>JASCZW010003720.1:0-338429 GCA_034211315.2 Aedes japonicus | reverse complement strand
AGCTCTCAATTTCTGCAGGTCCTCTAGCACTTCAAGTAGTTCTAACTGGTTACCTTCTGGGAAAATTTTATTCGAATCTTAGAAAGTTCTTCCCGTATAGTTGTTTCCAGTTTAGGACGAGAATGCCAGAGCTTGCTCTGTTCTGATTTTCGGAAAATATATTTATGCCCTGCTCCAAGGACTTTTCCTGCTGAGTTGGGAAAACCTGCAGAATTCCACCATAGCTTTGGAAGGCACTAGTCTCCTGACTATCTGAGCCTGGATTTGTTCTCTGATTTCCGGAGACTTCATTTCATCATGGATTTAACTCACGGTACATACGTGGAGAACTGCGTCGATGACGTAGTACTTCAGCGACAACTCGTCATGCATTGCCCATAACACACAGATTATCACTTCATTAGCCAGCAGCAGACAGATATCCACTTGTCTCGCAGCTCCCATCACAAATATCGATCGTGATCCAGGATCGTCACGGCACGGATCACGCCCATTGCCTTTCGGTTACCACCGGTCATCGTCACGCGTGAACTCATCTTTGATTGAAAGTTTGTATAAGGAGTAGATTGTAACGACGGTGCAGTTTCCGATTACACTCCTCCTCAATCTTACCCACTGCGTTTAAAGCCAAACTGACCAGTCTGGCTGCTAACATCTCAAGCACGAAACCTTCTCCATGCATTGAACCGAGATTACACCGTAGCCCGACTGGCTCTGTTTTCGTAGATCGGAACACCTGGTTATCGAAAATACACGCAAAGGCCAGTGCACGCGGTTACTGGCGACAATCTGTCGATAGGTTACTGAAAGAATGATGAGTACCTATGGAACACGGCGAATGCGTTACCGAATTACAAATAATAAGAGGGAAGGAGTATTATGGATCATCTCAGGCCCGTGCGAGTTTGTCCAGATTTTCAGGGAGAATATTCCTCGAGAAAACGAGAATTCAAAATTGAAGACTTACTGTCGCCACTTCACAGTACGTGTTTGTTTCTCCGACTATTTGACCATTTGTTGGGTCTCGTGAATGTGAATATATTGAATCAGACGTAGACGTTATTTGGTCATGTGCCGAGCACGTGGAGACAGATTCAGCGATTTCGGGCACCTGTATAATCAGACGACTGAGAACGAAATAAATGTTTGTGTCCTACCTATTTCATCCGTTTGACATTGTCTGAGACGGCTGTGAGTACTGGTTCCATCAACATATATATAAATGTGAAATTCAGGTTTCAAAGTTGATCTGATTAAATAAATGATTTAATAAAATAATAAAATAATAAAAGCATCTGGAATTGAATTGCTCAATAAATACCTAAATCAATAAAATCAGGTAAGAACCTGAATTTACGTCAAATCATGAAGTAAATTACGCCTCAGCCCTTGGATATGAAGATTTCGGCAGACGTTACGACGAATTCTCACGCAACCATCTGTTAATTTTCAGAGGCCAGTGATTTGGTGGGTTTAGGCCATGCATATACTAGCTAACTTTGCATACCCTTGCCTTTAAAAGAATATCTAGATTGCCATTTTTCGATAGTTTTAATCAATATTAACTTCAAAAGGATAACACTTACAAAGAAGTACTGCATCTTGACTAAATGAATTTTCTCAATAAATTACAATATAATTTATAAAGTTTGCTGATGAGTAAGATGGCATTTCTAGAAAAAATTTTCTATCATCAATTTTTCATGTCAACATGGCTCAAAGGACAAGACTTGCAAAAACGTGATGCATGAGACGAAAATCGTCTTTACTTAGGAAATAAAATTCAAAGTTGCAAAATCGATTTACACGCTTTAAAACATATTTTGAATTTGAAGTTAATATCTAGAAATGGATTAGTCCCGACAAATCTTCTCTTAATAAAGGCACATGATTGTTCAAAAGCATATAGCGTTACTTTTAAGGAAAAAAGTTTTAAAACAACACATTTTTCATGTCCTGCTTACCGTAACTTTGTGGTCTGTCCTAAAATTCGATTGAAGTTTTTAAATTTAATTATACTTGATTTTAATAGTTTTGATGTTGAAAACAAGGTTACTATTTGTAGGGCTTCAGCACCATATATCTTTTAAATTTAAGTGATAATTCATTTGAATCAGGTGGTTGATCATTTTTGTTACCAAAACTCAAGTATACAAGAAGGACGATAAATTGAAAACAAAGTTTTCATAATATCTAAGTATGGATCATGATCAAGAGCAGTTCAGTTGTTTATATCAAAATTCACGGGTCAAGATTCAATATATTACAAAATATTTTCATGGCAGATGGAGCAGCGGCCCATTATAAGAACAGCATTTTACATTTCAGTAATAAGTCTAAGTATGGATTGGTAGTAGAATAGCATTTTGTAACACATGTGTGACATTGTCAGCACTTACTATTGATTTTTGGGAAGATATCTACTATCTAATTTATGATTGCTACTTGCAATTCTGCTTTAAATTTTACTTTTGTTTTAGCATAAGCATCGATTTTACTTGTTTTCATAAAGATTTTCTAGAAGTCACATATATCACTTAGTCTGGTCTTTTGAATTATGTCGATTTAAAATATCGATCAAAATAGTTAGTCACTTAACGTAGTAAATGAGAATTTTGAAAAACAGTATGCAGTTGCTTGAAAGAGGAAGTCCATTACGTTCATAAAAGCCATTGGATTCTGAGAAATATTTACACAGATGAAGATGAGTTTGTGTGGAATTCGTTCCATTTAGTCTGTTGGCTCATTTACTGTTCTGTATTGATGCTCTATGAATATCTTCTTATAAAATTGCTCATATTTATAGCAGCTTGGGTATTAGATGAAATATGTTCAATGGTTTATATTACTAATTAGTCATCTGAATTCAAGTAAGAGGCGCTGTTTTACATAGTTTTTGATCAAAAGAATATTATCAATTTTAGTTTAACAAAATTACAGAGCGGGTAGCCAGATTAGTTCTTCTGGTCTACCATGCTTAGATATAATTGGGTTTTGTAAAATCAGTAGTTCTTTCTGAAAACGGTTTGGCTCGTTTTTAAATGCCTAATTCATCATTTTCTAAAAATGCTTCAATCTACTCATTGGGGCTACGTGCCTGCTCTGCTCAAAACCAGTGAATATCTTAATTCGGCGGGAAATGGGACACGTTAGAGGGGAACGAATGTGCCGAGCTTCAAATTACCACAACGAGCAGTTGACTGCCATCTGCTCTCCCACGAAGTGGAATGTCGCACGCAGCACGAGAATAGAGCTGGGAGCGGGTGTTGGCTGAAATGAATTGCGATGGCACGAAAGTGAACCCCGACCAAGATTACGAGCGTAGCAGGCCATTAAACAGGCTGGTGTCAGAGGGCTGCCCAGGAAAACATTAACACGATAAATTCAGTACCGCCACTTGGTGGTGCCGATCTCGACCCGCGTAAGTTTGATATGGCACGTTACAGATCTGTACAAATGACAAATCAGCATATCGAGATGCTTCGTCATCAATCGATCCGGTATGATGGAGCTGTTTGCCTTTGCATAAAGCAGCGAAGGGCAGAGCGGAAAAGGGATAGGTCATCGGCTAGTTACAAGCTTGAAAGGCAGAGATAGGCCACCATTGTTCCATGAAGGTCCGTGGATACGCTGGCTCCCGTGACCAAGGCAAGGGATTCGCCGGCTTCTGCGGTTACAATGTTACAAACATGCACGCCAAACAACGCACTCGTTCTCTGCTCCAGCCGCGGAGTGGCGTTACGTTGGCGTTCTGTACCGTCCGACTCGGACGTATTGCGGCGGATCCGACGCGGAAGCTTCTGGTCAGCGGGCATAGCACGCCAGAAGAGTACGGGCCGCCGACGGCACGGCGAGGTTTCCGACGCCGCTCTGCCGACCAGCGAAGGAACCGAGAATCACTCGTAATGGCTGATGAATCAGGATGGAAGAGGTCTGGCTATCGTCGACGCTATTGCTGAGCAGAAGAACGAGATCAGAACATCACGCCGAAATAGACGCCGCCTGTTCCATCCAGTCCGGTGGAATCAGCCGTAGCCAATTGTCGCGGTCGGTGATGACGTCTCATCCACGTTCAATCCGGACAGATCCTTCGCGGGCATTAAAATGACGAGCCAATACATTCCGGTGACATTTACAGCGTCGTTATCAATTCTAGTTGGGAGAAGCAAAAAGCTTCGATTAATGAGGTCGATTCAAGCGACGCGCCACCAACCGATGAACAGGTCGATAGATCCAGCAACGCCAAATTGCCGATTCATCGCAGTATTCGAGGATTCGCAGAAACCGGATGCCTTCGGATGGTACTGGTGGCGAATACTTGTTCATTTGACACCGACAGCAACACGATGCCACACACAGCCAACGAGCGGAAAGAAAGAGCAAAGACATTCGCTGCTATTAAATAGATCCCTGTTGCCATCGCAGAAAATGAATAATTCGCACAACGATGCAACAGCGGTTTGGCAGTCCATCGAAACACAACGCTAAACGACCATTAATAAGAATAATGAAAGGGTTTACATGCAGTTGAGACGAAGTTGACTTTCGTCAGTCAGGTTTTGGCAGTAGAAAACTACTTCGTCGAGTGCATTTTAGATTTTATTCGAACTTGATGATATTGTGAGAAATTTTTCCATCGACTATGCTTCTTGACAACCAGATAGGAATTGATCAATCATAGGAATGTACACATGCAAATATCAGTTGGTGTAAATCTAAAATGCACTCGACGAGTAGTTTTCCTACTCACCAAAACCACAACTGGATAATGGAGAGCAGAAAGTCAACTTCCGTCTCAACTGCATACTGTCTCAAGCCCTTTCGATTATGCTTATTAGTATTCTCGTTTGCGTTTATTATTTTAATGGACTGCCAACCACTCATTTGCGTCCGAGAGATTTCGAAGGAGCGCGTACCGATAATTGGGGGCGTCGTTGCGGAATTATTCATTTTCTACGATTAAGCAGCAAAGGATCCTATTTTAATGCCCTTGAATGTCTTTGCTCTTTCTTTCCACTTTCAGATTTAATAGTAGTAGTAGCATCGATGGTTGTGCTGTCAGTTGGCTCAAATGGACAAGTGTTCGCCACCAGTGCCATCCGAGGCATCCGGTTTCTGCAGATCCTCCGGATGCTGCACGTGGATCGGCAGGGTGGCACCTGGCGGTTGCTGGGATCCGTCGTTTTCATTCATCGGCAGGTCTGGTGGCGCGTCCTTTATCCATGAATCGACCCATCATTAATCAAGCTTTTTTCTTTCTCCCAACTAGGAATTGATAACGACGCTGTACATTGGTTTCCTGCGGGCTAATATTTAGCTCGTATTTTGTGTACCTAGCGGAAAAGGACGTCACTGGTCCGGACGGGCGGCAGGACTTTGCCAGCTATGCCGATGCACTATGGTGGGGCGTCATCACCGTTACGACAATTGGCTACGGCGATGCAGTTCCGCAGACCTGGATGGGCAAAATAGTGGCGTCCTGTTTCAGCGATGTTTGCAATCTCGTTCTTCGCACTTCCGGCGGTAAGTTTGTCGGTAATGGAGAATTCGAACCCTCTTTACATCCACAATTCATCACCCATTGCAGGGTATTCTCGGTTCCGGCTTCGCGCTCAAGAGTTCAACAGAAGCAGCGTCAGAAGCACTTCAACCGTCAAATCCCGGCAGCGGCCATGCTGATCCAGTGTCTCTGGCGGTGCTATGCCGCTGACAAGAGCTTCCACTCGGATGCCACCTGGCAGATCTACGTCAAGTCGGACGACCAGAACACCAACAACTCCAACACCAGCACAGCCCTCCCGCGCAGCTGGGCAGAGTGAGTGCGTTGTTTAGCGGTGTACGTGTTTGTATGTTAGATGTACAAAAGCCGAGCTAGAATCCACCCACCCCCCTCCAACTAATTGCATAGTCCCAGAAACCAACAGCCACGCTACAATTTCTGTGGAACAATGAAAGACAACCTATCTCTCTACCTTTCCAAGCTTGCCTTGCTTGACTGACCCTATCCCTTTCCCTTCTACCTTCGCTGTACTTTTGCTTCAAACAACAACTCCAAACTCCCTGTCCTTCAATCGATTGACGGTGAAGAAAACATCCTCGATGTACGCTAGTTTGGTTCGATTTGACTTTTACAGATCCTGAACCACTCTAGCGTGCATATGTAAACACACACCCGGACGAGGATCGTGCATACAAGTAGCGATTTTTGCCGAATTTATCGTATGTTGAATGTTTCCTGGGCAGCACCCCAACCAGCTTGTTTTATGCTTCTTTGCTGTATCTTGGTCGGGGTTCACTTTTCATTCTCATCGCAATTCCTCATTTCCAACCAACGCATCCCCCTCCACCCACCATTCACATTCTCATTGCCTTGCATTGCATCGAAATTCCACTTCATTAGAGCAAATGAAAGCGAGTCCAGCTGCTCGTTGTCGGTGCAATTTGAACTCGGCACATTCGTTCCCCTCTGGCGCTCGTGTCCCGGTCGAACCACCGGACTAAAGGTATTCACCTTATTTTGAGCAAGAACAGGGCCTGTGCTTTATGGTGAATTGAAAAGCATTTTTAGAAAATGTTCAATTGGAAGGCATTTAAAGCGAAACCAAAGCGTTTTTAAGAAAGTACTTTTGTGTTTACTAAACGGATTAGCTGAATTTTTACTAAATTCAGAGAACAGTAGCCGCTCTGCGTAGTTTTGTGAAACACAAAATTGTAAATATTCTTTGATCAAAAACTTGTAAACGGCTTTTCTTACTTGAGATTCGGATGACTAATTAGAACTGTTGGCGAGCACACCAAACCGTTGGACATATTTCATCTAATACTTAAGCTGCTATAAATATGAAAACAGTTTTTGTAAGAAGATTTCAATTCATAGAGCATCAATACAGAGTGCGCTTGATAAGAAATGAGAGCCAACAGACCTAAATTAGACGAATTCCACGCAAACTCGTCTTCGTGATTGGCAATATTTTCTCAGAATCCAATGAAACTTTGTGGTTGTGTGGACTTTGTCTTTTCAAGCAACTTTGCATACTTTGTTTTTCAAAAATTTATCTAGACTGCCATTTGAAAAGTGACTAAGTATTTTGATCGATGTTTTTAAATCGACATAATTCAAAAAAAGACCAGACTTACAAAAAAGTGATGTATGAGTGACTTCTAGAAAATCGTCTTAACTTTTATGAAAACAAAAATTAAAATCGATGCTTACATGCTAAAACAAAAATAAATTAAAATTTAAAGCTAAATTGCAAAAAATTTAGCAGTCATAAGGAATTGAATGTTTTGAATATCTTCCCAAAAATCAATAATCATCAAGATTAACATTTGTGGTCACACATGATACGTTGCAAAGAAATGCTATTCTACTTCCAATCCATACTTGGACTTGAAATTGCACAAGCTGGCAAAGTTCTTTTTGTTCTTATAATGGGCCGCTGCTCATCTGCCATGAGAAATATTTTTTAGCAATATATTGAATCTTGTTCAGTGATATCTAAGTAATTTTGATATAAACAACTGAACTGCTCTTGAGTCATGGGTCCATACTTTAGATATTATGAAAAAGCTTTTTGTTTTCCAATTTATCGTCCTTCTTGTAATATACTTGAAGTTTTGGTAACAAAAATGATCAACCACCTGATTTAAATGAATTATCACTTAAGTTTAAAAAAATATATAATTTATAAAAAAGCCCTTTCCAAATAAGGTAACCTTGATTTTTCCAACATCCAAAAACTATTAAAAAATCCAAAATGACATTATAAATTAAATTTAAAAAAGCTTCTGTCAGGTTTTAGGACCAAGTTATAAGACGAGTTGGCGCGATACACGGTAAAAATAGGACATGAAAAATGTGTTGTTTTAAAAACTTTTTTTCCTTAAAAGTGCCTTGTCACTATTAAACTTTTTAGACAATCATATTGCCTTTATTAAGAAGAAAAAATTTGTCCAGGTTTAAGTTATCCATTTCTAAGATATTAACTTTAAATTCTAAAATATGTTTTTTAAGCGTGTAAAAATCGATTTTACAACTTTTAATTTTATTTCCTAAGAGTAAAAACGATTTTCTAAAAGTCACTCATGCATCACGTTTTGCAAGTCTTGTCCTTTTGAGTTATGTTGACATGAAAAATTTGATGATAGAAAAACTTTTTCCTTAAAAGTGCCCATCTTGCACTGTATGGCAAACTTTATAAAATTATATTGTATTTATTGAGAAAAAAATTCGTCAATTCAAGATGCAATTACTTCTTTAGTAAGTGTTATCGCTTTTTGAGTTATAGTTGATTAAAAAACTATCGAAAAAACTTAACCCCTTTTCAAATGGCAATCTAGATGTTCTTTTAAAAAAACAAGGTATGCAAGAGTTGCTTGAATATGCATAGCCTATACACCTACAAAATATCACTGGCTTCTGAGAGGGTGCTGCTAAACACTGAATGAGTTTGCGTGAAATTCGTCAATAACGATCTGCCGAAAATGTTCACTATCCAAGAACTGAACGCGTATTTATACATGATTTGACGTAAATTCAGGTTCTTACCTGATTTTTATTGATTTAGGTTATTTATTGAAGCAGATTCAGTTCCAGAGTACTTTTATTATTTTTATTATTTTTTATTAAATCATTTATTTGTACAGGCTCAATCGAATCAACTTTACAGAGCCTAGTTTTCACATTTATATATATCATTGATGGAACCGATTACTCACAAGCCGATCTCACAGGTTAATTAGGGATATGTAATCAAACGGATGAGGAAATAGGTGGGATTTTTGCAAAATACATTTATTTTAAATTCTCAGTCGTCTGATTATACATTGGGTGCCCGAAGGGAATCATACAGATCTGTCTCCACGATGCTCAGCACATGACCAAATAACGTAATCTACGTCCTGATAACTATATTCACATTCACAGAGATTGCTTCATGGATAAATAGTCGGAGAAGCAAACACGACCTGGAACAATTGGCGACGAGTAAATTTTCTTCAATTTTTTTGAATTCTCGTTTTCTCGAGGAATGATCCATACCGGCACAAAATCTGGACAAACATTTTCGCACGAACCTGAGATCCATTGGTCCGTATATCCTCCCTCTTATTGTTTGTAGTTCGGTAACGCAATGTTCGCGCCGTGTTCCATAGAGTACTCTCATCGTTCTTTCGCGCGATAGCCTGTCAACGAATTGTCACCAGTAACCACGTTACTTGGCCTTCGCGTTTGAGTGCCGTGTATTTTTCGAATAACTCAGGTGTTCCACGTCTACGAAAAACTTTAAACGAGTCGGACTTTTTACGGTTAATCTCGGTTCAATGCTGATCTCACCATGGAGAAGGAGGTTTCGTGCGAAATGTTGTAACTTGAACTGGTCGAGTTTGAGCTTTAAGCGCTCTGTTGAAGATCAAGATTGAGAGGAAGTTATAATCCTGCAGCGGTGGAAGCCCGTCTACCGTCGTTACAGTTTCATCTACTGCTGCCCTAAACTTTTTCCAATCGTATAATAGGTAAGTTCACACGTGACGTTGATGGATTTCGACAAAAAGAAGCCGGTGGCAACCGAAAATTTAATAGGCAAATGATCAGTACCGTGACGATCCTGGATCACATTCGATGTGCTACCCAACGATAAAGAATACGAACAAAGTGTGATATCTAATCTACTGCTAACTGAGGATGGAACAGCCAAACGTGTAATATCTGTATTGTTATGAACTGTCATATTGAAGTTGTCACTGAAGAATACCGGTTGTCATCGTACAGTTCTCCACAGCCTGTACCGTGAGAGTTAAAATCTCCCATGATCAACCGCGGAGTAGGAAGTCTCGGAAGAGTCAGAAGTTTCGAGGTCTCAGAATAGTCAGAAATTTGGAGGTACTGGTGACTTTGACGAACTGTGGATTCCAAAAGAGTTATGGTGCAGAGGTTCTGCAGGTTTTCCCAACTTTCCCAGAGTTCAGGAAGGAATTAACAAGGCAGGGCATAAGCTATATTTTTTTTCAAAAAATTAGAAACAAACATTCACAAAGCTCACAACGATTCGTCCTAGAACTTCTAGAAATAACTTCTCTGAAGTTAAGAAAGAACTTTCTAAAGATTCGAGAATAAACTTTCCAAAATATTAGTTAGAACTACACAGAAGTGCTAGAAAGTTCAACAGAAATTTGAAAGAGAATGTTTCAGAACTTCAGATTGAGGATTTCGAACAAATATAAGGGATTTTTTTAGAAATTTTTCTAGAATTTTTTCAAAGTTTTCCTCGGAGTTCAAGATAAGACTTATCAGAAGTTCAGAAAGAATAAGTTCAGCTAACAACTTTCCCGAATTTCAGAATGAAACTTTACAGAAAGAAACTATAATTTCCAGAAGAGTTTCTCAAAAAAAAATCAGGAATTCAGAAAGTTCCGAAGGAGATTTCCCAACAGTTTCGTTAGAACTACCCAGAAGTGCCAGAGAGCTTCCCTGAAGTTAAGAATTGAACATTCCAGACTTTCAGAATGAGGTTTTCTCGAGGTTCAGGAATTTTCTGAAATTCGGGTAGATACTTCTGAGAAAAAAGGAAGAAACTTTCCAGAAACTTAGGGGGTACCTCATAATTGTTCAAAAATGAATTTCTCGGATATTCTGGAACAAACAATCCCGAAGTTCAGGAGAAAACTTCCCTGTAGTTGGAGAAGAGGACTTCTCAAAAGTGCAAGGAGAAACTTCCAACAAATTTAAGAAGATTTTCCAAGAAATTCTGGAGAGAACTATCATGTATATTAGGCGGAATTTTTTTCGCAGTTCAGATTGGGATGTATGAGAAGTTTATTAAGTAACTAAGTTCAGGTAAGGTTGGGTAGTGAGATGTAAATTTCCAAAAACATTTGGAGTGACTTTCATGGCAGTCATTAATGAGGAAACTTGCCAAACGTTTCAGACTAAACTTCTCAAACTTTTCATATTTAATCTTCTTCAAATCTTCTGTAGAAGGTTTCTTGAACTCCAAGAGATAGTCAGTAACTAACCAAAGAAGCTGTCTATACAAAAATATTAATATGATCAGAATGATATTCGTTGCTCAATGCACAGGACACAAACTCATGAAGGAATAACAATAACGTGATTTTCATCTCACTTCTTCTGAGAGATTTAATCCTCGATTCTGAAAAATTTCCAACTTAGAGTACTAGAATCGAAGGAAAAAGTTTAAAAACTTTACAAGAAGGTCAAAGAACTTCGGAATAGAATCGTTGATGTGAGATAGATAACTTTATATCAAGACAGCAACCTCCTGTATGTTAAATGTTTAAAGAAATAATGCTGTTAATAACTTCAGTATCGTCACGTATCACATTTGGTCACATTTGGTTGATATTTGGGACAAAATTCCTCAGGAAATCGTACGTGCCAGCTGCGAGGGGATTCCAAAGCTACCCGAACAAAAAATTCTCATACATTTACAATTGAATATATTGTAACCATACAATAGAATCTATAGTATGTACGATTAGATGACATTAGGAGTTATTGTCACCACAATAGAATACAATGTAAATTGAACTATCCACAATTGAAAAAGGGGGTTGTTATGTATCTTAACTATAGAAAAAAATCATTATTTTCCGAACAAATTTGAGTGAATTACTATGATTGGTATTGTTTTACTATTGTTGAAAATCCTAGCATATGGAGTGAATTGCAGATATATTGTAATTAGGATAAAAAAATTTTCTTTTATCTGATTCATGAACAATAAGATTCATGGTCAGAAATGGATATTAATGTTATTTTATATTATTGTATTGCTATTGTATCGTAATTATGATCTGGGTAGTTATCAAGGAAAAAATCTGTCTGAACCTTATAGACTCGAAAACTACAGAACCGATCAGCGTGAAATTTTGTATATAGGAGTTTTTGGGGCCGGAAAAGATTCTTATGATACTAAGAGACCCCTCCCTTCACTGAAAGGGGGCTCTTATACAAAAAAAACACAAATTTCTGCATAACTCGAGAACGAATCATGCAAATGGAACCAAATTTAGCATGTGGGAGTTTTTGGAGGCAATAAATGTTTCTATGGTAGTGGGTAATTTCTGAAATGGGTTGAGGGGGGGTGGGCGTCTCTCATACAAATAAAACACAAGTTTCTGCAAACTCGAGAACTAATCATGCAAATGGAACCAAATTTGGCAGGTAGAAGGTTTTGACGACGAAAAATGTTTCTATGGTGATTCTAAACCCCTACCTTTTCTGAAATAGGGGGCTCTCATACAAATAAAACTTAAGTGTCTGCATAACTCATGAACTAATCAAGCAAATGAAACTACATTTTGCAGGTGGAGTTTATTTCACAATTCAACTAAACATGAGAACTACTACCAGGTTACTAAAACACTACACTCAGTAGCAAAAAAAAAGCCGAGCAAAATTTTGCTTCCAAAAACCGCGTTGTTCAACTTTCTGTTACTTTGTCAATTATCAATATTTTTGGCTGAAAATTTGACACTTTTATAATCAATGTATAGACCTTTTGTGATCAAAATTTCATGTTGATAAAATTTACGAATTTGGAGTTATCATAACATATGTGAAAAAAGTCACTTTTGGACATAGCAATTTCAAAATCTGTATTTCAGTGAAAATTTCAAGTAGCATATTAAAAATTATTTAATGTTATTAATAGCTCAAAGAATATGGAGATAATGCGGACGAAATTTGAACTGTTTCCATCAAGTGGTTTGGACTACAGCTGACGTCAAAGTTGACGCACCAAAATGGGCATTTCTGCTTTTTTTTGCACCGATATTTCAGCAAGGTCAGCATCGGGTGAAAAAAGGAAATGCGCATGTTGGTGCGTCAACTTTGACGTCAGCTGTAGTTCAAACCACTGTATGAAAACAGTTCAAATTTTGTCCGCATTATTTCCTGTATTTTTTTATGCTATGAATTTTTTTTTAATATGCTACCTAAATTTTTCAAAGAAATACGGATTTTTGAAATTGCCTTGTCCAAAAATGACTTTCTTCACATATGTTATGATAACTTCAAATTTATAAACTTCATCAACGTGAAATTTTGAACACATAAGGTTTATACATTCTTTACAATGTTGTTAAATTAGCCAAAAATATTGATAATTGACAAAGTTACAAGAGGTTAAACATGGAGTTTTTTGCAAACAAAATTTTGCTCGGCTTTTTTTTTGCTACTGAGTGTAAATGTGTACTTCTGAGGTAAGGAGCGTGTTCTGATAGAAGTTTAAATAAAAAACTCTTGCCGGAAAAATAACCGCAAGCGTGTCAGTTCTAATAAATTTTCATTCATTTAGTTGCAAGCGTTGCAGCGCTCGCACCGAGTTCAGCTAGTATAAACTAAATTCAATTATCAGTGTACCTGCCATCTGACACCCTAATTGCACTCCCATCCTGGATTCGTTTCATCCTCTTTTCTGGTTACTAAAAAGAAACACTTCCACGGTTCTATCATCTGCAAAACACACTCAACAGATGCTACTAAATACTATTGAACAGTTCAATGACGGTTCAAATTCAAATGTTATAAAGGGTAAAGGAATATTCAAAACCCAAATGTAGTGCAAAACCAAACGTGACAGTAAAATTTAAAATTAATCGCACTTGAGCAACGCTTACTCCAATTCACTGAATCCGAAACTTGTATCACTTTTGGACAAACGTATTTCAAGACTAGCATTTGAAAAGGGCGAAAAATGTAAACAAATCATATTGTATTATATTATGATTGAACAATTTCAGAACTACTAATTTACCTTGACAATGGTATTAAAATCAATTATGCACTTCCTTAAACAAGAAAAATTAATGATGGCGTTCTTCCGAATCACACATTGGTCTACTTAATTTGCTGTTCCGTCACTTTTTTTTCAGTTTGCTGAAAAGCCTGGCTAATAAGTTCAATATTTCAGGCAAACACTATTCTTATCATCTGATACTTATTTCGACTTAAGCTTGAAGCATATAAGGTCTATTTTACATTTTTTTTTTTTAAACGCGGTTTGTTTTCGGCAATAACTCCAGAACGGAACCACTTATCGACCCAATTCGAATCACATTTAACGTTTTGGGCTAAAAGTAATCATATGGCAGTTTTTCAAAAAAATCAAAATTTTTGTTGTAAATACTCAAAATTTTAAAAACAGTATAGAAAGGTAACAAACAGGCAAGCAAAATCGAACTAATTTAAAATGTTTAAGCATGTGAATTTACCAACTCTATTTAGTCTTTTTTTACACGGTTTTAAAGTAAAAGTGGAACGTATCCCCCGAGTAAAATTTACAAATTTTACCATTACGCCCTAATTTCAAAGCAGAAGTCATTTCGCCGCATGTTTTTGCCCGTAAAATGTCAAATGACAAATGTACCGAGAATTTATCAAGTGAGTAGCTATTTGCGGTAATTTTTTTTAGATGCGACATAGGAGGCCGTAGATAGCCGGCAATTATAAACGCCGTATATCAGCATTAGTTAAGCAAGAATATTCGTTCATTTCTCAACTTCTCTTCCGTTTTCTCCACGAACACCTAAACTATAATTGATCCAGCTCTCTGGTCTCCTCATTCGATTTTCCTAGTAGTACCTAGACTCATCTAACATGAAAACACTGGGTCGTTATTCCTCGCCACTTGATTAATGCGACTGAAGAGCCCAGGCGTAATAACAAACAAGATGCCAGAATGTCATAATTTAACGGCGAGTTTCCAGTGCTGCCAGTTTAACAGGCGAAAATCCTAAGGCGTAATAACACTCTTAAAATAAGCTGGGCGTATTTTGGCTTTTATAAATTTTTAACTCAATTAAACATGTTTTAACGTAGGACTACGTTTCTCTTTTCTATACCGGATGGCATTCCAAAATTTTGAAAAATGAGAGCGTTACGCAAAAGTGAAAGGTTTTTAAACGCTTATAACTCTCGTTCTACTATGCAGAATGACTTCATTCATACGCCATACACTATCGGAAATAATTATAACACCACCATGTTATTTGCAATTTTTCGAAAAGTGTTCAAACAAGGATGATCAGTGATTGAGTTTTTAGAAACATAGTATTAAGTGTTACAATATGGAGTCAGAGGATGAAATGAATATTACGTTTTATTCAAATGTTATGCTTCATTTAATATTTTAAGGTGGAAATAAATATAACACCACTTCGTATAAAAACTTGTTTATTTAATATATTGCTGAAGGAATACATTATTAGAGGTAGTCAGTAGTGCGTTGCTTCACCTTTCTTCATGATTAATTCTTCCAGCCGCCTGGACATCGAAGTAATGAGAGATTTTAAGATGTTCGGAGTAATTTTAGCCCATTCATCGATGATAGCTTTCCTCAGTTGTTTTGCATTTTCATATGTCCTGCCCTGTGCAAATACTGCTTGAGACAAAATTCCCCAAGCATTTTCTATTGGGTTCAGGTCCGGACTACAAGCCGGCCAGTCCATTACAGGAATATTATGAGCCTTCAGAAAATTTGTGGTATTTTTGGCTGCGTGACAAGAGGCGTTGTCTTGCTGGAAAATTACATTTTCGTCCATGAACTCTTCTGTGAAAGGAATCAACACCTCTTCCAACAATTCGCAATACATTTCCGAATTCATTTTCGTTGAAATGAAGCATATCGGTGTTTTTGCAGCTTGGCTAATACCTGCCCAAACCATTACGGTCCCTCCTCCGAAGTTGCGAGATTCTCTTTGTAGGCTTTTTCTTCCTCTTATCTTGCCAACAATTACCAGAACCATCAGGTCCATCCAAATTGAATTTTTTTCATCACTGAAAACCACTGTGGACCACTCATCATCCCAGAATCGATGCTTTTCGGCAAACCTCAACCGTGCATTTTTATGACGTGGAAGAAGTCGCGGTACAGGAACGGTTTTCCTATACGAAAGATTTTCGGCGGAGCTTAGAACTTGACGAATACGACGGCTTGTAACCGAAATATTCATATTCGCCTTAATATTTGCAGAAGAAAGCTTGGAATTAACAGCGAGATGTATCATTCGGCGTTTATCTCTATCTGTCAGATATGCAGGACGGCCCGGTCGCTTTTTTGTGGCGTATTTAGAACCCAATCGAATATAGTTTGTCACGGCATCTCTACTCCTTCCTATTGTGCGAGCAATTTTGCGCAGAGAATACCCTTCCTCCTTCAATATGTCGATTTTACCACGCTCCTCGTCCGTCAAAATCGTTCCTTTAGGCATGGTCCTTGAAAATTTAGAAAATAATTTGTATAATAGCATGCACAAATATTTGTATTATTTTATTCACCAGAAATAGGCTTCACCCAATGTTATTGCCAATGAAAAAAACTGCAGTCGTAAGATAAGTCCGCTGAACAACAGATTTAATATAGTGGCGTTTTAGTTATTTCCACCCGTATATGAACAAAGCATGACTCCTCTGCTCACATATACAAATCAAGCGCAAAATGTTCACATTGTTTGGTAGCATGTATTAGTACGCATATAACAATAACACTATTGAAGGGATAACTGCACTCAAAGAAAAGCTGGCATCAATAATGATGGTGGTGTTATATATATTTCCACTAGTGTATGATCAGAAAAACTCACAAATGTTTTGCATTGAAATTTGGAAGAAGTTTCATTAGCATAAAAAGTTATTTTTTTCAATTAAAAATGACCTACTTTTGCTGCCATACAAATTTGCATATCAACAGATTGCAACAGATAGATTTCCCTAACACGGTCGTAGGAATCGGGTAGCACATGTCTTCTTCTTCAAAATAACTTTGCTTGTTGTCGGTGCCTGATTTTTCAACCGTGGCCCGTCCCCTATTATTAAATTTGCTTTGTGCTGTATTTTCGTGACTTTTCTAGGCTATGCTACAACGCTAGGATATAGTCGCGGGCGAACGAAAATTGGTTCAGTGTTCGCAAGCAGCTTCATGCTGCCGGTTCGAACGAGGCTTTGCTCTTCCGCTACAGCCCATCTGGTTGTGGCATGGGAGAGAAAGCAATGCCGGAATGTCTCAGCAAAAAAAATGTCTCAGAAAAAGGCAATCGAAGTACGTTGCGGAGTCTCGCAAGCGGAACATAATAATTGCAAAGAGTTGGATTTTAAGAGTTGATAGATTGTACAACTTCATATGTACCCAACTACTCACATTACCTTGTTCAATAATTATCAACCATATGTGTTATGGTATGTATTTATTAATTGAATAATACCGGGCTGCAGAATGGTGAGTCGACAACTGTGATGAAGCGTGCGTTCCCGCAACATAGCTCTGGTTCTCACAAGTTCCTACCTCATGCTTCCACGGGTCAACAGATGACAAAGACCGCCAGCTCAGGGTTGCGTACGTAGCTGGTAGTGAAGTCTGGGCCCTGTTGTCCTTCTGACTTCAGCTAGATTGAGGAGGTGTGGGCCGAGCGTCTGTCCACCAAGAAGGTCTGTCCACCAGCGGCTGAGTAAGAAACGCTGTATCTCGTCAGCTATACCTTAGGAGACAGTCCCAACAATGCATTGTAGGCAGCTCGACCCCGGTAACACGGATTTTTCCATTGTTAAAAAATACACTGACACGTCTACTTCAAATGGTTTGTAAACATAAAATGAATTGACAGATCGAAATGAAATTTTGAGTACATTTAAAAAAAAAAGATGAAGCATTAAAATGGCGTAGAAGTTTTGGTTTTTCTACTGCTCCATAGATGTCGCTTTCAAAACTTTTTGACTAACCTAGTAATGTGTACTTTATTGGAACATTTAAAATTGGCGGATTATAATCATTATTCAAAAAAAAACACACAACTCTACAAGCCAATAACATTTGGAACAAATGAATTCATCAAGAGCCCCAACATTCTCGATATCGAAACTGACAGCTATACAGGAAGTTTTATTCTTTCGTGCCGTTCCATCCTCTTTTCCATAACATCATCACACAACGCACCCCCACCGTTCCGAAGTCTGCCCGCTGATTGATTCGTTCGGTTACAATTTCGATCATCTTCTCAATCACACGACAGCCCTTCCGCCTGCAGAGAGAAGGCATGAAAAACGAGGAAAAATATTGAGCTAGGGCTTGGCTTCCGAGAAATGATAAATCGCTAAATAATCAACTTTTTTTTTCTCTCGACAACAGCCCGACCACGTCCCAACTCTTTGTCATTCGATGATAACGGTTGATGGGGTGTGCTGCTGGTGCCGAGCTCCAACAGGTGATTGATTTGATTGGATTGGCTTCGTTCGCCTTCGCTGGAAGCTGTCTTGATTTTGGCGTTTTCATGGAAATCATTTTTGGGGATCATTTGGGTGTTGACTTTTTTTAGACTTTCGACTTTGATATTCAATTGAAGAATGCAGATGAGTTGCACTGAACTCAAAGCAAACTTAAAAGCAGTTCACGGTTATTTATAGCATTAAGTTGAAATCGAATTTAAACTCTATAGGAAAATTGCAATTGCAAATCAATTTCAACGACTATTTGCACTATTATACAAACATATTGACTCAGTGTCAGGTTTATGTCATGTCAATAACATTTCATAAATCTACTGCACAGGCCACCGAGTATCGTAGCATCAAGATCATATGAGCATAATCTGCTTCAACAATCAATTTATCGACCCCTCCAGGATCTGGGTTACTGCACCAATAACCAAGTGTGTGCAATCACCACTATACGGATCTTGTTAATGGAAATTAGTTGACACAACACAACAGCTCCCTTTTTCTCTCTCTCCACCCAATGACTAATACCGAGTTCAAGCGCAGCCAACCAAGCGCTATCTATCATAATACGGTTGCACTAGATGTATTTATTAGTTGACACCTCGAGGTGAGAGCACAGCATCCATAAGTTTCGGAATGGGGGATGATGCTCTTGCTTAATGCTACCGTTGACTGTATCGACCGACCGTAGTAGACTAGAGAAGAGTCACTTCTTCTTCTGATGAACTTATAGTTATGGATGCTTATATCCCACCTACCCCACATTCATACGAACGGCAGTTTGTCATACTTCACAAGCGCAGGTAAAATCCTCGCTCAATCCAAATAACAAGTAGCTAGTGTGGTTCTACACCGAACTGAAATTAAAATGCATAGTACGTTCTGGGTTCCGCCATGGATTCATGTTCCAATGAGAACGCTCAGTATTAAAGTGAACGAAAACAAAATAGGTCAAATTAATTCAATTACTCTTAAGGGGTCATACCTAATCCATATTCGTAGAATTTCCATCTCAACAAACCACTCAGCCAGCACAAATAAGAGGGATAATCCGCCCTGTCGATAAAGTTTCATCAACCATCAGCGCCACCCCCTTTCTTCCCGCCGCCTCCGGATTTCCGTCTTGCCTTCAGTTGTGTATGTGTTACTTGGCATGATTACACATCGTGAGACGGATTTGGTAGATGTTTGTTTGCTTGTTGACTGCTCAGTTGAATTCCATGCATGAGTGGGTCCCCGTAGTTTGACTAAAAATGACGACGATGAGGACGATCATTAGTGCATGCATGCAATATTTTTAATGGTCATAGTTTGATGTTTGTCTGAACTTTGTCAGGAGTTGACAATACATGCTCTGTTTAAAAGTTGTATGCAATGGAATTTTGCTCTCATGTCATTTACACACAGTCAGCGGAAGTGTTGTTCTCAATGGTAGTGGAATATTTGGTGTTTGCTTTTCGACTTATTTCCATTTATATTTAATGTTCTAGGTGCTCCAGGTCGTTGTGGAGTTCAAATCATAAAATCTATTGAATCAACCACAGCTATAATATAGTTCTTACGCAAGAATCCTACTTGAACAGGTTCACGAAGGCTGTGTGCATAAGAAGCAATCTATTTTTCTGCATATATCCTATGTTCTCCAAATCATCCTGGAGTTCCACTAGATCAACCATGACTGGGCTACTGTCCTTAGTTACGCAGCATACCCAAGCAGACTCAAAGAAGCTATACAAATGGAATTTAGTCATCTAGATACAGGGTTTCCCAACCGGTGGTCCGCGGCCGACAGGGGGGCCGCGAAGGTCTTGGTTTTTTAAACAAAAATTTAATCTTTTTCCGCTAGTTTAGTAATACGCCTTTTTGAAAAGTTTGACAAGTCCCATTTTAGTTGAAAGTGTAAAAAGTTAAACAAGAATGGTTATCTTTTTGTCTCCGTGTACTGTCTGACAGCACTTGTTTTCCGACTGCAACGTCTGCAACTCTCGAACAGGGAGAAAAAGAGACAAATAGTTTTCTGTTTTATGCGTCGGCTCTCTGCCGCGAGAGCAACACTCCCAACACAACAAGCAAGTCAATTGAGTATTTTGGCCTTCAATCGAGCACACTACTGCACGATCTTAAACGAAGAACTGAGAGCAAGAGAAACAGATTAGTGGCAGACGGAAAACAAACCATCACTAATTCATGTGTGCTAGATTGAGAAAGACGATCAAACGTCAAAAAGTGGCAGCAATGAATGAGCATCTCTTGCTCTGTCCCTCTGTACAACGAAGTGTAGCCATTCATGGGTCGAGTCACATCAATTGACTGCACGATTTAAAATTTTCGGAACTAAAATTGTTGCTGCTCAGATCTTGTTTCTTGTTTTCGTCGGAGGATTACAACGAGTGATTATTTCTGCAAATACTGCAAATTTGAATCGGTAATTTAGCCTTGAAAATAAAAATAAACATGGAACGTAAAAGAACTAAAAATTAACGATTTATCGCAGGTAGTCGCAGACATGGAGAAGAAAGAGAAAGTATTCCGAAGAATACATTAAGTACGGATTTACGATACTAA
Organism: Aedes japonicus; assembly: GCA_034211315.2. Classification (NCBI taxonomy): domain Eukaryota; kingdom Metazoa; phylum Arthropoda; class Insecta; order Diptera; family Culicidae; genus Aedes; species Aedes japonicus. The sequence goes on along the minus strand of JASCZW010003720.1, from coordinate 317,632 downwards.
CGGTTAATGGAGTCGATAAACCACAGTGTGTATTGTGTAACGTTGTGTTGAGTGTTGAAGCTATGAAACCGTCAAAACTGAAGCGACATTTGGACACGAAACATTCCGAGCATAACACCAAGGATGTGGCATTTTTTCGACGCCATGAAGCTGGCCTCAAACGGCAGCGATTGGATGCTACAGGTAGCATCCAACAACAAAAGTACTGCAGTTGTGCAGGCATCATATGAGGCAGCATTGGAAATTGCGAAAAACAAAAACCACACACAATCGGAGAAACTCTCATCAAGCCCAGCATGCTGAAAATGGTGAGTTTAGTTCTTGGGAAGCAAGTGCGGCCAAAATGCGGCAAGTCTCACTGTCGGACAACACCGTTCAAAGACGAATCGCGATATGTCCGAAGATGTTAAAGTGCAAATTTTGGAAGAAATCAAGCAATCCCCTTTGTTTGCAATTCAACTGGACGAATCTACGGATGTCAGCTCATGTGCGCAACTTATGGTATTTGTGAAGTACGTTAACTCTGGCGATTTGAAGGAAGAGTTTCTTTTCTGTAGCGATTTGGAAACTACTACCAAAAGTGATGATATTATGGCTAAAATCAAGACATTTTTGAATCGGGTGGCTTACAGTGGGAAAAAGTCGGTGGAGTTTGCACCGATGGCGCTCCAGCAATGCTTGGTAAGAAATCAGGATTTCAGAAAAAGGTCAAAGACCTTGCTCCACACGCCAAAGGTATTCATTGCATGATTCATCGATATGCCCTTGCCAGCAAGACCCTGCCGGAACCATTGTTAAAGGTACTTGATTCGGTCATCAAAATTGTGAACTATGTTAAATCTGGGGCTCTAAACACTCGTTTATTCAAAGAACTCTGCAAAGAAATGAATGCAGATCATGAGGTTCTTCTTTTCTACACTGCCGTGCGCTGGTTGTCGAAAGGGGAATGTTCTCAACCGAGTTTTTGAATTGAAGGACGAGATCAAAATGTTTTTGGAAAATCAAGGGAAAAACGACTTGCTTGCTAATTTCAGTGACGATGGTTGGCACATGCGCCTTGCTTACCTAGCAGATATTTTTGAACATCTGAATTCACTGAACTTGAAGCTACAGGAAAGCAAACCAATCTAATTCACTTTCAAGACAACCTTCAAGCATTCGTGGCAAAGCTGAAAAACTGGCGCCGAAAGGTTAGTTCTGGAAATGTTGCCATGTTCGATAGGCTCAGCAGTACGACTGACAAAGGAGCGAACGAGCTGGATTCGGTTTTGAAATCAGAAATTATTTCTCATCTTGACTCGCTGGATGAACAATTTGAGCGCTACTTCCCTGAGCTAACGCAAGAAGATGCTGCTTTAGTCCGGAATCCGTTTTCTTCTTCGCTGGATGTGGCTAGTCTTCCTGACGAAATACAGGACGAATATTTGGACCAGAGAAATGATTCCTCATCTCGTGATTTGTTCCGTGAAAAAGATTTGAACCAGTTCTGGTGTATCATGTACGAGTCGTATCCCAAAGTTGCTTTGCTGGCATTGAAGATCCTTGTCCCGTTTGCTTCTACGTACCTCTGCGAGAGCGGATTTTCAACTCTTCTCCAAATAAAGACCAAGACCAGAATCAGATTGAACGTTGAGGATGATATGAGATTGGCATTGTCGCAAACACAGCCCCGTATTACGAAACTAGTTGCTCAAAAGCAGGTGCAACAATCGCACTGAATCAGTTGTTTCCTGTTATTGACATGTTATTTTGAAATAAAACGAATATCTAACAGTAACAGATCAAATCAATTGTTTTTATTTATCTCAACGAAATTTATTCACGGTACTTTCCAGGGGGCCGCGAGACATCCAATTGTTCACAAAAGGGGCCGTGGAGCTGAAAAGGTTGGAAACCAGTGATCTAGAACAAATGATAAAGACTGTTCCGGAAAGTATAAGCACATTTTCAAAATAACAAAATAGTCATTGTTTTAGTTTTAATAATTTTATTTGGCAAATCATATTTGTATTTGTGTTTAATATGATATTTTACTCTCGTTTGATCAAATTATTTAATCATAGCCAAGACTCCTAACTTTTCCTCGAACATGACCCATTAGCTTCTGCACAGTGGTACTTCCCACCATTTTGACCACTTTTGGCCAATCTTTTTTAAATTTTTAGATGTCGTCCGCTGGTTTTATAAATTTTCGAAGCTTTGCTTTGGTTAAAGCCCAAAAAGTCTTGATTGGCCGTGCCTCCGGGCAGTTCGGCGGATTCATGTATTTCGACACGAAACATATATTTTGACTTTTGTACTATTCTAAACTGTGCTTTGCGTAATGACATGACGCCAAATCAGGCCAAAACACTTCTCGTGCTGCCTGATCATCGGCAATAATCGCTTCTGGAGACATTCCTTAACGTATTTCTGAGTGTTCATCGTCTCCGTTGTGATGTACGGACTAGATGTTTTACCACACTCGCATATTGCCTGCCAAACCATAACCTTCTTACCGAATTTTTCGGTAAAAATTGCCTTCTCCGATTCGGGGATGTCTTTGTCTTCGCTTACAGTATAGAATTGTGGTCCAGGATGCGTTTTGTAATCTAGTTTCACACACGTTTCATCGTCCATTATTATACACCCATAATTTCTACACAATAACGAATCGTAGAGTTTGCGGGCCCGTGGTTTCACGGACGCGGCCCGTTTTGGGTTCCTTTGGAGTTTTTTCTGCTTCCGGTATGTTATTAGCCCAAGTCTTTCTTTGGCACGCATGACGTTACTCGACGAGGTCCCTAGTTTTTTCGCAACATCCCGAATGGAAGTCGCTGGTTTTCACTTGTAGGCATCCCTAATCTTTTTATCGCTTACACCCTCTTCCTTGGCCAATTTTCTCAAAGAGAGTCCGGGCACAGTGCACCATTTGTGCACGATACTTTTTCGTTGCTCCGGAGTAAGACCGCGCATTTTGATAGGTAACACAAAACTGAGCACTTTTTGATGCTATGTCATTCAGAAGTGTGCAAACAAAAGGACGCAGCCGAAACATGTTGAAATATTTCATTACATTCAAAGTGACCGTTAAAATAAGGTGTGTTTATACTTTCTGGACCAGTCATTAGTCATCTAGAACATCTAATATGGAGGGAAATGGACTAAATTCCATTCGTACAGTCTCTTTGAGTCTATTGGGGTATTCTGCGTTACTAAGGACAGTAGCCCATTTATGATTGATCCTGTAGATCATTTGATCTGAACTCCAGAATGATTTGGAGAGCATAGGATATCTGATATGCAGAAAAATAGATTCCTTTTTTATGTACACAGCCTCCGTGAGTCTGTTCGAGTATGCTTCTTCCATAATAACTATATTATAGCTGTAGATGATTCAATAGATTTTATTATTTGAACTCCACAACGACCTGGAGCACCTAGAACATTAGATATAAATGAAAGTGGGACAAAAACGATGCGCACTGGTACTATAAATCAGCGAAGACATTATCCAATGTTAGGGGCTTCACATTAGTCTTGGTTGAACTAATGGCAACGAACTATCTAAACTTCAGCACAATTTGGAGAACCTAGAACATCTTATATGGAGGAAAATATACTATAATCCCGTCATATAGCTTTTATAAATCTGCTTGGGTATGCTGTGTTGTTAAGGACAGTTTCGCAGTCATGGTTGATCTAGTAGATCATTTGACCTGAACTCCAGGATAATTTGGAGAGACTGGTACGAATGGAGAGGGATGATTGATAACTATTACTCTCTTCTTGAACATTGTTGGACATGTTTTACGTATGTAGGTCCTCTGCTCAGACGTCATAGTGACATAGTACATGATCAACATTCCAGGAGAGTTTGGACGACCTAGAACATCCTGAAACATATGTATATATCCATTTCTATACTTTTCATGTACCATTTGTATTAAAAACTTACTAAAAACCATTAAACCGTTTATAAAAAAAAAAGTGAAAAACAAAAACAATTTCAAAATCCTCATGAAAAATCCCTTAAAGCCACGTAGTTTCTGCCACGAAAAAAAGGGGAATGAGTTGGAGGGAAGTCCGTGTATCCAAAGTTTAGAATTACAATTCTCCTTGATTTAAGTGAAAGTTTCAGCTGAAAAGGTTAAGGCACCATTGAGATATAGCGTTTTCAAAATAAAAAGTCCGTCCCGCACCTTTGAGGGTTAACGACATTTTTTGACTACAAAGGAAATTCATAATTTTATTATTATGATTATTATGGACATCTTTGGATCAATCAACAGTTGAATAAGCAACAAAATCAGTTAAAGTAATATCCTAAACCAGTAAAGTGTTAAAAGAGGAACGGTAAAAATTAGACAATCATAATTAAGTGCACGTTGGTTTCAAACTAAGGCCTGTACTCGAAAAAAATGCACCAGTTTTATACTTGTGTAACTTTTTTGTCCTTGGGTAAAAATTGAAGAAAATCTGGGTAAACGAAATTTGCCGCATCGAGTGCCTCCAGAAGCGTCTGTTGCGAGTGCCTCCAGAAGCGTCTGTTGCCCTTCCTGGTGAGACATTATTTTGACCGGATCTGGCATCATGCCATTACGCGCGATCGACGTTCGATTGGTACAGAGGCAACAACGTTGTTTTTGTACCAAAAACCACCAACCTTCCAAATTCACCAGAGATTCGTCCGGTGGAAAGATTTTGGGCCATAATAAAGGCCATAAATTAAAAATCGTCCAAGGTGCTTAAGAACGCGCTGGAGTTGAAGGAAGCATGGATGAAAGTGACCAAAAAGGTTGACTCCACCATTGCACAAAATGTATTGAGGGGTGTTGAGGAAAAGGTGCGGGCTTTCAGCGATGGAAAAGAAATTGAACAAAGTAGTTATGCCAAAACTAATCCATATGTATTAGTTTATTCCCTGAAAGTTTAAAAAAAACCGACTCAAAATAAATTTTTAGCGAACACTTTTGTCTGGTGCATTTTTTTTCGAGTACAGGCCTTATACAAATGAAGCTCTAACGAAGTATAACATGAAGTCCACATGCGCAGAATAATCTTGATTGACACAGATTTTTTTTCATATTTTTTAATGCAGATATCTGTATGTAGAGATTGAAGATTTTTAAGATAAACAACAATTTTAAGATTTCTGGCAATTGCTTGCTCCCTCAAATTCTCGAATTTAAAAAATGAGTACATTTTATGATCCACCTTTTTTTCAATTCTACTTTTAGTATGTTATTTAAGGCCCATAAAGCAAAAGAAAACAATTGACACTGACACTACAGTGACACATGACAGTCTCAAATTCGGCTTGTAAGTGTGACCCCAAATGATTTCTCCATAATTTTTTTGAAATAATTTTATAGAATTTCTCGAAGATTCTACGAAAAGTTCTCAAACATTCCTTGAGTCATTCCTTCTGGCATTTATACGGGTATTCTTCAGGAGTTTGTAAGCATTCCTCCAGGTATTCTTTCAGGAGCTTCTCCTGGTATTGCATTGGCAGTTTTTCGTTACTTTCTTGTGTTGAAGTTTTTGGAGGAATACCTGAACTTGTGAAGTTCTTTTGTGTCGTTTGTGATTTAAAAGGAATTCCTGGAGGACACGATAAAGAACTACATAAAAATTATAAGGTAATTCCTTAAGTAGTTCTTGGAGAAAATCTTGATTTGTCAACTTTTAGACGTTTTTCTTGCACGAATTCCACAATGTAATGGAATGGAAAAACTGCAGCAAATGCTGCATACATCATATTGAAATGGTAAAAAAAAACAAAAAACTCGCAAAGTTTGGACAAAATCGTGAATTGCTCTTCTTGAAGGCTAGGAAATTTAAGCATATCTGCTGAAGGAGTTGGGTTATGAAGATCCGGATCACTAGTTCCGGGAAATTCTTCAGAGAAGTTCAAAAGAGTTCTTCAGAGAAGTTAATAGCAAATCTTTAGAGAAATTCGGGGAGGTTCATTGGAAAAGTTCAGGGAAGTTCTTCAGATAAATAAAGGGAAGTTCTTCAGAGAATTTCAGATAATTCTTTAAACGAATTTCACGCCAACTCATCCAGTGTTCGGCAGCACCCTCTCAGAATCTAATGAAACTTTGTGGGTGTGTAGACTGTGTCTTTTCAAGAAACTTTGCTTACCTTGTGTTTTTTTTTTAATGTATGTACACTACCATTTGAAAAGGGCTTAAGTTTTTTGATCGATTATTTTTAAATCAACGTAACTCAAAAAGAGATTTACAAAAATGTGTCTTTACTTTTATGAAAAAAAAAAAATATATAAAATCGATTGTTACACACTAAAATAAAATAATTTAAAATTTGAAGTCAATTTGCGAAAAATGACTATCCTAGAATAGGACAAAGTTTTTTTTTATTCAAGGCAATATGATTTTCTAAAAGTTCACTTTACATTTCAAGATGGGCACTTTTAATGAAAATAAGTTTTTCTAACCAAAAAATCTTTCATGTCCTATTTTTACCGTGTATCACGCAAACTCGTCCAGTTCTGGTCTAGCGAATTGAATGTATTGAACATTTGTTAAAAAACAATAATCGTCTAGACTAACATTTGAAAAAAATGTGCCTGGTCAGTAAACGAACCAAGCACGCATTCATTTGCCTTGCATCCTCAATGCGGGGTAGGTCAAGGCAGGTTGACAGGCAAAAGAATGCGCGCCTTGGTTCAATTTTCAATACATCTATTCAATTTTCATCGCCTGCCGTACACTGACGGAACTATCAACACGTTCTCTTCATATATTTCATTCTTAGTAATCATTACTGTCCACTAGGCCATCCCTTATTTTAAAAAAAAAACATAGCCAATATGATGACCTTATTGTGTTGTACCTAAAAACTGGTTTACTGATGATAAAGTGTCCCAAACAACATTGATAATAATAAAAAAACAAACATTATCAACCTGACGACACTGATCTTGGTCGACCTGCGAGACCATACACTACAGTAGCGTGCTTGCCACCGCGTGGGTAGTCACCCGTACTACCATTTCTTCAGGTCCGTTTGGGGAGCACTTAACGCCAACATACGGTCTTCAAATTTAAGTATGTTTGTTTTCTAGTCAAGACGAACATTTCAAGAGGTGGAATTCTTGACTTGGCCATGTTTTTTAAAATAAGGGATGGCCTACTGTCCACTTATGGGGCGTCATGGTGATGAGCAAACATCTCCTTCTACATCATAATCGTTACTCTACTCACGGAGAATACAAACATAACAATTATAGTTTATCAATTTAGCCTGCTAAGCATTTGATTGAGTTTAATTTTAAGAAACTAAATACTTCAAGGATTAACAACTATTGTTCCTTCAATTTATTCTAAACGTAAGTAATCCTGAGTAATCACTGAACAAACAAATCGAAAGGAATTCATAGGAATATCGTATGGAAATTTGCCAGAAGATATTTTTGCAAATTTCATACGATTTTCTAATGGAAAGATGTTCATAGGACGATCGTATGAAAGTTTTCCTTGCAGAAAAAAAAAGTTGTAAACGGGATTTGAACCATGAACCTCGGGATCCGGAGACGAGCTACAATCTCACGAGAGGCATGTTTTTCTCCACTAATGCAACAGTAATCATTTCATACGATTTCGTATGGAATGAGTCTTGGACCCTTGCTTTGTGGTTCATAGTTCCGATCGTATGGAAATCGTACGCATAATTTCCTAAGTGTATAGACCTTTTAAGAATTATTCGGGTCTTTCAAGAAAGTAGTTGCAATAAAAAAAATCACTTTAGTCTTGATCAAGGAGAAAATCTTGGCCATTGTCAAGGGCGTTCTTCTTGTCTTCTTGGTAGGCGTTCTTGGCGGTGTCTTAAGCGATCTTTTCCTTGCCTTCCAGCGGTTCCCGATTACACTTATTGGATGATGGCAACCGATCGGGCAGTTTTGAATGCCTGTTCTTGCAAAATCTCCATAGCAGCTTCATGATTTTTAGCGCAAGCAGTATTGTAAGGCTACATCGACCAATAGTAGGACTACGACACCAGGAGAGAGATTAGACAGATTGTTGCGTTTTCGGGCGCTTCGGAGCACTTTCGCTCGATGACTCGAATTTTTCCATTTCTTTAAAAACTTGCTGATCGGTCTCTTCTTACTGTTGTCACTAATGAATGCCTTGACAGAAATGGCTAAAACTTTGACAGCCGTCATTCAAAGAGTGAAGCTCATAGAAAATGGTTTACATTGGCGATTACCAACGATTGAAATCAGTCACTGGTAATGCTAATGTTGCTAGCCAATGCATTTTCTACACACATTAACGATGATGATGGTGGCTGACTTCATACCACTCAACCGCCTTACCGAAAGATGGCTGCCAACAAGATCACACTTATTTCGCTCGTGGTTGCGTCAACCGGCTGGCTACAAATTCACCACTGGCTTGGTTAACTGCCCATCACACGACTGCATAACCAATAGCTGCCTAGCATATAGGCGATAGAGCTATTGTCTACCTGACCAATGGTTACTAGCCAGAGCACCATCCAAGGTACTTGTCACCGCCAGCTGTCAATTCAGTACTGGCTCATTGCCGCTGTGAACCGCACCGAGGCTGCCGAGCGAATGAAGCATTTTGTGAAGATGCACCCCTATTACACCGTTCACTGCTGCATATGAGATTTCCCTAACTTACATTTGAGGTCCGGGATAGGCAAATACATGGCATTTAGCAAATTCACTCTGCAAAAAGAAATAACAAGACATCACCGGAGGTGCTTTATTTTTAATCGTTCATTGTTGAGAATCTAAAGTTTTCAATATTGAAATCGACGTGTAGAAATATTTCCGATCGATTGTGACAAACATTTTGAAAACGTTGCAATCAAAACCTTACCAATTTTCATGATGATCGCAATAGGTTTTTTTTTTTAATTGTACCCTAGTATATAAAACAAAGACGTAGTCATACGTCAAAATTCATAAGGAAGGGTATTTCGAATAGATAGAAACCAGTGACAAAAAAGTTCCCGTATTTTGATCGCTTTCGCCCACACTGTACAAAGTTTGCCTCAATAATTCACCTTCTTTCACCGGACACCTTCTGCAACTCTAGCTTCAGCAACTCATTTTCAAAACTATTCACAAGCTTCCTACTTTTTCACCTATACATATCGCACATCACCATCCACACAAGGGGATCCAGCCCCCGCATCCCCCCATCTAGCCTGCGTGTCATCCCCGCCCTAGATGTGTATCAATGTTTGTTGTTTGTTGTTGTTTTTGAAACATTCGGGTTCAGACCCTAATGGTACAGGTGGCGAGACGCGGCGCATCGGTTCTGAAACGGCGAAAGTCCCGAAACCGGATGGAAGCACCCGGGATGAAGACCACATCAGCGGCGGCAGCACTGACATCGGCCAATGCCGGCTCGGGTACGGTTGGACCACCGTCGGCTGCAACCGGGGCCACAACCAGCGGGTCCGGGACGGTAGGGACCCCGGGACCAGGATCTAGTGCAGGCCCAGCAGCGGCAGCGCTGTTAGGAAGCGAGAATACTCTCAACACTCCGGTCACACCGGCCGCCGATTCGCACCTGTCCAAAAGTGAATCGGATGGAGACGTTGTCTTCTACATGGAGGAACCACGGGCGGCGGGTAAGTTGAACCTTTTTTTTGCTTTTATTGTGTATTGAACATTCCAAAATGATTGCTTTGAAAATATGAAAGGTATTGATCTGTTAACAACAACCAATGGCGAAATTCCTGCATCGAAAAAAATATGATCCGCTTTCCTTCGTATGATAAATCGCATTTTTACCCTCAAGAAGACAGCAAAAGGCAAAAGCCAACATTGCTCCATCAGAATAAATAACCCAAAGCACATACCCGATATTCCAACATTCCAACTCTCGTTCATATATTCGGAAAACAATTTGTCTGGGAGGTACACTACCGTTGACTTGTTTGCTCTTCATGTCGATAGAGAGATCTCACACCCACACCCACCCTAGTTTGATGGATGGGCGGGAGTCTACAGAGATATTTCAAATGTAAAGAAATCTTCTCGTTCGAACTCGACACGGTAAACGATTTTAACTAGGTAGATCAAAAAGAGTCTATTGCTTCGGCAAATATGTATCTTATCGTCTTTGCTCCCGCTGAATGGAATTTCAAGCAGGTGGAATTTATCCTGCTAGATTGCTTCTTTCTGTGACATGTAAATATGGAAATTCAATCGAAATGCTTCCAATCTTTAGTAAGTGACGAATTTCGATTCTGAAACATTGATAAGTGAATGCTCAGCTCTATGTTTAAAAATTTCAATTGGATCTGGTAGATAGCCTGTCACATGCACGGGAACGATGTCGTTTAACCATTAACCACATCTGTCATGACACCAATATCCGTTCCCATCAGCAGCAATAGTTGTACTTGTAAAATTTCAATTTATTCAGTGATTCCTAAAGATATGCACGAAACACAATTTAAACCAATATCGTCGGTGCTTGAAATCATGCTCTCTGCTAAAGTAAGACATTTCTCGTAGATTCAATCCGATAGGAGTGGCGACACATTTCCACTTTGCATATTTCGGCAATAATTCCTTGACCGAGAGGAAACCCCCTTCAACCGAAAGCCATTTCAACTGGAGCAAAAATAGCGAAAATCGGCACTGAGCAAAAAAAAACCCTCCAGCTGATATGCAAATTCACCACCAACCTTAAAGGTAACGGAACGTGTGAAACTTCTTGTTAGCAAAACGGAAAGAGCACCAACCAACTCTAGAATCTAAAAACGAAACACACAAAAAAAAACCAATAAGAATCCTAGGAAAAACAGAAAGCAGGCTTCCGCTGCAGTCAATTTCGCCGAGGCGCTGAGGACACACACACACATAGAAAGTGAGCCAAACACGAAGCTACGGTTTTCCCACCGCGCCGCAACCTAAAGAGAAGGAGGAATAAATTTTTCATCCAAATTCCCCACGTTTATTGCACATTCACACGAAAAGTCGAGCGGATGTTAATTTATCAATGAAGGCTACAACCAACAATATAGTCAAACAACAATCAGAATGGCGGTCGGAATGACTGCCGCCACGGCGATGCGCCTACCTTCGGGTCCTAGATTGGGAATAAAAACAGACAAAACAAGCATTTCTGGCTGAATTGGCCGGGGGATGGGGTGAAAACTGGGGGGAGGGGGCGTAACATGATCAGCCGCTTAGATGGTGGCACAGAGACACGCAAATGTGTCATGATTAGGGTCGGTTGCTACTTTAGGTATGTATGTCGCGCTCCGCTCAGCAGTAAAAGGTGAACTGATTTTTTTGCTTTCGAAACAACTCTGTGTTTCGTTTTCGGCAACACAAAATACTTCAGGGAACACCGACATAAGTGTATACACTTGAAAATAACTATTTTAAGAAAAGGTACCGCAGGATGTCAAATTTTCATCAAATTTCACGTCAGATTTTCAAGTGTAGAGTACATCGTTCGGACACATACCCTTGTCCTTTACCTCAGCCTAATATGCAGCAGTCGGATGCATTAATCGTTATTAGTCATAAAGTCATTGAGCTGCAAAAGATGCGCTAGTAGTAGTGGTAAAATTGATTTTTATTGACATTCATAGTCTAACATACTAATGTATAGACTTTCCAAAAAAATAAAGGCACACTTTTCCAACGCGGTCATTTCAATATACATTTTTATTCGGCTAGTAGGTCATCTCCATCTCATTGCTTACACCCAAATGTCAAAACGACCATAACTCACAGCAAATTTTCACGTGCATTTCGAGAAATGGGAAAGATTTACGTTGAAAAATGCCGTGCAATCATGCACTAGCGGAGCATTAAAGGGCGAACACGAAATTATTGCGACACCGAAAATGTCATGCCAATTTTCTTATAATGTTTAGAATCAAACCAAAAGTTTAGGGTAGTTTTATACATATATTTACTTCAAAAATCAAAAGAAAAGTTAATCGATGGAGCCTTGAGTGTAAAATTGAACGCATTTTCGCTTGATGCCCTCCATCAAAGTCTTTACAGTGTCATCCGGTACCAGTTTCTCAGTTTTTTTTCCATTTTCTTAACATGTCCTTCTCGTCTTTGACTGTCTTCTTGCTCTTCCGAAGTTCCCGCTTCATCATTGCCCAGTACTGCTCCACCGGGCGCAGCTCCGGACAGTTTGGCGGATTCATGTCCTTTGGAACAAAATGGACAGAATTGGCTTCATACCACTCCAGGACACTTTTAGAATAGTGGCATGATGCCAAATCTGGCCAAAATAGCGGAGCTTCGTCGTGCTGCTGCAAGAACGGCAAAAGGCGCTTCTCGAGGCACTCAGATTTGTAGATCTCGCCATTTACTGTGCCCTTTGTCACGAAAGGCTCACTCCTCAGTCCGCAAGAGCAGATGGCCTGCCAAATGAGATATTTGGAGGCGAACTTCGACATTTTCTTCTTCTTAAATTTGTCGTCCACATAGAACTTGCTCTTGCCGGTGAAAAACTCCAACCCCGGAATTTGCTTAAAATCGGCTTTTATATACGTTTCGTCGTCCATCACACAGCAGCCATATTTTGTCAGCATCTTCTCGTAGAGCTTCCGTGCCCGAGTTTTAGCCGTCGATTGTTGCCGCTCATCGCGGTTTGGGAAGTTCTGTACCTTGTATGTATGTAGTCCAGCTCTCTTCTTTGCATTCTGGACGTAGCTCTGCGACATGCCGATCTTTTTAGCCAAATCACGGCTTGAGACGTTGGGATTTGCTTTAATCATCCGCTTCACCTTTCCCTCCGTCTTTTTGTTCTCCGGTCCCGGTTTTCTTCCAGCTCCTTTGCCGTGGTCCAACGTCAACCGCTCCTGGAACCGCTTCAACACTCTGGAGACGGGTTGAATGAGTGAATGTTCAACATTTTTCCCAACTGCCGGTGCGACAGGTCAGGAAATTCCAGGTGTTTGTAAAGAATTTGTTCTCTCGACTCGCGTTGGTTCACCTCCATTTTCGTTGAATCGAAAAACACGACTTTGAGTTTGACAGCATGTGAACAATACACATCAATGAGAAAGTGTGCAAAATTTGGTTGATTTTTACCCAATGGTAAAAAAGTTATGCCCTGTTGAATGTGTCGCAATAATTTCGTGTTCGCCCTTTATTTCACTTTTGGAGATTTTTTATGTACGGTACATAAGGATCTCAGATTAATACAGAAGCTTTTTCCAGGCGTAGAATTCATGGATATATAAACTAAAAACAACTAAAAAAACAGGGTTGCCAGTTTTTCTAGAAAACGCCAATTGAAGTTTTCCGTTTTCCAGATTTTTTCGATTCATCGTAGTACAATTTTTTTTCTCCAAACTAGGGTAACGGGATGTAATGTGAGCTTAGCTCTTTCATACGGCCTATGTGCCAAATATGTCATTATTTCGGCGAAATCAACATAATCATGTTGCTATCAAGATGACCGATTTATTCCAAAGCAATATAGGGAAGGTCCATTAATTATGTTACGCACTAAGGGGGGAGGGAGGTTTGGGAAAACGTGACGATCCATACAAAAAAAATTGATGGTCCATACAAAAAATGTGACAAGGGGGGGGGCTTATAAAAAGTCATTTTTTGCGTGACGTAATTAATGGACGTTCTCTTAGACTTATTTAATCAATTTCCTCAACTTTTTAGACACCATGACTTTACTGGTTAAGATGAACAGATTTCTACACAATCTTCAAATGATTTAAATGTGCCGAAATTGAAACTAAAAATCGAATAATGCAGCCAAGATGTACAAAAAATAGTCACACTTTATAAACTAACAGGTCACGTAGGTAAAATAACAATGATTTAACATGAAAACCACAGACCCAATGTTAGAAACATATGTTTAACTAGGTTCCCAACTATGGCCTGTTGTATGGAAAGCGTACTAAAAAGGTTGTTATTGGTATTATTTACAATAAAAATGTCTGAATTTCGGTTGAATGTTTTTGCACATGGCTCATCTTCACACAAACTAAAGGAACAAAATCTGTGTAGAGTGAATTATAATGTTTTGATTGCCGAATGGTTGCTATATCATATGTAAATATCACTTAAGTATTTCTTAGCAGTTTTAGTATAGTTTGATTTGTAAAATTGTTTGTTAGGTAGAGCCAATACAGCTGGCAACGCATTGAATCAGAAAATCATAGAAAATAATCGTACATATACAACATTTAATAAAAAATGTATCGAATAGGACGAACTTGCATCCATGATTAGAACCAATTTTGGCGATGTTTTATTTTTATTTTTGAGTAATGAAGAAGCATGGGCCTGTCACTCGTTTTCTTACAAAAATTGGACTTTTTAATATTATCGTACAAGTTTGGACCGAAGGGTCTCAGATTGTTACGAAACTTTGTCCACGCGTAGGATTCATGAATGTATGAACAAAAAACAATACTTAAAAAAAAATCAGGGTACCCAAATATCCAATAAAACTTTCCAGAGTGAAGGAAAACTATTTTGAAAAGCTGGAAAATTCAATTTCTGAGCCATGAAACATTTTGAAAAAAATATTTTCTGGTTTATTAATTCATAAGCTCCTTAAAGGATTTGCAGTTGAGCCATAAAAAACGAATTAAATTTAAAAGCGAGCTACCTAGCGGAAACAAACCGAGCAATCATCTGAAAAACAAACAAGGAGATGGCAGTTTTTTTCATTTTTGTATGAGGACTAACGACGAGCCCACAGTTTGTTCGAGCATTTTTTTTTAAACCAATGTTAGCTTATGAATTCATAAACAAGAAAATATTTTTTTCAAAATTATTCATGACTCATAAAATGATTTTTCTGACTTTAACAAGCTGTGGAAAATTTTGTAGGAAAACTGGCAACCATGAATCTTTGATGCTAAGTTTCGTAACAATCTGAGACCCTTCGGCCCAAACTTGTACGATAATAAAAAAAATCCCCATATTTGTAAAAAAAAACGTGTGACAGGCCCATACTTTCTAGAGCATTACTCAGAAATTTAAAAAAAACCATTGTAAAAATTTCACCAATGTAAGCTTATGAGTTCCAGTCGAGCACTCGACACTGAAGAAATCTGTTAGTCGCAGACGAAATAGGACTGTCTTAAGCTTTTTGCAGTGGAATTTAACAAAATTTGCTCGCATTTACTAGTGATAGTTTAAAAAAGTGTTTCACTTTTTAACTACATTTTAAAAAAAATGATCAAGTGAAATGTTAAATTATATTCTCCTAGTTTTAAAAATACAATCGTTCTACTTATACCCTCGTAAAAGTGTTTTTAGTTTTTTTTAATCTGAAGTATATCTTTTGGTTTGAGCGGTGACTAGGGTGTTCCTTTAAGGTTCATAATGAAAATTTTAACATTTTGTTCTTATTATTTAGAAGAATTCTTGCTCCTACAAAATTGTAGATAATTTAATTTAATGAAACTTTGCTACTAAACCTTAACCTCTAATTCCCCTACGTATCTTTTTATAACAGTTTTTCTGTCTTTCTTTAGGGTGGTAGGGTAATTCAAAACTTTTTTTGTTCTATTTTTTATTTCTATTTCAATTTGAAAACTTTGTTAATACAACTTTTAGAACATAAAATGACGCACATTTTAATGATACAAAATATTACAAAATACAAGTCTTATTTGCAAGTCTTATTTGCACAGTAGGTGTCATCTTTTTTCAGTCTTGGTTTATTTCAACTGGGTAATTTTAACAGCGGAATTGATTATACCCGCTTTGAGAGTACTTTTTTGACAGTTTATCGCTGAATATAAACAAGCGATTCCGTTTGTTTATATTTATCAGCTACCATGGAAGTTATAAGGGAGCAAGTTTCAAAATTACATTTGCAAAAGCTTAGACCCTGTCTGATATTAAATAGCCTTAAGCAGTTCCGAGTGAGTAAGCGCTTTGTTTTTTGTACCTTGAAACGGTTCAAGAAAACTGGAAACTGCTTTGATAAACAGGCTCCTCAGACATGATCTGGAATGCAAGCCGTACAAGTAACAAGTCACCGGTTGACAGAGCGTTCCAAAGAAGCAGAAATCTTTTGGTTCGGCACGGTGACTGCGAGATTTTATTTTCGGATGAAAAGCTCTTCCTCCATCAGAACAGTCATAATCAACAAAATGATCGTGTGTATGGCAAAAATGTGCCAATATTCCAAGAACCCAACTGTAGAACGCTATCAGAATGTACTGAAAATCACGGTATGGGGCACCGTTTCACGCAAAGGAAAACTTCCTCTTCTTTTCATAGAACCTAACGTAAAAATTGACATTGAATATTACCTACATCAAGCAGGTTTTGAAGAACCATCTGCTTCTTCATGCTTCAACGCTGTATAGGAATACACCATATTGTTTACTACAGGACTCAGCTCCAGCTCACAAATCAATGAAGGCAAATCCACAGGCGTGGTGCGCGGAAAATGTGCCCGATTTCATCACAAGCGAAAAATTACCTGCATCTTCACCGTATCTCAATCCACTTGACAACCTTGTGCAGAATTATATGCCTCACAATATAGGCCCTACGAAAGGGCTAACTCTAGACCGATTCAAGAAACATTTTGTTGATATTTGGGACCAAATTCCTTAGGAAATCGAGCGTGCCAGCTGCGGTGGATTTACAGAGGTTTGCGCAAAGTTATTAATGAAAATGGCGAGAGATTCGAATGGAATTGATATGGTTTATTTCTGTAACATCTATCTTTCAAATGAAAAATTAATGCTATGGTTTGGTTGATTTGGTTTGTTGTAACCCCATTTTGTTTAGTGAGACCTATTGTAAGACACCCTGTATAAACAAAGTTGTAGAGGTTTAAGTGATAAAAATAAGTTTTTTTCAAGATGTCCTTCTTTCTTATTTGCAAATATTCGTAGACACGGAATACGTAAAGTGAAAGTACAAATCTTCATTGACAATATCTATGTAAAATCGTTTGTCTCTTTTGTCCACTTTGGGAGAAAAACTCATTTTGAAATTGGTAGTTCTGCATCAACAATTATTATCAAAGAGCGAAACGAAATGAGTTTCTTATGACAATGTTTGAATTTTTATATCAACCCATCTCCATCTATTAAGTAACATTTATATCACAGACAAACAGACATAACACATTGAATATTTGGCACTACAAATCATCGTCACTAACAAACCTACACCATCTATTGAGCTCACTGTGATGGGTGATCAAATTGAACAGATGGTGACAGTGTGCTAACAGGAATCGACTATGTGCGCCATCTATGGCGATACTACCAACTAAGAAATATTTTAATTTACCGTTTAGTGAGGAATCGATGAAGAAACTGCTAGTGTTTTGTCTGTTTACCTGTGTTTATATAATTACATTTGTTTACTTACATATATTTATTTACTTCAATATATTTACCTCAATATATTCATATTTATATATTTATTCTAGATGCAGTAAACAAATGAAAATATGTCAACACAGACAAACAAACAGAACACTCGCAGTTTCCTCATCGATCACGCATTGAACGGTCAATTCAAAAGTTTTCTTAGTTGGTAGTATCGCCATAGGTGGCGCACTTAGTCGATTCCCTTGATCCCCCTTGACGCTAGCACACTATCACCATCTCTTCAGCTTTATCATCCATCATAGTGTGCTCAACAGATGGTGCAGGTGTATTAGTGACGATGATTTGTAGTGCGAAATGATCAATGCGTTATGTCTGTTTATCTGTGTTACACATGTTAATAAGTAAATGTAGTTCGGTTAATATAAAAATATAGACATAATCATAAAATACTCTTTATTATTACGCTTTTTGATGCACAACTACTAGTTTTAAAATGAGTTTTTCTTCCAAAGTGGACAAAAAGAGACAAACGATTTTACATGGATCTTCTAGATAGAGGTTTGTGCTTTTAGTTCACGTATTCTGTGTTTGCAAATAATAAGGGGGTAAGAAATCTTGAAAAAACGTTTCTTTTTAAACTTATACCTCTACAATTTTGTTAATACAATAACTTACAAATATTTTGTGTCCTTCTTTAGCTCCGTCGGTAAGGCGCAGCTACAAAGCAACACCATGCGAATACCGGTCTGGTCTAGGAATTTTTCGTTATGGAAAATTTCTCGACTCCCTGATTTGGAAGTTCGGGGAGGAGTATTCCCTTGTGATTTGGCCTTGATTTGGTGCTCGAATTGAAGGAAACATCACAGTAGGTCTAGTATTTATAGTAGGTTTGTTGGTACCACGGTATGTGAGGTAGGGGTGGGTAGAGAAGTTCTTGAGTGTGTTTATGTGTTTGTTTGTATACCTGAAATGTTGTTTGATACCTACAAGGTTATTCATTATTACTTCGTTTGAAGTTAGTCAAATTGGTGTTGTGTTGTGTAGTGAGTTGTTTTTGTGTGAAGGTATAAATTTAAACAGCCACGAATGTCCGTTTCCTTGATCCTTGTTAAGCAATTTTTTGGAACCCCTACCTCACATACCGCGGTACCAACAAACCTACTATAAATACTAGACCTGATGTTTCCTTCAAGTCGAGCACTCGACACTGAAGAAGTCTGTAAGTAGCATACGAAATAGGCCTATCTGTCAAAAGATAAGCACATAGTAGAATTAAAAGGAATTTGCTCGCGTTTACTGGCGAAAATTTGAAAAAAGTGTTTCAAGGTTCTATTTTTTATTTTTTTAAAAGTGATCAAATGAAGTGTTTTAAGTTCTCCTAGTTTTCCCAATCAAAAATACACATGTTTTTTTAACGAACTGAAGGTATGGCCATTCTTTCTGGGACGGACTAAACTTATTAATCGATATATGGACTCTTCAGCTTTGATCTACTTTTTTATAATTTAATTTAGGGATTTCATTTTAAGATTAATTTACAACCATACCTTTGGACATAACTAGTTTGGAATCATTTAAATAATCATGTTTTTGTTGTTGCATGAAGCACGTAATCAATGATAATGCTTGAAATTGCAACCATATTAACAACATGCAACCCTAGGAGCGAAGAGCAATTTCTGCTAGAACCAAAGATGTGAAAAGAAAGTATTGATGGGTCCAATAGTTTTTAACAGGCTGTGAAATTGAATAGAAGTAGTTTGAAATTGAGCGTATTCGAAAGCGTTACGTGGGTTTGGAGATTTTGAACGATAATATATCATCTCTATATCCCACATAAATTGTACAATGAGTATTTCATTCGAAAGGTAGAACATCAAAGCGGAATCCATGTTGCTTACTTAATTCATTATATTTGTTTAAACTAATTGAAAAGTACTTGAAAGAAAATCTTCTGAACGCACAAAAAGCAATTGGTCGAAAATAACATCATATTTGCGCCACGCTCTGATTGGTTCATACTGTCACAGTAACCGTACCAGCGATTATAAAACATATGGGGACGTTCGAACAACCATCCGGTGGTGGGGTGA
Organism: Aedes japonicus; assembly: GCA_034211315.2. Lineage (NCBI taxonomy): Eukaryota > Metazoa > Arthropoda > Insecta > Diptera > Culicidae > Aedes > Aedes japonicus. The sequence goes on along the minus strand of JASCZW010003720.1, from coordinate 298,232 downwards.
AAAGTAATGGCTGCCGTCGAGAATGAGCATTAGCCCATAAATGCACTAAAAAACAACAGCATAAAAAAACAACAGCATAACGGGGGGCGACCCCGGCGTATTGGTTAACATCCATACCTCTCACGCCTAAGTCACGAGTTCGAATCTCACCCCCGGAGAAGTTACGAAAATGCCCAAAAGTGGTGTTTGACTGACTACGACGGGAGATGAACCAGCCCGAGGCTGAAAATCTCGATAATCAAGACAAAAAAAAAAAAAAAACAACAGCATAACGTTTGCATTAAAAAAATAGTCAAAAATTGCCGATTTTTCATGGGTTTACCTTCACCCGCAATGACAAAACTACCCATGCATCATCAATCATAGTAACCCATGAGTCAGCAGACAAAATTTGACAGCTCTATCAGTCGAGCTCTAACCGTGATGGCAAAAACAGTGAAGAAACTCCGTTCAGAAGTGTGCGTGTTCAAAGAATGGCACCCAACCGCGTCGAAAACGGACATCGTGCGGTACTTTGTGGACGCTGGATACGCCCGTTCCAGCATCTACAACATCTTGGCACTATTATACAACAATCAGAGCATCGAAAGAAAGCCCGGTTCCGGGCAGCCAACGACCCTGAGCGACAAGAAGCTCCAAGGATGCTGAAGAGGAAGGCCGAGGGAAAAGTGGTCGGGGGTCGGTTCAACCGGCCAAACAGTGAAAAAGTACCTGTCGAACATGAACATACATGTCAGGAAGTGAAAGTCGCGTCCACTGGTTTCGGAGCTACAGACGCTGAATAAGATGATCAACTCGATTTTCACGGCGAATCGCGACGTGGCGGTGGTGATGGACGACGAGACCTATCTTACCTTTGATGGCAACGACTGGCAGGGCACTTGATATTTTACTTCCCCCACGAAGGAAGTGAGCTCCGAGGTGAAGTTCATTTCACACAGCAAGTTCCCCAAGAAGACGTTGCTGTGGCTGACAATCAGCGAGAAGGAGATGCCAAAGCCGCTCTTCTTTCGCTCCGGACTGGCCGTAAACGGGCAACTTTTTAGTACGAAATGCCTACCGAAAGGTGCATCGTTCATCAAGAACCGAAGCGATCGTTGGAGGAGATGGAGCGGCTCAATATCATGTGGTACACAGCTGCATCCCATCGAGAATGCACTGAAAACACGCGAAAACAGAGGAGGAATTGATAAATAAAACGAAGGAAGAACTCAAAAAACATGCATACACGCATGGTTTCGTCCGCCATGGCGAATGTTCCGGTTAACTGTCAGAACTGGGTGTGAAATTCTGTTTGATTACCACGGTGGCGTTCTGTGAGAGAAGGGACAGATGGTTTTAAGATTCGTTAATTACTATCGCAGCGGCACTATCTCCAGCAAGGCCTGTGATCCAAGTAATGCGAAAAGAAGAAATAAAACGATTAACGTCAATATTTATTCACTGATTCCAATAAGTCCGTTTAATAGAGTTTCCGATTTACAATAACTACTAAATCATCAAAGTACGAAGCGACACGCTGCAGTGTGTAACATGTGTAAAATGTTGGTAACGATAGGCATTCATATTATCTACTTAAATTTGATCTTGGTCTCTCGACTGAACTGCCAGCACTCGAACCCTTGCTTCCACCGCTACTGCCGCTGGATAGTTGAAGCTGAACAGAGTTTGCTGGTTTCATGCGGCTTCGATTCATTGAACACATTGGTGGCCCGGTCGGCGGCAATGGACTCCTACATCTATTTTTCGGGCCTAGTGACTTACCATCAATGGACATTCCGTATCCGTATGGTGCTAACCGGGGTATCTCAATCGAATGGATACATTCAAATTGGCCAGTACCGGCTCGTTTATCATTGGTGTTATCAATTACAACTGAATTCGAAGAAGAAAAAAGATGCATATGAATTTAAACTATATCGAAGCACTCACCTTTTACTAGATCCTCCAAGACTGCTGGGCAGATGACTTCGGTTACTTCAGTTGATGATGATAAATCCGGACTAGAATTGATTTCGATTAGCATCGTACGGAAGTTCTCCGTCACCATGAAATCCGCTCCGTACAGTTCAAACATGTTCCTCTCCATCTTCATTCCATCTAGGCTAGCAGCGACTACCGAAAGTACATTCTTTTTCATATCGGGATAGATCTTACGCTCCCAATAGTAGCCTTTATCTAACGATTGTAAGTACTGCTGGAATTGTCTGCTCGACCACATGTTGCAGGTTGGCAGTATTGTTCCCGGCTTTCGGCCAGTTCCGGCGTAATGTTTCTGAATAGAGTAGTTCGTCAGGTGGATGGATTCGTTAAAGTCTTCCAAATTGAATTCACGGGAGCTGAACCGTAGATAGCAGTCCCGATACATCCACACCTTCAGCTGATTGCTGGTGAACGTGATGAGAAAATACTGTCTAATGTCGAATTTGGTATTGTGGATCAGTAGTGGTTTTTCTGTAAGTGGGAAAGATTTTTTTACTATTATATTTTTTCCATAACAGTGAAGAAGACAGCTGACTGACTATATTCTTGAAGTTACTGAGCTGGCAATGCTGACTTTTTTGTAAAAAAACCAACTACGACTTAGCAAAAAACATCTGTGATACCTAGAACATTTATTCATGACAACACTAAAATATTTTTCTCAAATTACTCCGTCTGTAGAGCAACAAATAAAAAATTGATTGTATTCGAACAAAATGCGATGCATCAAAACTTTTGTTTAAGTCCTATACTCTTCAAATTTTCAGGGAATAAAGTACAAAAATATGGTTATGTTTCAACATCATTACTTCCCAGATAACGGAGCCTAGTACGATTGAAGTTGCCAAGTACGCTATCCTACTTCAATTATACTTCGCGTCCTAGTACAATCGTACGCTCAAAAAATAAATCACATTCCCAATGGATAATATCCATTAGAAACTCATAACAATCATGCGATCTCATTATTGGGAATTGCACGCAAAATTCACATAAATCTAATGTCTCCATTGAAATTCACGTGATTTCTGAAATAGAACTTATGTGATCATTTATATGTTATGTGCATGGCAGATAAAAATTTATTAGTGGAAAAATACCGTGTGCGTTTCCAATGGAAATTACATGAAAGCTATTTTCAGTGTACTAAAATTGATCATTCCACGATGGCGTCATCAATGCAGTTTTGACAGTTCAGGAAGCTTGTCTAGCGGACTTAGAATATTTTCGGCATTGCTTTGTTCAGACTACAGAGTAGTAACATGATACAAAGCTATCTTTATGAGGTTTTTCATGTTGATAATTTTTATAACGCCCTATATCATGTTATAACTCCCTAGTCTGAACAAAGCATTAGATGGGTTTGAGATTGTATGTACTAAACTTATTCTAACAACGTTTACTTTTGAATCATTTTCTGACTCGAATCGTACAGAATCCAGAGAATGACAACGACACATTTCGTTTGTGTTAAACCACATTCCATTCAACAGTCTATTGGACTTCATGTGTTACAACCGATTGACTTGAAATGTCAAAATAGCTAGTGGTTCATTTCAAATTGTGGCAGTTGTTTGAAGGACACATGAATTCCGCCTTTAAACTAGGATTGTACCAGGGCTGTTTACTTCAAATGGACCTCGGATTCGTTGAAAAATAAGCAAATAAACTTAATGCCCCGTTCACCCTACAACTTATAATATGTGATATAGACTATCTTGACATCAGCATCCATACATCTAGTTTTCATTGGAAATAATGTGCATAGCATTTGATATCAAGATACTCTATATTACCACAGAGAACAGACATCCAGGCTCGAACATTTTTTCTTCAATTTACTGTGTAAATTTTTAAAAGCAAACCGTTGGAAAAATAACGCCGCCTAGTTTAGGTTTCACCAAACTAAAATTGACAGACTATCAAATCTCGAGGCGAGCAAGTAGCGCCATCAACATACGATTCACCAAAACTAACGGAAACGAGCTGTAATTTTAAAATAGTCGTTACAGAAATTTACACACGAAGGGCTCTCCAGCTTGGATGTCTGTTCTCTGTGATACCACGTAGTATTGGTTGTAATGTGAACGGGGTATAACTGATGTGTTTTTAAACCATCTTGAGGAAAATTTTCACGGCCATAAGCATTTCTATTAATTATATACTAGGCTGCTTGAAAAGTCCCTTTAATTTCCTACAGATGGCGTTGGTAATCGCCAATGTGAACCATTTTCTATGAGCTTCACTCCTTGAATGACGGCTGTCAAAATTTCAGCCATTTCTGCCCACGCATTCATTAGTGAAAACAGTGAAAAGAGACCGAGCAGCAAGTTTTTTTTAAATAGAAAAATCCGAGTTTCGAGTTTTGGTAAAATACTACAAGCACCGTTGACGCATCGCGTTCTGGACGCCCAAATGAAGTCACTACAACAGAGAACGTCGATAAAATCCATGATATAGTATTGGAGGATCCAAAAGTGAAATTGAGAGTGCTAGCTAAGGCTTTAAGTATTTCAAGGGAACGAGTTGACAACATCATACATTCCGTTTTGGGTATGAAGAAGCTCTGCGCGCGATGGGTGCCGCGTTTGCTTAAAATGGATGAAAAACGTATTCGTGTTACAACCTTTCATAAGAATTTGAACAAGTTTACACGCAATCCTAAGGAGTTTGTGCGCCGAATCATAACCATGGATAAAACAGAAACATGGATCCATTACTACACACCGGAGTCATTGCAAAAGTGCTCAGAAGCGCCCGAAAACGCAACAATCGTCGGGAAAGGTTATGGCCTCCGTGTATTGGAATGCGCAAGGTCTAATATTCATCGACCATCTAGAAAAAGGTAAAACCATAACAGGCGCATACTATGCAGCGTTATTGGATCGATTGAGGGATGAAATCCAGAAAAAACGGCCGCATTTGCAGAGAAAAAGTGTGGTCTATCATCACGACAATGCGCTTGCTCATTCATCCTCAATTACTCAAGCAAAATTGAATAAGGTATCAATTGATTCCCCATCCACCATATTCGCCAGACTTGGACTCCAGTGACTGCTATTTGTTCCCAAACCTGAAGAAATGGCTCATCGGTAAGCGATTTTACTCAAATGATGAGCTCATTGCTGAAACCGATGGCTTTTTTGAAGGACTTCCGAAGGAGTACTATTCGGATGGGATAAAAAAATAGAAAATCGCTGGACTCGCTGTATCGACCTAAAAAGAGAGTATGTTGAGAAATAAAACCGAATTTGTCAAAAAAAATGTTTTCGTGTTTGATATTAAAGGGACTTTGCAGGTAACCTAATCTAGTATGCTGGCAGGTGGCTTCGAGCGCAACAGGAGGCGTCTTGGTAGCAATGTCACGATTGACGGTGATGAATTCGAGGTTATAGAGAAATTCAATACCTCGGCACCCTTGTCACAGCGGACAATGATTAGAGATGCATAATTTGAAAACTCATCATCAGAACTATGGACTCCGCAAAAAATTGTGTTCAGGAGAACTTCAACCTCGTACAAAATGCACAATACATCAATCGTTGATTAGACCAGTAGTTCTCTACGGGCATGAATAGTGGACGATTCTCGAAGAAGACTAGAGTGCGCTAGGCGTGTTTAATAGACGCATGTAACGGACTGAATAAGAAGGTGTATATGAAGATGGTGAATAGTGGAGAAGAAATTACTGCAAACTAGCGCAACTTTACGATGAACCCAGCATCCAGAGAATGGCAAAGGCTGATAGAATACGATGCTCCGGGCATGTCGTCAGGTGCCGGAAAACAACTCAGTCAAAATGAGCGCCTCTAATCTGACTGGGACGAGACGCAGAGGCCTTCAACATTCGAGGTGCCAGGCCAATGGACCAGGACCAAATTGTACTTGCCACACAATCATACTAATGCAAAAATGGTACCTGGCATCGAAAGCACTCAATTAATAACTGTGGAAGTGCATTTAGAACCCTAAGTTGAGAGCAAGCAATAAGCAAATCGTGAAAGCAATAAACTTCATATGCTAAAAAAGAAGAAGCACCAGCAATTTTCGACCGAACTTCTCCACTTGATTGGACCTGTCTGTATCGCTTACATCCTCTCCTATGACGGCAGCGCAATATTGTGGACCTAGAAGGGTTTTAGAGGTCTCTTTGAGATAGCTCTCGTCGTCCATCAAAATACACGAATCCGATCGCCGCAAAATTCGCGAAAACAATTTCCGAGCTTTTGTTGCTGCACGTTGCTTCTGTTCTGCACTTTGTTTGGCCAATTTCTGCTTCTTGTAGGTCTTTAGGTTGTTCCTAGGGGTGAGACAGCTCTTCTCTGAGTTGTTTTGATGCACCGAGTAACTGGCGAGTAACTCGCGAGTAACTCAATATAGCTTAAAATCAGATCAATCTTCATCGGTTCATTTCGGTTGCCATGGTTTCTTCAAGTTTGACTTCCAAATTGTTTGAAAACATTGGTGATATTCTGCTATCGACAATAGCAGATATCACAACGGTGAGCCCTATTCCACGGTTATGAGGGTTCAGGGATTGTTTAATATGTGATACGTGATGCGGACGGCTTTACTAAAATACAATGATGAGGCATCATAAAAGGACAGATTGGAACTTTGCTAAACATCGATTCTGAAGAGCTTGATGCTTGGGGTGAAGTGCAGGGGGCTGAGCTCATTTGTTTCTTTTACTACCCTTGTTCCAAAGCACCTGGCCGACTGGCGGAATGATAATACATTAGCAAAAAGCAGTTCAGGCCAAAACTGGTGTATTCAATGTATGCACTAATTGGCGACATAAAAATACATTCTTCTCGAAAAAGGCAAAGCCTTAGACGAATAGTACTAAAAACGGTATAAAATTGTACGAGCATATCAGATATGTATTTTCAGTGAATGTAGGTTGTTTTCAAAAAAGAGGTTAAGGGGACAAAATTAAAAACCTTGAAAATTGCAAATTGTCCAGTTGTGCACACTCGAGAGCTCATGTACTTGCATCGGTTGGTTTGGCAGCTGCTGTTCAAAAACAGAGAGTAAACAAATGAAAATGCTCGCTTGCTGAGCAACAAAGGTTACTCGAGGTACCTCAAAAGCAACTCTAAAATTGCTTGGGTTGATCCGTTTCTTGATACGATGAATTCTGGAAATATCCCTGGTTTCCAATTTATAGGCAAAATCACGTTTCGACATTTATTTATTCTTCCAAATAAGAAATACTACTTTTTGATCCAGTTTTGGGTTGGATGATCTGGGTGTTATGCCTCTTTCTGGCAGTTCATCCAGACAGAACAGTGTTCCATAAACTTGGTTATGATAGATATTACACTCGCGTGTTGAATTCTAAAGCGCTTCGCCAATTTTTGTATAGTCACAACCTTTTCACGTAGCTATGTGTCCTAAACCTTCATTTTCGTGACTTATTCAATGCGTGTGAAAACGAAGAATATAAACCGTGTAAACAAGTAAACAAACGAAAGATGACAGTACAACGCACAGCATGCTATGATTTTTATTTATTTATTTATGTTCCGTCGGCCTATTTCCTCACATGGTGACAATCACCGACGCCAGGAAGACGACTCCACACCTGGACCCTACCTAACGACTCATGACTATGAACCGGGACCAACGGCTTTACTTCCCTTCCGAAGGAAGACGTGACCAAGATTTTTTCGCCTCAGAAAAACCCCCGACATCGACCCGATTGAACCCAGACCCAGTGGGGTGCCAAAAAGCAGTCACGTTTACCACTACAACACCGACGCCGGCAGGCATGCTATGATGAATACATCACAAATACACACCATCATAAATAGACGCCATCATAAAACTATCACATATACACGTATATAACACAAATGTACGTGGATAGCTTATTTTCGATACATTCTTTATGCCAAGAGGGTCGAGTTTACAAAAAAAAAACGTACGCAATGTATAATAAATGTTATAATCATTCGTTTCAATATTTCGCGACGGTCGCCATTTGCAAAATTTCTATTTGGTATGCTACTCTTGGCATAAGCTTGCTTTATATTTGCGCTTCGGAATAATATAGAGACCGTTTAAATTTCTGAGACGTTTTTGAAATTGTACAAAAGATTTGAAGTGTGCTGCGAAACAAACTCTTTAGCTAGCAAAATCAAACAAGGCGTCCTAAAAAGGACGGGTTTTAGGTGGTCCATGTTTGTTCGATCTTCTTTGGACCTGTCGTATGGCCCATTTACATCTAATATTGGGCGAAAATTCGTTAGCCAGCTTTTTTTAATCCATGTCGAGTATCTTCATTACCGCGAAGTCATTTTTAGGTCTTTTGTGACATATCCTCTTCTATTGCTTTAGATATTGTCAGCATGGCGCATCACTATTGCTAGAAGTGATCGCCAATGTTTGACTTAAAGCGTTGTCCCAGGGCGATATAACATTTCGAATAAAGTGCACTACCGCACTTGGGTTTGTTCTCTTGATCTCAAAAGGTTCTACTAGCCCTTTGCCGAAGAACTTAATTTTTTTGTTGGAGATTACCGGGCAGTGGCATGACAAATCTTACGAGTCTGCTTTATACATGTCACAAAATCGAAAATAATCAGCTTGAAATTTTCCTATCAGCTTCAGGTGATAAAGGCTCAGACAGTGGCCTTTTTTAAGCCATGTATATAGGTTTAGATCTTTTTTGGTGGGATCAAGTTATTTGCAAGCCTCAATGTTTGCAGTAATTAACCGCATTGACCGCTCTATGAAAATAGCCAGCAATTCTAGCGTCATATTTGCAACAGTTGTTAGCAGACAATTGAAATTATCTGCTAATTACAAGTAATTGGTCATACTAATATTGCTAGTTAATGCATTTTCGATATTGATGGTGGCTGGTTTATACCATGCATACCACAAATTCACCACTGACTTGGTTAACTGACTGCATAACCATTGGCTACCCAGCAAAGGCGATAGTGCTATAAGCTACTTGGCCATTGGTTGATCGTCAGGCCAGTTGCCAATTAAATATTGGTTCATTGCCGCTCTGAACAGCTCCAAGGCTGCCGAACGAATGCAGCGTTTTTCGAAGGGTGTACCCCTTTTATATCTTTCACTGCTACATGTGAGATCTCCCTAAATTAAATATTTTTTCTTTGCTACTGTACTTGGCGTCCCAGAGTCTTGCTATCCTCGGTCACAATGATGACGCAAGTCATTTTGTGAATTTATTGAATTTGCGAAGTGTCGATGCTTTGAAGTTAAAATTGTGGTTGAAACGTGAATCGTATACCTGGTGTAGTCATGAAATTCAAAACGAAATTCTGAATCTTCTGTTGCTCTTCTCATTCAACTAGTTGCGATTATTAAGAACATGAATTCTTATGCTATCATTTGTGACGAGATAGAAGATATTTTTAGAAAGGAGCGGTGATCCAATTGCGTTCGGTTCACCACGAATTCGTTGGTTGCCGAAGTTTTTTTTTCAGCTTCTTCTAGGTGTATTCACAACCGCTGAAACGGATGGATATACTACTTATCCGATTGGATTTACCTCTTTTAAAATGTCCCAAGTAACCACGAAGCTATAATTCCGTGCATATATAGGGCATATGTATTACGTTTAGTGCATCATTGAAGTTGGATTATAGCTGAAAAGGGCCCCACTAAGATTGAACTAATGCCATATATTTTGTAATGCCATAAGACATTGCTAAATTAGCATTATTGCATTGGTAATGCATCACTACATTATTAGGCTAATCTAACGCTTCATTACTTGACAACTGTTGAATTGATGCGATCCCGCATTACCGATGTTGATTTTGGGTTGAATCAGTGCAATAATATAATGCTTGTAGTTACTTGGGTAGCTTCTTGAAAAGTACAAATCGATTTACAATGAATAAATCGAATAGGTTTGTTAGTGCTACCTTCGACTCGTAATAAAAACGAAATTTAATTTTCAGTGTGGGTGAGAGTGTCGTGGTGAGAGGAAAAGTACATTTTCAGTACAAACTGCGACCAAACTCGGTGGTTATCCTATACAAAAATCCAACTCGACAGTCTAGATCCGCTATATTTTAGCATAATTACTATTTAATGCGATTCGATTTTAAAACATATGCAGAACCTAAGGTTTTAAAAATCCTGAACAAGCCTAGAATTGTTGAATCTTGTTGCCAAAATTTGACGGGTATTATAAAGTACTTTGGGTGAGAGTAGAGAAGATAATCCAACCGTCGTTCAAGTGAGGGCTTGAATTCCCGCTCCAGTGGGTGGAACTTGAAAATGTCCCTACTCTAATGGTCAACGAGGCGTTGGGTTGTCCTTGTGAAGTATTCAGCGTGTGCCACAACTGGTTGAAGACGATGTAATTCTCTCTCTCTCTCTCTCCGGATTTTTTTTCCGGATTTTGGCCTCGGATAAACTTGCTGAAGTAGGTGCACCTAAGACGCTAAGAAAGATGAAGGTTCGAAAACGTTTTAAGGCAGACGATCAACCACAGACTACTCGTTCGATTAGAGAGATTCATGAATCTCAATATGTGGGAATCGTCGAAAAAAATCTAAAATGTCTTGACTGTCTCTTAGACACCGCATCTTTCAAATTCCATTTGGAAGTGAAGTAGTTCCTACTGGGCGATGTCAAAAATATAGAATTATAAACTTTTATGAAGGCGACATCGATCTGGAGCATTTCAAGGTACAACGAGATATGTATTTGCAGTTATTGAAAGAAGGTAACAAATACATTGAAAGTGTCTCTGTTGTCATGGACTATCTGAAAGAACATGCACATTTGATAGATCTTCTGCCAGAATTTGTTCAGTTTTTGAAGTTAAAGGGTGTTTCGATCAATATTTGGTCGACTTAAACGTGACGCATTTCCTATCAACGTGCATTAAAAAATTTTGTACACCTCTCATTTTGAAGATGTGTGCGTGTAGCATTATGCCTCTATTTCAATTTTGAGATTAGCACTTCAGTTATCAAAATGCCGTCGAAGAAAGAAAGGCAACGCATCAAAATTTGGCACTAAACTACTCCAACGCCAAGTTGGCGAAGTTGTTGAATGTGGCTAAATCAACTGTTACCAACGTATTAAAAGTGTTCGGTGAACGTTTGTCAACAGCCAGGAAAGCTGGATCGGGAGAAAATCGAAAGCCGGAGGCCACAGCGAAGACAAAAAGAGTTGCCTGCTATTTCGAGCGAAACCCCAACCTCTCCGTCCGAGATGTCGACAAGAAGCTGGGAGTGGCGCCTTCAACCGTGGATAGAGCTAAAAAACGAGCTGGACTGTCAACTTACAAGAAAGTGGTGACTCCAAATCGCGACGATACACAAAACACATCGGCCAAAGCACGGTCGAGAAAGTTGTACACGACGATGCTGACGAAGTTTGATTGCGTGGTACAGGGCGATGAAACATACGTCAAGACAAACTTTAAGCAGCTTCATGGACAGAAATTTTATACGGCAACCGGACGGGGAAAGGGGGCACATATTTTCAAGCACATTAAACTTTCAAAGTTCGCGAAAAAATATCTGGAGTGGCAGGCCATCTGTACCTGTGGCTTGAAGAGCAACGTTTACATTGCGACCGGAACTGTCAACCAGGAAATTTATCTGAGCGAGTGCCTACAAAAACGTCTACTGCCTTTCCTGCCATTATGGAAAAAAAGGCCACGGAGTGGTATGCTCCCAACAAAGTTCAAGTGGTGCCCAAGAACAAGAAACCTCCTAACACGCCAGAGCTCCGCACAATCAAACAATATTGGGCCATCGTCAAGCGGAACCTTGAGAAGACTCAAAAAGCTGTTGTGAGCGAGAAACAGTTCAAGGCAAACTGGCATTCTACGGTGAATAAAGTGGACAAGGAGACTGTACAAAATCTTATGGCAGGTGTTAAACGAAAGACTCGGCCATTCGCATTCGGTAAAAAGGAAGCTTAACTGAATATTTTTCCTGTATTCTGTTCAAAAAACTTGAAAGAGAAAAAGAATTTGACTTATTATAAAAAAATTTATCGACTCCCACACATTACTGTTTGACCAAAGTTTGATCGGAATACTCTTTATTCATCAACATTCCGACATCTACCATCTTCTGCTAATGCTGAGCGATCAATTTTTGGGTTCCGAAGGTTAAATACCTATTGGAGATCCAGTATGGGATATCATAGACTGAATTCTATACCTCTACTTCATATTCACTTCAATATAGGGAATGATTTAGTTGTGGATGAAGTCGTTAATGAATTTATGTTCAGAAGTAGCCAAAAAAAACCTACGTTTTATATGTAAGCAGGGCTGAAGGTCTTAAAAAATCGTAAGAATAAATAATACCTCCCCCAATATTTGTAGAGGAAGCTTATCATGCATAAATTGTTTTTCAAATGAATTTTGAGGGCAACTGTGGGCGAAAAAAATTTAAAATACATGTTGTTCTTTCATGACAAGACCAATGAGTTACCTATCATGTCTAAAACCTTTGATGTAGCCCTCTAACATTAACCTAAGTGCAGAAAGGGACCAATCGCTTATCCAAATTCGTTTCCTCAATACAACATCTACTCACACAACAAATTTCATCACATGATTGCTAGTAGTTCCTCACGGCAAAATAATGGGTGACGAGAACCGATCTAATGCAAACTATGCTAAATTGTTGGATCGAAGTCAACCTTAACCTAAAACTGTCAACTTTTAAATAACCTTACGCACATCTACACATCAACTTTCTGCTTAGGCACGCATTCTCATCCCATCTAAATTTTGTGTCAAAAGACCTCACCTCCACAAAGTCCATAAGTTTCGCAAAATAACAACAACGTCACACTATCTGCCTTGAGCCGCTAGGAATGTAGCTTCAGTGACCTATTTATCGATCATTGCAACCTTCCGTTCGTGATAGGCCTAGTGTTGGAATTTCTCCTGCAAACGGTATGTTATCACTATGGAATATATTGACACATTAGCAAAATTTGATCAATGGGTCTGTGTGTTACCAGTTGCAGTGCCGTTTTTCGCAGCTCGAGTTATTCACCTATAAGTTGATTCCTATTCACATGTGCTAGGGAAGGGAATAGTTGGGCATAGTTTTTCACATTTCCCCATAAATAAACCCCCCTAGACCGCTAATGGTATAAGAATACACACACTTTTCGTTTCACGGTGATACAGCTACCTAGTAGTAAACACAAAGTCATAATTGATTTGCTTACGAGTTGGTTGATAATTCAAAATGATAGTAGGTAGTGCTTTACAGTATGTATATAGTTTGGTGAATGGATTCGCCGGTATTTGTTTCGCGAAACTGTCCGTTGCCAAGGGTTTGTTTGAATAGTGCTTGTATGTATCCCTCTATCCCACTTCCCACCTACTTCCTACGTACCCACGGGTAGCTTTTCGTCTGGAAACGAGTTTAGAAATACCACCCACAATCGCAAGCTCAATGCTATCACGGAAGAAGTCATAACACCATTATAGACTATAGAAACTTTTATTTCCGTCCTTGTGCCGCATTTCAATTGTTCATCAGAACATGCATCTGGTAGAGCAGAGGAGCTCTCAACGGTTCGCTTGAAATCAGGTAATGAAATCAGTTCAACGACGGACGTCATGTACCTAGATGGTGTTCCAACCAGTGTCTTTGAATTGTACAAGAATTGTGTCTCAAGTTTCCGCAAATGCATCTTTAAAAAAAAGTTGTTACTTCTGATGCGAAACGATAAGCTCAATTAAAGTTGCACAGGAGAATATCGTGGCGCACCATCCATTAACATAGTGTTAGAGCCAATTAAATTATTCTGACGTTTTCGGCCAAGATAATGGTTTATCACGAGTTGGTAGTGAGGTCGAATCCAATGTGGCACCTTTTGATTAAAATGTCCAACATTAGAATCATTTTGCTGTATCTTTTATTGCTATTCTTATTTGTGAATGGCACCAACATTTCTTTGCTAGGACTGGGATAAAATTTCATGCAAAGCTAAAACGCCAGACATACACAGGCAAAGACTTGAAAATTTGCTAAACTAGTGAGAAAGGGCCAGTTTCGGTCGGTGCACAAAGAAATTTACAACAAAATTTGATAGCGTAAAGATATTGGAGCAAGTCGTCAGCCAAAATTTAACACATAACCTAAACAAAACAAAAGGTTTGCTAATTTTAATTTTTCGAATCCTAATATCATAGAAAAGAATGTTGATTGACTCACCGATATACTTCTGCACCACGTATTTGACGTCCAGATTGCTATCTACGTAGTTCAGCAGTTTTCGATCGTCATTGAAAATGATTATACCCAAACCTCGACACCTGTTGCCAGGTTTCAAGATCCACATGTTTCGTATTCCATCGATTTTCATGTCCGGAAATTGCTTGGTTGCCTCCAGCACCAACTTCTTAACCTGGGCCACCAACGAGAGTATCTCATAGCCCGGGAGCATTTTAAACCGGGCTTCCTCTATCAGCATTTGAACAATGATGATCCTATCCTCCGGAGTCAACAGCGGCGCACAGTATTCTTGATAGTCAATGTCTTCGTGGCGGGCACATGCTAGGTGATATTTGCAGAACTTCATCGCCGTGTGGATTATATCGACCGGAACTGTTCCCTCTTCGTCGAACAATGCATCAAGGTACTTGGACAAATAGTACAGGAAACTGGTGCATGCAGTCAGTTGGAAGTCTTCAAGAAACATAGTAATGGCTTCTTCCGAATCCAGCAAGTGAGTTCGAGGACAATCCAACTCAGCTGTACCGTCTTCTTGATGCCACTGCATTGCTTCAATGACCTTCACTAGACCTTCCTTCATTGTGAAGTCGGAGGTTCGATCGTAATATATTCTACTTCTGTACGGCGTGTAGAATCGGTCTTTTTTAGATTCCTTCATGTGCCGATTCTGCCAAATGAAGTCCGCGTTGTGAGGTCTAAGTATCCTTGAGATCAATGCTTCCTCGAACTCGTTTCCTTCTTGTGCCTTGTGCAGTAACGAATGCATGGATAGATCTTGGGCCAGAGCACATTTGTAAGTTTGTTTCTCCAACCAGTTTCGCTTCTTCAATGCTTTGCGGAGGGCAGGATAGGGGCCGACTATTGAAAATATGTTCTTTCGCTCCACGGCAGACGATATCTTCTCCTTTAGTTGTTTATGCTTCTGAAAGTTGAAGCTGTAGTTATGGAAGAAACGCCTTTTTCGGTGGTTTAAGATGAATTCGTCGTCCAGATTTTTCTTGGCGCGTGGAAAAGTGTTCATCTTGGGTGAATCCGCGGTAGTTGCTGCTGGTATGGCAGGATTCGCAGTGTCAAGGATTACGGCTGTTTTTTCATCTGTTGGATCTATTCGCTTCAAAATCAACTCCTTTTTCAGCCCATTATGTTCATCTTCTTCTATATTTCTCTGTAAATCTATCTCTCCTAGCTGCAGCGTTATATCGGTAAGATCAACACCGGGACTGTGGTCCCATATATCTTCAACATGTTTGGTTTTTAAATGCATCTGCTTAAATCTCACTATACAATTTATCCAATACAACAATTTCGATTTGAACTATTAATTTTGAAGCACTAGAACGCTGCAAATATACAGAAACAAGTTACATCTATGTTTTGGAGGAACACCGAAAAAGCGTCGAACAAGGACTGTCACTACACACTAAACGAACATGAACACATGGCAACGATTACTACGATTTCTCTTACTCGCGTCTTCTTCAAATCGTGTATGACGAACGCGTGGATCTATTAATAATGTTTCCCTAACTCAATTAAATCTTCGGTTGATTGTACGAAGTTGGCACTCGCTCGAGATGCCTTTGGACTCTTAGGCGTTGTCTGCTTCCGAAGGCTTAGCCCAAGGGTGTAGAAGTTATTAAAGTTTGACGCTAGTGCCACTTTGCTGCTACTGTTTGCAGTCAGCTTATTATATCTACTAAAACTTGAAGGATTCTCACTAATGGCAGTGTTGTTGTTTTCGACGTTTGCGGTAGCACTATCGAAGTCATCACAATTATTGGCAGTGGGAGCAGGTTTAGTGGAGAACCTCAGATTGTTGTGGCTGGAACTGGGTGACGTCTGTAGGTCTCCTGAACCATATGAATTATTACGGTTGACTGTAAGAGAACTCAACGTGCTGGCATAGTTGCTCTGGAAAAAGCTAGTCGTAGCCTTTTCCCAATCCTCGATGTTGTCTATATAGGTCTCTCCTTCAGTTATGTATTTGGGTCCTCCGTTTCTTCGAAAGAAATCCCCCGTTTTGGCGATAATATAGGATTTCTTCCTGGCAAAATCATACCGTAAGTTAGGTCTTGGCGAAAAACCGGATTTTCGGTAGATTGCTGTTCGGGCGCGAATTTCATCCTCTTCTTGAATTTTGGTATCAAATTGAAGACACTCGAGAAGATCCATAATCACTGGACCAGTTGTTGGTTTGGGAGCTGCAGAGGCGGCAAGTCGCGATACCTGGAGAACATTCTGTACGGGTTTTACAGGTAGTATACGCAGACGGTCTTTCTTAGCGGTGCTTTTTGGAGTGATCCGATGGCCTCGTAGCTGAAGGTTCAATCCCATGTAGGCAGGTGTTTTCGGAATCACTTGCTTGTAGATCATTTCGAACGAACCGGTGCTTGCGTTAATGTCGTGTCGGCGATCGATGACTACTGTAAAAAATGTGAAAAGGAAATTTAAGTCATTGCATCTATTTCGTTAGGAACTTCATTTGGAGTCAACGTTTAATAGGTTTAATATAGTGTGTAAAGTGTGTGTTGTGTTTATCTAGCTACTATCACGTTTATCTAGCTATGGTGGAGGTTTACAGAGCGTATGCAGATCTCATTAGGAACGGTTTCCTGTATTATAAGTTATCCTACATATCATCGCCAGGAAGTTGAGTAGATTGCAACCGTTGCAACCTTATTCAATTGAGTATATTTCCGTGAGAGAAAAAGAGAAAGTATACAATTGTACTCAAAAATTTAGTTATACTTATGACAGACATACAACGCTGACCGTTGTACCAACAATCAATATGCAACTAGCGATTTGAAATTGGTTCACTGTTGTAGAACCCCTTGGTCCGAAGTACACCTTGAAGCCAGCACCTTGTTATACATATTTGCGCTTTTGTTTTGATTTACTGTGTTATTTTGACAGAATATTTGAGAGTGCGTTCGTGTGAGTTCATTATTAGGGGCGAATTATTGAGCTTGGGGCCGATGTTCTAGTACTGACTGAGCCAAGAAAAAAATCGTTTTTCTATGGGACCTACTGGTCTTAGAGTTAGTCTATGGTTGTACGAACTGTCAAATACTTTTATCCAGTACCGAAAAACACGTACTAGACTAAAGGAGTACAATCAACAATCAATATGCAACTAGCGATTTGAAATTGGTTCACTGTTGTAGAACCCCTTGGTACGAAATACACCTTGAAGTCAGCACCTTGCTGTACATATTTGCGCCTTTGTTTTGATTTGCTGTGTAATTTTGACAGAATATTTGAGAGTGTGTCCGTGTGAGTTCATTATTAGGGGCGCATTATTAAGCTTGGGACCGAGCTTGGGAACGCTGTGCTAGCAACAATCAATATGCAACTAGCGATTTGAAATGGGTTCACTGTTGTAGAACCCCTTGGTCCAATGTACACCTTGAAGCCAGCACCTTGTTATACATATTTGCGCCTTTGTTTTGATTTGCTGTGTTATTTTGACAGAATATTTGAGAGTGCGTTCATGTGAGTTCATTATTAGGGGCGCATTGTTGAGCTTAGGACCGAGCTTGGGACCGATGTGCTAGTACTGACTGAGCCAAGAAAAAAATCGTATTTGTATGGGACTTATTGGTCTTAGAGTTACACCCCGTTCACACTACAACTTATATTACGTGATATAGACTATCTTGATACCAGCTTCTATAAATCTAGCTACTGGAATAGTGCGTTATTTGATATCAAGATACTCTATAAAAGTAATATAGGTTGTAGTGCGAACGGGTGTTAGTCATGGTGCTAGTACTGACTGAACTAAGAAAAAATCGTTTTTGTATGGGACCTACTCTGCCGGTGGAAGCATAATTGTCCCATATGACATTTGGAAATTTTTGATTTTTTTATGGCAATTACAACACTTTGATATGCACTTTCAAAATATAATGCAAACAGTCGTTGTTAATTCTAGAAAAGTCGTAAAAAACGTGAGTGATATTTTTTCATCTGAAATATGGAAGCATAATTGTTCTAGTGGGACAAATATGCGTCCAATTTTCAAGTGGGACAAATCGACTATGCATTTTTCCGAAATTGATCATTTGTAAGATGGGACAGTCATGCGTCCACCGGCAGAACTGGTCTTAGAGTTAGTCTATAGTACAATGCTGTACGTTGTATGTCTGTCCCAGGCATAAAATGAAACGGGAGTGTGTTGCTGACCAGTTGAGAAGAGGGTGTCCCACATCAAATTGCATCACGGAAAAAAACGCTGTAGAAAATTACCCATTGGGTATTTTCTATTGAAAATTTGTGTAGAAGTAGTTGAGAACATTATTTTGTTGTTGTATTTTTATCGCTGTCAGTTTTTGAAAAATTGAAAAAATGGCGACACCCGAAAAGCAACGTCACAAATAGATTTTGCGCAAGCACCTGGACAATCCTCAAGTCTCTCATCGGGACATCGGAAAACAACCCGTAGTCGGGCAGTCAACGGTGAGTCGAATGATTAAACGTTACTACGAAACTCTGAGCATTGAACGGAACGAGAAATGCGGTCAGAATGGATGTTCTATTAGAGATAAGAATCACAGGCGTGTCGTGACAACGTTTAAGCGGAATCCCAATGCTTCGATCAGGGCTGTGGCCAAAAAGTTGAATTTGTCCAAGCCTTTCGTTCAGAGCGCCAAGTACCGGGTGGAATTGCTTACGTAAAAAGTGCAGAAGGCTCCAAATCGTGACGGTGGGAAAGTCACAGGCCTGGAAACTGTACACCCATATGTTAACGAAGCCTCATTGTCGCTTCATAGATGATGAGACTTACGTCAAGACGGACTTCCGGCAGCTTCCGGGGCTACTGTTCTTCACTGGCCAGCACAAGTTAGATGTTCCGAAGGAAGTAAGGAAGCAGAAACTTTCAAAGTTTGCCAAGAAATACATGATTTTGCAAGCGATCTGCTCATGTGGCAAACGGAGTGCACCGTTCGTGACAACCGCGGGTAAATTGGGGAGATCTGTAAATTGGAGGTAGATCTGGAGATCTACCTCAAGGAGTGTCAACAGAAGCGTCTGTTTCCTCTGTTGAAGCAACACAAGGACCCTACGATCTTCTGGTCAGATCTAGCTTCGTGCCACCAACGGGGTCACTTTCGTACCCAAGAACGTGTTTCTAGCCACTCGTTGGGGATTTTGAAACCAATGCTACGAAGTTAGTGTGCGGTTGCTATGACCCTGGTTGTCAGAGTGGAAGTTTTCGTGCTTCTAATTTCGACCACGCTTCCCGGGCAGATTAGGCTTCCTCAGGTGCACGTAGTTTACCGTATCAAGACTGATCAGAATTACCAATATGGTTAAATGGTCATTTAATAAACAACAACAACAACAACAACCGTATCAAGAAAAAAGGATGATTTTACGCGTGCTCTCTCCAACTCCAGGAACGTCAGAAAACAGAAAATCTCCCCGTCGGTCAGTTTTCACGACCCAGCAGAAGTTCGATTGACGGCGGACTGTGGATTGAATGGCTTCGATTCTAGACAGCGTATTCTTCTCTGCCTTGGTGGGGATTTTCCACCGGATTGACCATTTTAAAGATCTTCAAAAAACTTGTCCTGACTCTCTGGGTCCATAACGTTTTGGTAAACCATAGAGAGAGCCAAAAACCTACTCTACCTAAAAAACTACTTCTGTTGACAGTTGAACAGTAATGATGAACATTTTATTTCTAGTTTCTAGGTACATAATTCAGAGCCCACTATAGGCCAGTATCGACCTAAAATGTAAAGCGGTTACGGAATTAACATTTAACCAATTACGGAATTCAATATTACCAAGCGGAATTTTGACAATTGATCTGCATGAAACGAAATGTCACCTTCACTACACTCTCGCAAGTCACTTTACTCAATTTTTGAGTACAATAATGTACTATCTCTTTTCTTCACGGAAATGTTACTCAATTTTCGTAAAAGGTGCATCTACTCAAAAAATTGAGTTGATCCACTTTTTAACGAAAAATTGAGTAACATTTCCGTGAGAGAAAAAGAGATAGCATACAATTGTACTCAAAAATTGAGTTAAGTGGCGCGAGAGTGTACACGCTCGTTCAGATCTACTCTAAATAGAGTAACTTTCTCTCAGTTTCGTATTACCATGCTAAATGTCAAAAACTGAGTAACTTGATATAAGGAAACTGAGTAAATGCTACTCTGATTGTAAAAGCGCTGTATATATAAAAATAGAGTAACTACAATGAAGCTGTCAAAAACTAAAAACGTGGTTCAGTCGATCAAAAGTTTTCAAGATGAGACGGCTGTATGTTGTTATCAACAATCATTTTGACGTCGAAGTGCCGAATTGAATCCATGAATTACAATCAATCCAGAAAATAACAAATTTAAAGTATTTCGACACTTCCGTTTCGACTGGACAGTTATCGGAACAGTCAACAATTTGATTAAAATAAATTAAAAAATAAAATTAGATACTAAATAATGTTTACTCAAATTCTGACAAGGGACATAGTTAATCAGAATTGAGTAACTCCATAGCTACTCTAATTAGAGTAGTTCCAGTTTTAACAAAACTGAGTGGTTTTCTACTCAGTTTTGTAAAAATACAAACAAACGTGACTTAGTAATGTTTACTCTAATTTTGACAGGTGACCTAGTTAATCAAAATTGAGTAAGGCTTCAATTACTCTAATTAGGGTAGTTCCACTTTTAACGAAACTGAGTCGGTTTCTTCTCAGTTTTGAGTAATTACAAACGAGCGTGTACTCAGTTTTGAGTAATTACGGTAATTACAAAACGAGCGTGTACACGGAAGAAACAAAGAACCCAAAATTAAGTTCATTTCACCCAACTCTGGGGTTCCAGTGTGAAGCCAAATATGAGTATATGCCATAGTACTCAAATTTGAGTAACTGTATCCAAAGTTTATGGTGGGTAAATTTAACCTAACGCAATAGAACTTTTAAAAACCAAAAAATGAACACTTTTATCGCACGGTTAGTTAGCAAATGTTATATAACATTTAAAATAAAGAGCCTTTCTCGTGATGATAGAATAAAAACATAAATTTTGTTGATAATTTTATGGATTTTGTTTGTATCTTAATTTCTGCGATTTTTTACAATAATGGCTAGTTTAGTACCCTAACATATTTATTGTATTTCGGTATTTAAATCTGATATTCGTCATATAATAAAAGTTTGCAAACGCCTTCCATTTTTACTCAAAAATGAGTTGTCAATGAAGTACTCACTCATTGAGTAATCTTTACCTAATATGCAGAATCAAATTTACCCATCTCTCCGGTTCAACAACAGTACTCAATTTTGAGTTTAAAAATACTCAATTTTGGGTACTTTGTTTCTTCCGTGTACGGAATAACGAGCGGAACATTTTTTCCGAAAGTAAAAGTGACCCGCATAACGAAAAACAATTTGCTATATAGTCAAAACTATATTTTGAATATAAAATATATTATCACATTTTATGTTATTGTTATTGAATAATTTAATCTCATTTCCACCATAAAACCTCTACATTAACACATATTGTTACTGTTTGGCATATTGTCATTGAAAGGTTTTTCATTGTCTGCACTCGGTGTAGATTATATACCAACTGTTTGGCATAGAGTATTGCAAAAAAATTGTTCGTGAAAATTGCCATATTTTTATGGTAACCTAACTTAACCGCCTATTCATCATATTGTTATTTGGCCTTTTACCATCTGACATATTGTTAAAACTATACAGGAGATTGTTAGTTTATCGTTGTCATCTATAAGAGTAAATGTCGTAACAATAACGGAAGTGGTCGTCAATAATAAGCGAAATGGTCCAGGAATGGTTTGTGATTATGCGGGGACAGCTCCCATTAGTTTGCATGGAAACCTTACAAATTCCATTTTTATTTTTCGTTCTTTTCAGGTTGATACTGCAGCAGATTTTTTTTTCGATTTTTTACTTTACCGTTTCAATAAACGGAATTTAACATGGGTTTGGGATAGAAAAAGAAATTTCTTTCGAACACGATACCGACCTTATGGAACTAGTATTCCGACACAGATTTGTGTCTTCAAAAATTGCAAGTAGCAATGCAATGCCATTTTCGGATTAAATATTTCTCGAGTACTTTTTCAAACAGACGTATCTGATTTGGTAAACAAAGAGGGGAAGTAAGACTCAAACGTTAAATTATTGCAACCCTTAGCACTTTCATGCAAACCAGGGTCACCAATACGAGGAATAACATTGCCCTAACATGATGGCACAGCCATGCAAGCTTGAATCTCAGCGTGTGTAAAATCCCGCAACCGTCAATTTAAAAGGAATCACCAAATTACAATAAGCAACTAGCGAAAAACGAATCTGTCAATTTTGTTGACGATATGTGCGCTAATAGCACGTCAAAACATCGTGTCAATATCGGGTGGCGTGTGGCGAATGACGAAGTGATATTTTGACATGCTAGCAGATGCCGCAACTTTACCACATCAGTGGGCACCTCGACTAAGTGAACTACGTGGCGTTATTGAAGAAGCGATTACTTACACAAAGTTATCGGTTAATTTCGATCTTGCTAAAACGTCTGTCTGTGATTATGGTGAGGCTACTTTCCATGAGGGCGCAGAGAATTTTGAGAAATTCCCGTTTGAATCCTACTTCCCCTCTTTGTTTTCAAAATCAGATACGTCTATTTGAAAAAGTACTCGAGATTTGGTTACTTCTATGCACGTAATTCCGAAACATGAATGTCGGATTTTTCCATCCCCGGGTGTTGTAGCCGGCATGCGGCGGTGAGTCCCTGGGGAAACCCTGATGGAGGATCGAAGCAGTTCTGCTTGCGAATTGATTGTCAGACTTGAGCATAGGGGTGAAATACCAATCGAACCTTCTAGTAGCTGGTTACCTCTAAAGTTTCCCTCCGGATAGCTGGAGTACGCAAAGCTTAAAAGTCTTCTCTGGTGTAGCGAATGATTAGAGGCATTAGGTTCGAAATGATCTTAACCTATTCTCAAACTATAAATGGGTACGTACTATAGTATTCTCACCAACAAACCGACATGAATGACAATAGTAAATGTCCTTATATTTCTGTTCAAATCACATTGCTGACATCTATCTTCGTGTTCGCTGAAAACGTTTATTGAAGCCACGAACACGCTTGGGAAATAGATAAGAAGGTTCATGTCTGAGAAATTCTGGACACGTTTATTTGATCTAGATAACATGATTCTATAAGTTTTGACATATGGGAACGCTGCGCATTTGAATCGGTCGTTATGGATTCTTGATCAACAGTGATGATTGAGTTTCATATCGGTTTGTCGGTGATATTCTTGCATGGTGTTTTTGCAACGTTGACACCGAGCCGCCCCCTGCCAGGGCGCACCAACCAAATACAGCGGCTTAGAATATATCTCTGTGCTTAGGGTATCTTCAACGGTGTTCCAAACCGGCGTTTTGATTTATTTTTTTATACCAAACGCAACAACATCGCTGCACTGGTGTTGTAAAATTTGAATCTATTTTGCATCATTTTAAATCTGGTATATGTTGTGATCAATTCTTGCAGCAATTTGAAACAAAAAAATGCCGTTCCAAAACACTAGACGCTACTTGATAATACCAATTAATGAGTAAAATTTCAGCTTTTGAGCCGAAAAGTGGCCGTGTTTGGTGCGAGTAGTGCTGAAGGCAGATAGAAAGTGGTGTTGCTCGTCGCGGATGCTGATAATTACCTCAAGTTGCTCCCGGTGAAAGCGAATTGCTTTTTGTTTCATTCCGGGATAACGAATGGTTCTCTTCGTTTTTTACAGCCAATGTATTTTCCCGAAAACGTTGACTAGTTTGAAATGAGGAGGCTCTTGGAATAGTGACTGTTGTGGATTTTACGAAAAAACTCGGTGGCAAATTCCAATTCCAATTAGTATTTCGATTGCTTGGAAATGATACATAATAAAGTCTTCAAAATGAACAATCGGTTTATTTATAGATTGGTCATGATTGGCACTCGCAAAAAGCTCATACCGATTATTACATACATTTTTGGCAGGTTTACTGGGGACTTCGGAATATTCTGGGGCAGAGAATACATTTTACTATGGCAGTTTTGATAAGCTTTCTGAGAGAAGCCGATGATATCTAGAAGATAGAATCAATTCGCATTTCTCGGAGGAGAAGGGGAGGAACCGTTTCTAAATATGATATAATTCAATTGCATATTGTACAGCTTTTAATCAATCCTATGATATGCTTGGCAATTACATGAGTTGGTCAGAACTTGTATAAGCTTCTAGAAACTGAACGTACTCTTTAAAAACATTTTCTGAATAACTATCAACTTCGGAATACCTATCATGAATGGGTGGAAATAGAATGACTTGACAGAAGTTGATTAAGCTTCTCGGAATTTGAATAAACTTACTGGAAGTTTCAAGATAATCATGAAGTTTGCTTGTTCTCTTTTGCGAAGAGATGAGATGGAACTTCAAAAAATGTCCATTGGATTGCGGAAATTTTTTCAATGTTTCTGGAAACTTGGTTCAATGTCCAAAAAGTTTTCTGATCATGCAATAGATAGAACTTTTCGCAAATAACCGGAACTTTGAGAAGCAGTTTTAGCTTTCCAGAACTTATTTGAACTTCCAGTTGATACATCTTGAGTTGAATTTCACAAATATTTTAATAATTTACGAGAAATTGAAAAAAAAAATCTGGAAGGTTGGTCGATTTGCAAAAAAATTTAATAAGTTGGTGGAATTTCTGTGAATTTCCGAGATGTTGTTAAATCTTATGAGAACTTTTTATAAACTCCAAGATTGTTATATGGAGGAACTTCCATGAAATTGATTAAATTTTGAATTAATAGCTCGATATTTTTATTCCCGATACTTGAAGCTTTCTGAACTTCTGGGAAGGTACCTGCATTTCTGGTTAGTTGCCCGAACTTCTGGGACGAACCCCTAACTTTTGGAAAGTTCCTTGAAATCATGTGAAGCTCCTTGAATTTATGGAAAAATACCTTAATTTCTGGGGAATACCCTTAATATCAGGGAAGTTGCCTGAACTTTTGGGAAGAAACCCTTAACCTCTGGGAAGTTCCCTGATTTTCTAGGATGTTTCCTCAATATCAGGGAGCATCGGAAAACTTCTGGTAAGTTTCCTGAATTTCTAAGAAGTATTCTGAACTTCTGATAAGTTCCCTGAATTTCTTGGAAGTTCACTGAACTTTTCTTGGAAGTTCACTGAACTTTTGGAAAGCATTTTCGTTCATCAGTTTCTTAACCTCTTCCAGTGTTGCCGCGAAAATACTGCTGGCTGTAAGTCTTCAGGATAGCTTTGTGAAAATGTCTCAGGGTCAACAGGCTGGTTGACTCCGAAATCTTCAAAATTTCGTCGAGAAAACTAGCTGAGAAATCGTACGCCAACATCCGTAAGGCTGCAGTGCATTTTTGTAACTGGCTCAGACTGACTTTTCCAGCTGCATCGCAACTTTGCTAGAAAAATGCATCAGATGACTCTCGTTGCCGCAAAATTTTCAGAAAGATCTCCCTTGGCATGCGGAAACGACACAGAAAGTGCTTTTCGTCATAGTCTGGAACAGCTTCTGATGACTGAAATAGAAATCACGGTCTATGTTGGGGTGTCTTCCTGGGCGTGACCCTCCGTTTTGACTCTTGTTTTTCTGCTGCCAAATTTCAAATCAGCATTATCTATCGTTTAAATTATATTCATATATTCAACCAAACGAAAGAGCAAACATTTCTCGTCGTTTGCTAACGACGCACTACTGGCAGTAAAAATTATTTCGCCAAACCAATGATTGATTCACAGGATGAATGATCCACAGGATGACATCTATTGGCGGGTTTAACAACAAAAAATACGACACTTGTGCGGGAAACGCAAAATTGGTTTATTTAAGCTGGTTTGCTGATGCAAATTAAGTATAAAGTTGTTCCAAAAATAGACCACCACTGAAGATGCCCTTAGTGGGCCAAGTTTAGGTAAGCAGAATTGGTGCTGTGGGATGAACCAAACCTAATGTTACGGCGCCTGAATAAACGACGCATCATCAATACCATAAAATGTGTTGATTGCTACAGACAGCAGTATGGTGGACAAGGAAGTCTTCATCCGCTAAGGAGAGTGTAACAACTCACCTGCCGCATCTATTAGCCCTTAAAATGGATGGCGCTTAAGACGTTTGCCTATTGATTTCCATTGGCGTACAAGTTGTGCAGCGCGATCCCACGACTGCACTTTGAGACGCCAGCGAGTAGGAGTGTAGGAGTAGTAGGTGCGTTGAAGTGCCTGGTGTAAGCAGACATGGAGCCGCCACTAGCAAAGATCTTGGTGGTTAATATGTGAATAAGTTAAAATAAAGTATGTTCTTTTCGTCATATAGTCATAGAATACAAAACATGGTGTCGGTGTACGAATGGAGCTATCAGCTAGTAATTGTGGAACTACTAGATTCACAATACGACGTTACGAGCCAGCAAGAAATCAATTTCCAAAAAGCAATAAGAAATGAGATCCATTGTCAATGCAACTATAATTTACCCCACAAGGAAAAGGTGCAAGGTGCAAATGCTGTTGGGATTTTACCTTAATAAATTACAATACCTACAAGTGCCTGATATGTACTCCTAAACTGAACATTATTATGATGTTCATGCTTACCTCTGATCGTATCCTCTACGCACTGCGGACACAGTCGCGCAGTAACACTCGTGCTAGGCGCCAAATCCGGACTCGAATTGATCTCAATCAACCATGGGTAGAAGTCCTCGGTAATCATGAAATCCGCTCCGTAAAGTTCAAACGTGTTAGGTCTACGATCCATATTATCCTGACAGGCCAATAATGACCCAATGATTGCCTTCTGCATTCCCGGATAAATTCGTTCAGACCACATTTCGTACTTGTCTATCTGGCGCAAGTACGCCTGAAAGGTGTGACAGTCCCACATGTTCTCGTGAGGCAGCCTTTCGTCCCGTACTGCGTTATGGTACTTCTTCTGGATAGCATGATTGGTCAGGTGCACCGATTCGTGGTAGTTCATAAGGTTATATTGCTGTGAGCTGAAGCGAAGGTAACTCTCCTTGTAAAACCATATTATCAACGGCTGCACGCTTGTAATCATGAACCATTGGCGGATGTCGAACTTGGTGTTGTGAATGATTAGTGGGCGTTCTGTGGGGGAAGAGGAAAGAATAGAAACATGTAAAACAATTGATAAGCTGTAGTTTGATGTAGATACATGCTTGTTATATAGGGAAGTCCTTGTACCCATTCCGTTATGGAAATACACTGCATTCAAAACGCAACAATGTCGATGTCATGCTGTCTCAGTTGAATATAACTTATTTCAATTGCACATACGCGGTTACAAAAAGATGTTTATGCACATGGCAACAAATAAAAGCAAAGCTTTACATAATCAACCACCCGCACCCACCCTAAAATAATGCCAACAATCGAAAACGATAAATCAACATGAAAATGGGAACTTATTGCGAGCAGCTGAGCTAAGTCTTGCCGCAATACACTCGGAGGGTTTGACTTTCGCCCTTGA
Source organism: Aedes japonicus (assembly GCA_034211315.2). NCBI lineage: Eukaryota > Metazoa > Arthropoda > Insecta > Diptera > Culicidae > Aedes > Aedes japonicus. The sequence goes on along the minus strand of JASCZW010003720.1, from coordinate 270,475 downwards.
TTTACCCCTGCCATCCCACAGGAGCTCAAAGCTTTGCTATTGACTTGTAAAATGAAGTTGTTTTGTTGCTGTGACATTAGACACAATTATCCTTGTTAAAAGGTTTATGTTTACCATTTTACTGCCGAGCGTTCAGTTTACTATGATATGTTTCAAGAATTCTAGGATCTGAAATTCAAGAAAATAAGGAATATTTTATAGATTCATCACAGTAACAAATATTTCACAGTTAACCAAAATGTTTTTTTTTTGTGTTAGAAGGTGTTAAAGTAGGGCTGTTATGCGAACTTCTTTTACCATGGGACAAAACTAGTGTGTTTTACTTTCTATAATTCTGGAATAATATCTACTATTTTACCATTTTTCTACAAGGTTAAACTTATTCTTAACTAGCTTATCACAAAAATTACGATGGAACTGTTATGCAAAGAGCGGTAGTTTATGTCACATAGATTGGCGAAATTGTTATTCCAATAAAATGTTGGGATTCAAATTCCGGAGCAATTTGCGATTTGGGCGTACATGAAAAATATAAACAAAATGTTTTTTCAATGCAATGCATAATTATTGCATCTAAATCATGAGTTTTTACCTTTTTGTCCTGGTTGTGCTATAATTTTACTTATTAAATGCTGTTTTTGCAAAGGGCGTAGAGTTATTTCGTAATCAAAACAATTCACTCTGTGATTTACGCCATACTGATTGTTGACAATGTGAAAGGCGTAATTTAAATCAAAACATAAACATGGCGTAAAGTAAAAGGCGATACTGACAAAAAATCAAAACAACGGCGAAAAGTAAAAGGCGATACCTACAAAATAATCAAAACAACGGCGAAAAGTGGAAGGCGAAACCTATGAAAATGTCAAACATAGGCGAATAGTATAGGGCGATACCTTTATTTCCAGTACTTGTGGGGCCAGCATTGAAAATGGCGTAATCCAACATCCTAGTATTGATAGGCGAATATTAAAAATGTGCAAATTTCAATGAATAACGAACGGATTTCCATCAGCATTATATATGAATCAGAAACTAGTTTTGTTCTCTGTCTGTATGCTAGATTGTATTTGAATTTATTCGTTAATTTGTAAATTACTATTTGAAATTCTACTTGCACTATTACAATCATCATTTCCCTTTTGTTTACATTCTGCATGTTCGCCCTTGTCGCAAATTGCTCCGTAATTCTGTACTTATATTTCAAATACTTTTAAGTGACCATATTTCGCATGGTATCTTAATTTTACCCATTACGATTACAGGATGCGACAGAAAATAAAGCGAAAATGTTCAAACTTGAGTATCGGATTAAGTGTATTTGTTTATATTCACTTTCAAGGGCTGCATCCAAACATTTGTTTTATTGTAATTTCGTCAAAATGTTCACGAAAGAATTGTTCACCAGTTTAATGCTCCCCAGAAGAAGCCGAAAGAGATTGCCAAGGTGGAAGGGTGCCATTTGGTAACAGTTTACCACATAAAAAATTCTCTGCAGGATGGTCCTAAGCAGCGGAAGCCGGGAAGCGGACGTCCGTGCTTTGCACGCACGCCGAGCGTGATCAAATCGGTCCGTGCAAAAATTGCTCGCAACCCGGTGCGCTCCATTAGAAAACTTGCAAAGGAAGCCAATACTTCGGAGAAATCCATGCGGAGAATCATTAAAGAAGACCTGCCTGCATTTTCCAGAGCCAGAGTGAAACGCCACTTGATTACGGACCGGATCAGGGAAGTACGAGTGTCTCGTTCCAAGAGATTGCTTTCCTTGTTGAAGAAGGAAAAAATGATAATCCTGTTCTCCGACGAAAAGCTTTTCAGCATCGATGCTGTGGCCAACAGCCGCACGGACCGGTTCATTTCACCGCAGAAAATGGAGAACGTTCCGGAAAAAGTGAAATTCAAATTTTAAACCAAACATCCGGCTGGTGTCATGATGTTTGGCTAGGTGGCGTCCAACGGTTTGAAAATGCCGCCTCAAAGTCAAGTTATTACCCAAGTAACCACGAGGCTGTAATAGCGTGCATATATACCATGGACCCAAAAGGGAAGGACGTAGTTGTGCGGAAGAAACATTTGAAAAATTATAGATCATTGCACCGAATGTATTAACCTCACTTTTTTGACAGTTCAGGGAGCTTGTTTACAAGGTGTTAGAATTTGAACCGCTCAATCGAAAATTTTCATTAGCTTTTTCCGGACTCTGTGCGATAAGATTCGGGAAACGATGTTAAAATAAGCACTAGTGTCTGTTTTTCTGCCGTTTTACTTCAACCGTAATAAATTTAGAGCACAAAATCTCAAACCGATCTCACCGAAAATATTCTAAGTCCATGTAAACAAGCTCCCTGAACTGTCAAAACTGCATTGATGACGCCATCGTGCAATGATCTATGGATCACTGTTGTACTAGAGAACCAGCTTCTAGTACTGTCAAAGTGCCGGGTATACTAGAATATCTTCGATATTGCGTTGACGTGTTTTATCGTGCATGTTAGTTATGACAGCTGCTATTATTTACATCACTTGGCTATCACCGGTGTTTTCAAGTCCAGCACAATATTTTCCACTCCGTTTTTATTGTTAACGAATGTTTATTGATTTATCTGCGCGGACCAGAGTATTCGTTCCTGTGCTCCCAATCATTTTTGAAGTGCTCAACTCCAGCAGCATCAACGAAGAATATAAAACACTCCATGAAGCCGGTAAATTGAAGTATCAAATCACGAATTGGCAGGAGTAACATACGGACAGGAACATCATGCATATCAAACAGCTGGAGATTTTACGCGATGAGGTGATGGAGTTCCGAATGTCGATTTTTTTGGTCTATATGTATCTGGATTTGAAGAAAGGTAAGCAAGCATATTCGAAACATGCAACAGTATTGCCGTTGGTATTTCCATTAAACCACGGCTAAGGGAGAAATATGTGTGATAATTAATCCAATTAAAATTCTAGTCGAAGCGTCACTATCTAGCTTGAAGGATGAAGCTAGAAAGTACAAAGTTGAATCACAAGATCCGAAGCGTAGACGCATCATCCACGATCTGTTGGTGATAAAAGATTACAAAATCTCACTGATTAGCATCGACGAAATCTTCAACGAGTGTAAAATAAATCGCCATGTTATAAGGTATTTTTATGGAATACAAGTAGTTTATAGTTTATGACTTTATTTTTTATGCTTATTTTAGATTAATTTCCAAAGTTAAAATTGGCGATCCACGACCATCCAGGAAAACAGCTGAAAAACTGTACAATCTACTGTCCTCTCAGGATGGGCTATTTCGACCAATGAGAATGGCTCGATCAACGTGGAATCGGTGGATATTAAGACCGAAGGCAACAATCCAACAGCCGTACCCTCAGGATCTGCCTTCATTTAACAAAGCATAAAATTTGTAGTATTTCGTGGGTCAATCAGGATGAAGACTTAGGAATTTATATATTCGGTTTTTTTCAAAACCTGGGATCAAAACATTATGTTCATACCATCGAGGCACTTTTCGATCAGATTTAAATTTTATTTGAGACAGTAATAAAGTTGAAACAACCAAAATATTGGTTTTCGATCACTTTTTGGCTGATGGAATGAGCTGTAGTAGTTTATTGCTTAACTGTGAATATGCTGTAATTTTCATGTAGGCGTTGGGGCTTATGACGCTTTTATAAAAATCGCATAGTTTGCTATCTTCTGCTTTCAGCGAATTGTTCACAGTCTAGCGCTCAGATGTCAGTGAGGATTCCATTTCGTTCTCATTTTGTTCTTCAGTAATAAGAACATTAATTTTATCCTTAAGATAGAGAAGATTCATCGTAATTAGTTTTAATTTCATTTCGATCAATCAAATCGACTGGGAGCAATTACAATCTCGTAGGGAACGTCTACTAATTATGTCTCGCAATAAGTAAATTTTTACACCACTTTTCTTCGAACATCTCTTTAAAATAAGCTCAATATTGTTGTATTTTTACAGTTGTTTTATCCAGCGAAAGCTTAAATCATTTCTGAAATTTGACGATGATTGTCTAAACGACTCACTTCGTTAGGGAAACAAACACCAAAGGCTGTAACATTTCATCGATGATACGCAGGACAAATTATAGCCACCAATAATGATACCCGAACCCGAAAAAAGTCTTCCACATAATTGAAAACCATTCTATCGCTATGACACGAACGATTGCTGCATCAGTCCGGGCGATATAATAGTGCTGGCAGGAGAATCACTTCCTAAAGCACATGTAAGATGAAATTGTGTACATCAAGATCCTCGTGAAGCCATCCTCAAGTGCGCTAAGAAATCTTCCAAGAATCCCTACTGGATTTCTCCTGCATATGACAAGAATATGACAACCTATACCCATTTTCACACAAAATGAACCCACTAAAAACTGTAAAAGTAAATGCTCTTTTAATAATGAGATAAACGATGTTTTCAATTCATATGAATAGATTATTAAGCGTCCTAATCTTAAATATTGCATACTGCAACCGAAAGCAGTTTTTAATCTGAGCTGCAATCTTCCACTCGTTTCCTTAGACTGTTATCTCAAATATCTACTGGAATGATTTGGTGGGATTATCGTGAAAGTTGACGATACCCGACAACAACCGAAACAAGCTCGTCGATCCTCGGTTATGCATCAAGAATTTTCATGATGTAGATGGAATGAGGCAGCTTCTGGAAACACTTCTGGATATTGCTCACGTAGAGTCGAGCCGTTTGAAGGCGCTCGACTATGCTCTTGTATGTATCGACTATGCAGCTTTCCCAGCTCTAGGCAATGCGTCAACAACCCTTGTATCCTGAAGAGGAATTTCACCATCATGGACAGAAGAATGATCCGACCTTAAACCACGAGGCACTACAAAGACACATGACGATATCGGTATACCATGCTATACCAGAGATCAATGAGGAACCATCAGACGATCTACTGAACCATTCCGATGGAAATGCGTTTAGTTAGTCCTAGGGTGCCATGGCGATTAGCTAACTGAAATAATCTGTGTGAAATTGCGAGTGAATAAAGGAGAAACTCTTATGTATGAAATCAAAACATGCTGTGAGTCTCCTTAAGAAGTAGCTCCGTAGTATTTTGATAACCTAATAATGTTGATAACATTCAAATAGTTTGATTGATAACAAAATTCTTTCTGATCAATTTACTAATAAGGGTAAACCAAAATGTTCTCAAAGAAATCTTCTTGTATTTTCTTTTCTAGAGAGGAAAAAGCAGTTACATTTTGTTTTACAAAAAAAAAATCCTTAAAAATTGCATCATTAAGTTTGTTTTGCCGATTGAACTTACAAGGCAACAAACAAACAAAAAAACCTTTAAAAACTCAAAAATATTCCGTTCCGGAATATAAGAAAAATAAGCACTCTGTGAAACTGAATCCGAAACTGAGCACCATTTCTGATTTAATGATTGATTAGATTCATATATGCATGTTTATAACGTTAATGTCCGCTAGAGGCACATTTACTCTATCTACTATTATATTGAGTTTGATCACTCATTCAATCGCTATTTTGCCTATCATTACTATTGTGTTCCAAAAATTTTCCGGTTCTCATTCGAGGTTCCAGGGAGGCGGATGATTTTCCGTCTAAAGCTGCGGTTCAACTATCCCTATTGGTGCTGTTGTTGGCTCATGACCGAACGGATAGTAGATCCAGCCACAAGGGAACCCATGGTAAACGATGGCGAAGGTGACAAATGTCGATGCTGCCGATGGTGATGGTGATGGTGCTGGCGATGATGATGATGATGATGATGATGATGATGATGATTATGACGATGGTGATGGTGATGTTGTTGTTGTTGTTGTTGCATTTTTTGCTTTTGGTTCCGCTGGAAGTTTAGCGATGATGTTCCACTACCTGCCACCGGTGGAATCATTTCACGCATCATAGAACAACCAGGAGTCCAGAAGTTATTGGTGCCGAAGGAGCAGCCCAGTTTGGTTAAATGGCTAAACATGGTATTGGCAATGACCACTACCAGGGAAAACAGTTACAATGCTGTTTCGCTGAAATGTTGCATAATTAGATCTATTTTGAATCTTAAATTTAGTTGCAGCACTTACCAAACGAAAACTTTCGGCGTGGCTTCGGTTGCACTAAGGATGATCAGAGGAAACTATACAGAGAACACGCAAAGCCGATGAAGAACGGCCAATTGATTCCGATGTAGGTTAGTCGTTTGTGTAGCTCCCAGCCCATCTTGAATTACTTGAACTCGAAGGCGTAGTCTGCTCTGCTCGCGACTCATATGTACTATGTACAGGATGCTGCACGCAAACGGAACCGTGATAGGCAGATACTTGACTATAGTGCTCTGTAACAGTAATAGTACCTGGATTAATAAACTGATTTAAGTTACGTACCTGAATTAACAAACTGATTAACGTATCGGCTTCGTGTCCTACTGATACCGGGTCTCGTTGAATAATGCCTTATGGTTGGACCGACTGCCTCCAGCAACTTGCTCCGGACGGTGAATTGACCTATTCGATAGCAGCTAAACAAAAATTCGGAATTTGTTAGTACTTGATTCGTCATCATCGCGGGTGAAATTTTTAGAGCTGCCCAGTCGGTGACGCCTTTTACTTGAAAATATCCCGCTTGATCCGCTTGATCAATAAATTGAGACCAATATTATTCCTATCTTAACTTTTTCTGCACCTCCAAAAAAACCGCTGACCGCCAAAAACAGCTGGACCTCGTGACTTTGTTTTGACAAGAAACTAGTGTTGCCGAAGTTGAAAAAAACAATGTTGCTGGATTTTTCTAGTACTGCTCTGGTAATGATATTCTAGTATATATGGAACTTGATACACTGAAAATTTTGACCAGGTGCGTCATGCATAAATCGTCCGTCCGACGTCCGTAATTAGTCCGTGGTAGAACCACGGACTAATTACGGACGTCGGACGGATCGATTTATGCATGACGCACCTGGTCAAAATTTTCGGTGTATCAAGTTCCATATATGCTAGAATATCGTTACCAGAGCAGTACTAGAAAATCCAGCAACATTGTTTTTTTTCAGCTTCGGCAACGCTAGTTTCTTGTCAAAACAAAGTCACGAGGTCCAGCTGTTTTGGCGGTCAGCGTATTTTGAGGTGCAGAAAAGTTAAGATAGGAATAATATTGGTCTCAATTTATTGATCAAGCGGATCAAGCGGGATATTTTCAAGTAAAAACGTCACCGACTGGGCAGCTCTAAAATTTCACCCGCGATGATGACGAATCAAGTTCTAACAAATTCCGAATATTTGTTTAGCTGCTATCGAATAGGTCAATTCACCGTCCGGAGCAAGTTGCTGGAGGCAGTCGGTCCAACCATCAGGGCATTATTCAACGAGACCCGGTATCAGTAGGACACGAAGCCGATACGTTAATCAGTTTGTTAATTCAGGTACGTAACTTAAATCAGTTTATTAATCCAGGTACTATTACTGTTACAGAGCACTATAGTCAAGTATCTGCCTATCACGGTTCCGTTTGCGTGCAGCATCCTGTACATAGTACATATGAGTCGCGAGCAGAGCAGACTACGCCTTCGAGTTCAAGTAATTCAAGATGGGCTGGGAGCTACACAAACGACTAACCTACATCGGAATCAATTGGCCGTTCTTCATCGGCTTTGCGTGTTCTCTGTATAGTTTCCTCTGATCATCCTTAGTGCAACCGAAGCCACGCCGAAAGTTTTCGTTTGGTAAGTGCTGCAACTAAATTTAAGATTCAAAATAGATCTAATTATGCAACATTTCAGCGAAACAGCATTGTAACTGTTTTCCCTGGTAGTGGTCATTGCCAATACCATGTTTAGCCATTTAACCAAACTGGGCTGCTCCTTCGGCACCAATAACTTCTGGACTCCTGGTTGTTCTATGATGCGTGAAATGATTCCACCGGTGGCAGGTAGTGGAACATCATCGCTAAACTTCCAGCGGAACCAAAAGCAAAAAATGCAACAACAACAACAACAACATCACCATCACCATCGTCATAATCATCATCATCATCATCATCATCGCCAGCACCATCGCCATCACCATCGGCAGCATCGACATTTGTCACCTTCGCCATCGTTTACCATGGGTTCCCTTGTGGCTGGATCTACTATCCGTTCGGTCATGAGCCAACAACAGCACCAATAGGGATAGTTGAACCGCAGCTTTAGACGGAAAATCATCCGCCTCCTGGAACCTCGAATGAGAACCGGAAAATTTTTGGAACACAATAGTAATGATAGGCAAAATAGCGATTGAATGAGTGATCAAACTCAATATAATAGTAGATAGAGTAAATGTGCCTCTAGCGGACATTAACGTTATAAACATGCATATATGAATCTAATCAATCATTAAATCAGAAATGGTGCTCAGTTTCAGATTCAGTTTCACAGAGTGCTTATTTTCTTATATTCCGGAACGGAATATTTTGAGTTTTTAAAGGTTTTTTTGTTTGTTTGTTAGCCTTGTAAGTTCAATCGGCAAAACAAACTTAATGATGCAATTTTAAGGATTTTTTTGTAAAACAAAATGTAACTGCTTTTTCCTCTCTAGAAAAGAAAATACAAGAAGATTTCTTTGAGAACATTTTGGTTTACCCTTATTAGTAAATTGATCAGAAAGAATTTTGTTATCAATCAAACTATTTGAATGTTATCAACATTATTAGGTTATCAAAATACTACGGAGCTACTTCTAAGGAGACTCACAGCATGTTTTGATTTCATGCATAAGAGTTTCTCCTTTATTCACTCGCAATTTCACACAGACTATTTCAGTTAGCTAATCGCCATGGCACCCTAGGACTAACTAAACGCATTTCCATCGGAATGGTTCAGTAGATCGTCTGATGGTTCCTCATTGATCTCTGGTATAGCATGGTATACCGATATCGTCATGTGTCTTTGTAGTGCCTCGTGGTTTAAGGTCGGATCATTCTTCTGTCCATGATGGTGAAATTCTTCTTCAGGATACAAGGGTTGTTGACGCATTGCCTAGAGCTGGGAAAGCTGCATAGTCGATACATACAAGAGCATAGTCGAGCGCCTTCAAACGGCTCGACTCTACGTGAGCAATATCCAGAAGTGTTTCCAGAAGCTGCCTCATTCCATCTACATCATGAAAATTCTTGATGCATAACCGAGGATCGACGAGCTTGTTTCGGTTGTTGTCGGGTATCGTCAACTTTCACGATAATCCCACCAAATCATTCCAGTAGATATTTGAGATAACAGTCTAAAGAAACGAGTGGAAGATTGCAGCTCAGATTAAAGACTGCTTTCGGTTGCAGTATGCAATATTTAAGATTAGGACGCTTAATAATCTATTCATATGAATTGAAAACATCGTTTATCTCATTATTAAAGAGCATTTACTTTACAGTTTTTAGTGGGTTCATTTTGTGTGGAAAATGGGTATAGGTTGTCATATTCTTGTCATATGCAGGAAAATCAGTAAGGATTCTTGGAAGATTTCTTAGCGCACTTGAGGATGGCTTCACGAGGATCTTGATGTACACAATTTCATCTTACATGTGCTTTAGGAAGTGATTCTCCTGCCAGCACTATTATATCGCCGGACTGATGCAGCAATCGTTCGTGTCATAGCGATAGAATGGTTTTCAATAATGTGGAAGACTTTTTCGGGTTCGGGTATCATTATTGGTGGCTATAATTTGTCCTGCGTATCATCGATGAAATGTTACAGCCTTTGACGTTTGTTTCCTAACGAAGTGAGTCGTTTAGACAATCATCGTCAAATTTCAGAAATGATTTAAGCTTTCGCTGGATAAAACAACTGTAAAAATACAGCAATATTGAGCTTATTTTAAAGAGATGTTCGAAGAAAAGTGGTGTAAAATTTACTTATTGCGAGACATAATTAATAGACGTTCCCCTACGAGATTGTAATTGCTCCCAGTCGATTTGATTGATCGAAATGAAATTAAAACTAATTACGATGAATCTTCTCTATCTTAAGGATAAAATTAATGTTCTTATTACTGAAGAACAAAATGAGAACGAAATGGAATCCTCACTGACATCTGAGCGCTAGACTGTGAACAATTCGCTGAAGGCAGAAGATAGCAAACTAGGCGATTTTTATAAAGCGTCATAAGCCCAAACGCCTACATGAAAATTACAGCATATTCACAGTTAAGCAATAAACTACTACAGCTCATTCCATCAGCCAAAAGTGATCGAAAACCAATATTTTGGTTGTTTCAACTTTATTACTGTCTCAAATAAAATTTAAATCTGATCGAAAAGTGCCTCGATGGTATGAACATAATGTTTTGATCCCAGGTTTTGAAAAAAACCGAATATATAAATTCCTAAGTCTTCATCCTGATTGACCCACGAAATACTACAAATTTTATGCTTTGTTAAATGAAGGCAGATCCTGGAGGTACGGCTGTTGGATTGTTGCCTTCGGTCTTAATATCCACCGATTCCACGTTGATCGAGCCATTCTCATTGTCGAAATAGCCCATCCTGAGAGGACAGTAGATTGTACAGTTTTTCAGCTGTTTTCCTGGATGGTCGTGGATCGCCAATTTTAACTTTGGAAATTAATCTAAAATAAGCATAAAAAATAAAGTCATAAACTATAAACTACTTGTATTCCATAAAATACCTTATAACATGGCGATTTATTTTACACTCGTTGAAGATTTCGTCGATGCTAATCAGTGAGATTTTGTAATCTTTTATCACCAACAGATCGTGGATGATGCGTCTACGCTTCGGATCTTGTGATTCAACTTTGTACTTTCTAGCTTCATCCTTCAAGCTAGATAGTGACGCTTCGACTAAATTTTAATTGGATTAATTATCACACATATTTCTCCCTTAGCCGTGGTTTAATGGAAATACCAACGGCAATACTGTTGCATGTTTCGAATATGCTTGCTTACCTTTCTTCAAATCCAGATACATATAGACCAAAAAAATCGACATTCGGAACTCCATCACCTCATCGCGTAAAATCTCCAGCTGTTTGATATGCATGATGTTCCTGTCCGTATGTTACTCCTTGCCAATTCGTGATTTGATACTTCAAATTTACCGGCTTCATGGAGTGTTTTATATTCTTCGTTGATGCTGCTGGAGTTGAGCACTTCAAAAATGATTGGGAGCACAGGAACGAATACTCTGGTCCGCGCAGATAAATCAATAAACATTCGTTAACAATAAAAACGGAGTGGAAAATATTGTGCTGGACTTGAAAACACCGGTGATAGCCAAGTGATGTAAATAATAGCAGCTGTCATAACTAACATGCACGATAAAACACGTCAACGCAATATCGAAGATATTCTAGTATACCAACACTTTGACAGTACTAGAAGCTGGTTCTCTAGTACAACAGTGATCCATAATTTTTCAAATGTTTCTTCCGCACAACTACGTCCTTCCCTTTTGGGTCCATGGTTAAACCGTTAAACGTCGTAGTTTCCAAAACTGAAATTGATAATAAATTTCTGATTATTTTTCAAACTGTTTGGAATTGGTCAAAATCGTCATTATCGACGATTTTCTGCTCTTTTTATCATCAATTACTTTGCTTAGACAGCTCGAAAATCCATTTTCTTCAAGTGCCATCTACGATGTTTAACCTCTCTTTTGCGTTACCTAGATTCCTCAATGTGGTACGTAACGTTTCAATTAAAAAAATGGACGAAAATTGCCAATTTTTCATGGGTTCACCTTTACCCGCACTGACAAAACTACTCATGCAGCATCAATCATAGTAACCCATGAGTCAGCAGACGAAATTTGACAGCTCTATCAGTCGAACTCTAACAGTGATGGCAAAAACAGTGAAGCAGAAGTGTGCGCGTTCAAAGAACGGCACCCTGCCGCGTTGAAAACGGACTTCGTGCGGCACTTTGTGGACGCCAGATACACCTGTTCCGGCATCTACAACATCTTGACACTATTAGACAACAATCAGAGCATCGAAAGAAAGCCCGGTTTCTGACGGCCGACGACCCTGAGCGACAAGAAGCTCCAAAGGATGCTGAAGAGGAAGACCGAGAGAAAAGTGGCTACATCGCTGCGTCGGTTCAACCAGCCAAACAGTGAAAAAGTACCTGGCGAACATGAACATACATGTCAGGAGGTGGACGACGAGACCTATCTCACACTGGATGGCAACGACTGGCAGGGCGCTTCGTTTATTATTTCCCCCACGAAGGAAGTGAGTTCCGAGGTGAAGTTCATTTCACACACCAAGTTCTCCAAGAAGGTGGTGCTGTGGCTGCCAATCAGCGAGAAAGGGATGTCAAAGCCGCTCTTTTTTCGCTCTGGACTGGCTGTAAACGGGCAAATTTATAGTACGAAATGCCTGCCGGAAGTTGCGTCGTTCATCAAGAAATACCACAAGGGCGAAGTCGCGATGTTCTGGTTGGATCTGGCGTCGGCCCACTACTCGAAGCGAGGAGATGGATCGTTGGGATGGAGCGGCTGAATATCGATGTGGTACCCAAGTCGGCGAACCCACCCAAAGTCCCCCAGCTGCGTCCTATCGAGAATTTCTAGGCCATTCTGAAGCGTAAGATCCTCCCAACAATTTTGTCGCCAAAACTGAGGAGGAATTGATAAATAAAACGAAGAAAGAACTCAAAAATATGCCTACACGCATATTTTCGTCCGCTATGGCAAATGTTTCGGTTAACTGCCGGAAGGCCGTCGCAAGGGCGTAGATTGTTTTTGCAAATAAGCTTAAATAAATACCTCCCATGGGAAATTTATCAAAAGCAATTATCTGTCCTAGCTTTTTTTTATCACCATCCGAAAAAGTCCATTTTTTCAATGAAAACGTTACTGTAAAACATTCTGCTTTTGTTGAGAACTGAGTGTGAACTGATACAGAGTGTGTTGATATAAAATTTCGTATACATTATTTCCAGTGAAATCAAGACATATGAATATTTATACCAAGAAAGACGTTATCAAGTAATGAGTACCGGGTTATTAGAAGGAGCTGAGATTTATGAGATGATTAAACTGTGTGAAGTATAACGTACATATGGGGGAATATTTACGGTTTTCCTCACAACATGGTAAATCATTCGCTCTATTATTGTGTTCACCCAACCAACAAAAACAGTTAGGATTTATGACCCGGATTCAGCACTTTTAAGCGGAAATGGGAATGTGCCATGTTTTTTCGATTAATATTTTGTCATTTACATTTATTTACAGACGAGTTTTGAATTTTTTAAATCTTTCTATAAGTATATTTAGATTGACTGAGGAGTAAAAAATTGTAGCGATTTTGTTAAAAGTTCTTGTTCGCATAGTTAACCTGATTTCGTTTGGCTGAAACACATTGAAATGCATGGGGGAGCCACATTGCTGTATCAGCGTTTGAAAAACGGGACTTGGCAGAAGTACATATTTTGGCTTTCAAAGCAAAGAGGGAAATCATACATGAATTTTACAATTTATGGTATTATATTATAGCGGAAAAATCAAATGTTATGTTAAATTGATGAATTGTTTAATCCAAGCAAATTTTAGACAAAATCCTTCTTCCTTCTGGACCTACATCAACAATCGAAAGAGTTCTGCCAGAGTTCCCGTTGATGTTTCCTACAAGTCTCATAGGTCTTGCTCGTCGGTCACAGGTGCGAATCTATTTGCCGAGTTTTTCCGTTCCGTACACGACGAAAACCCGATGTCACAGCAATACTTGGAAAGTCTTTCATCGTATAACCTTCGACTTCCTCAAGTCACTTTCAGTGATGACGATATTCTGAAAGCTCTCAGCGCTGTCGATTCATCTATAGGTCATGGTCCCAATCTCATTCCGCCGTCTTTGTCAAACAATGCGCTCAATCGCTGTCTGTTCCCGTTGCAGAGATTTTTAACTGCTCCTTGATCGAAGGAGTATTTCCGGATGCTTGGAAGCTGGCATAAATTATTCCAATCAACAAGACTGGAAACACACATTGCGTGGGGAACTTTCGACCGATATCTATTATGAACTACCTAGTGAAAGTTTTTGAGAGTCTATTGCACGACATGCTAAATCCTGCCCTGCAGCCTGCTATATCTGAACATCAACATGGTTTCGTAAAAAAAGTGGTCAACCACGTCGAATCTCATGACTTACACCCACATTGTCAGGTTGACGCAATCTACGTTGACTTCTCCAAAGCGTTTGACAAGGTGCCGCACGAATTGGCAATTGGAAAATTGAAACACCTGGGACTACCTTTTTGGATCATTCAGTGGCTGAAATCATATCTGTCTGCACGCAAAGCTTTTGTCAAAGTGCAGTTATTTTGGTCCCCTGATATTCGTCCTCTTTATCAACGATATGTGCGATAGCCTCAAGTCTGGGAAACTGCTCTATGCAGATGACTTAAAGCTGTTTCGCGTGATAAAGTCGCTTGTGGATTGAGGTGCATTACAAGCTGACATTGAACGTGTTTCAACTTGATGACGTTCACTCGATGTCAGATTAATGTATCTTTTGACTACGGGCCAACAATTTGCCATTAGAAAGAATCACGTCGATCAAGGACCTTGGCGTCATACCTGACATTAAACTACGCTTTAACAAGCACATCTTAATGCTAACTGCGATAGCTAATGCGATGCTAGGTTTCCTACGCCGGAACAAGAGCCCAGTTTGATGACGTACATGCACTGAAGGCCCTGTTCTGCTCTTTAGGTCGCAGTGTACTTGAATAAGGAGTGCAGGTTTGAGCTCATGCCGCCCATATCGCTCGTATTGAGAGAGTCCAGAAGCGCTTCACAAGGCAAGCTCTACGCGACCTGCCATGGAACGACCCAGTGAATCTATCGCCATACCAATGAGGTGTAAACAGGTGGCGAAGAGCAAGGTGTTTGTCGGTATTAGTAGCGAAAAATGTGAAAACAATCCATGATTTCGGGTTGTGACTTAAAACTTCAAGCGAATGATAACAAAGCAAGTTTTTGTCCGCATCCTTTTAGTGCACAAAATTACATGTTGCAGCCAAAACTTTTAAAATCTATACCAATTACCGAGAATAAACATTCCACGTAATGATTTGCTGCTGTTGTAAATTGTTGTTTTTGGAGATCTACGTCACGCATGTTTAAAAAAAACATCATCTCACGAACACAATGACAGTATTTTGCATTACACTAATACAACTTAACCACTTTTTCTCCACCTGTATAGACCGAATTGCTGCCATACGACTATCGATGCGCACTCCTCGATCTACAACCGCTAGTAAGTCGTCGAGTGATGCTGCAAAGGTTGTTCATTTTCAATGTGCTTAAGTGTAACCACAGCCATTCAAGCTTGAATCTCGACTTGTGTAAATTTCCGCAACCGTCAATTTGAAAGGAATCGCCAAATGTCAATAAGCATTTAGCAAAAAGCAAATCTGTCAATTTTGTAGACGCTATGTGGCATATAATTGCACGTCAAAACATCGTGTCAATATCGGGTGGCATGTGGCGAACGACGGAGTGATATTTTGACATGCTAGCAGATGCCGCAACTTCTGCACATCAGTGGGCACCTCGACCAAGTGTACTACGTAGGGTTAGTGAAGCAACAGTTGCTAACGCTAGCGCTTGCTAGCGATTCAAAAATTTACACAAAGTTATCGATTAATTTTGCTCTTGCTTAAACGTCTGTCTGTGGTTTAACATCGGCTGTAGCAGCCTTCTCGAAATGTGAGGTTATATGTACCTACTCGTCAGCTCCGAAATCGGCAACTGCAGTGGATCCCCAGTCATCGAACAAATTACGACCTGAACAACCCACTGGATTTATGTTGAAGACATTTCAATGGAGTGTGTGATTGTTTTGATTTTAATGTTATCAAAGGAGTTTTTAAATTTAGGATTAAAAGTGTCTGCAATTAACCAGTATGCGCGACTTATGTGCCGAAGATGTTGTCAAATAAAATAAAAATAAAATAAATAAAGACTCTTGGTTGCCAATAAGCATACATTTTTGATTGAAGTATTGGCAGATACGTTGAAACACAGAAACACCTTCCGACTCACTGAAACACAAACACAACGTGGCAGAGTGACTAACCTATTGCACATTTTGAAAGAATCAAGTAATTTTCAGCGTTATCCAATGTATATGTATGGAATGCTAGATTTGGCATAAAGTTATGTCACAGACAGACGTTCAAGCTCGAACAAAA
This sequence comes from Aedes japonicus, assembly GCA_034211315.2. NCBI lineage: Eukaryota > Metazoa > Arthropoda > Insecta > Diptera > Culicidae > Aedes > Aedes japonicus. The sequence goes on along the minus strand of JASCZW010003720.1, from coordinate 254,273 downwards.
GAATTCAAATTTGTTGTGTAAAATTTCATCTTGCACAGTAGCGCCGCCTTGTGAACAAATTGCTACATTAAAACTAACAGTTTGACTGGCAACCCATTTTTCCCTTACCAATCAAAACAAATCTGTGGCGCCATCTATTAGCTTATTGCTACTTGATATCTCGACGGACGCCATGTTTTTACACAGCTTAATGAGATGAAGTCGAACGTCTGTCTGCGGTTATGTGATATTTGATGTATTGAACAAGGATAACTTTTACAAGTCTGTTAAAATTTATGTTGTCCAGCTATAATTTTATTTTATTTTAATGCAGACGAGCATTTGCCAAGAATCCTGTAATATTTTTCACGAGATAATGTGCAAAAATTGACAACCAATATTCGGCAAGTTTGGCAACTTTATTTGCGATAATGAAAAAAAAACATATTGTGTGGTTGGTGCTTCAAACAAGTTTAGTATGTAAGTAAGTGTTCCCATAGCACTTTTCTTCACACAGAACGTCGTCGTTCTACAATAAACCGAAAATCTTCTGCTTTTTTTTCATATATTTTTTTTTTTCAAAAAACATAATCAAATGCTACACTATGGTTGCCATAGTTCTTCTTACCTATATACTTCTGGATTACATATCTCGTTTTGCTCACGATTGGTGGATTCACCATCGTGATAATCTGTTTAATATTGTTCATCAAATGAATCCCCCGACCACGGCATTTGTTCCCCGGTTTGACGATCCATATGTTCAGGTATCCATCCAGTGCGTACTGCGGCCAGTGATTTTTTATCTGCTCCAGCACCGACTTTGCTTCTGCAATGGAATTCCCCATTGCACTCATTTCGTCTTGATCCTTCATCAGCTGAATAGTGCCACCCTCGTGGGTCAACAGAAAATGGTGCGTCAAAAATACATCCCAATCATGATCCCAAATCTTCACATCTTCCTCCACGTCGATATCGTTGTGAAGACAATAATCCAGGTACTCTTTGCAACGGGTTAGCGCAAAGTTTATACACGAACCCGGAACCTTTCCTTCATCCGATAGGATAGCATCCATCCCTTCTTTGTCATAGGTCTCTACCAACCACTTTAAAAGGCCCATCGAGGCTGTCAGGCGGAAGTTATCGATAAACTCGTTAAGCTCTTCTGGATTCCAAACGTTGTAGCATCGTGGAAAGTAGGTTTCCGACATACCCTCTTCATAAAACCAGTGAAAATCGTGCAAAGCCGAGCAGAGACCTTCCTTGGTGGTGAAAGGTGCCTTGCTAAAGCGATTGATAATCAATGAAGAATTTTTCGTCATGTCTAGCCAGTCGGCCTTCTCCCTACGAGCTGTCCACAGAAGGTCTATGGGTGTATGTTCAAGAAAACGAGACATAATGCTACGCTCACACTTAACAATGTGATTTTTACGTGATTCGCCTGGTTTTCGCTCCGGGAGCTGTTGAACTAAATCCTCCAAAATGAACCCCGACGAAGAGGTGTTGGCCTGAGGCTTTGCCCTAAAGCCGTCAAGCTTTTCCACCCAACCCCTCTCAACCAAAGCTCTCCGCACCGTATGGAACGAGCCTCGCACCAGAAACACCCGATGATGTTTGGAGGCATCCTGCACCTTTTTTCTAAGCTCGTTTAGCCGATCCGCGTTGATCCAGTTATTTTTAAACGGATTTATGAATTTAACCGTCGCTGTCAAAGGGCCTACGTTCCCTTCGATATTTTTAATTGCCAATGTTTTGACTTCCTTTTCGTCCTCATTTCCACTGCCAGCACAGCTGATAGTCCCAGATTTTCTTGTAGTCTCATTCGCCGTTACATTGCTGTGCGGTCGACTGCCTTCGTTATCCTTGTCATTTTCACTTTCTATATCCTTTTCACTGGAACTAGAACTAGCATCAGAGCCTTTATCACTATCACCATTGGAACTGTTGGTACTACTGCTACTACAGCTATTTATTTCGTCCTCCATCGTCAACGAAACTGTGACACAGGAAACCTCATTTTTCGAAAAACGCCGAAATATTTATGCCACCAACATTGCGCCAAAATCTCTTCCTTGAATTTAACAACCCAAAACAAAAAGAAACGAAAAAAAGGCACTCAGCACCGAGCCCACACCAGACAGTTTTTTTTTCTCCGCGCGCCACGACGCGTTACACTACCAGTACTAAGCACTCGGAAGCCACTAAGCACCTACAGCAACCACCACCCACAACCCACGCTCTGTTAGATCGAACCCTTTCCCGTCGAAAGGAGGAAATCACCAGAACTATCACTCACTCACACTCACGATACTAGTTCTCGTCCACACAACGGTTCCTCTGCTCAGCGCACTTCCGGGTCCTCCCTCTCACTCCACTCCTCTCCACACTGGTGGTCCTCCACTTTGTTCCTTGGATGTTTTTTCCTAGCACTTCCGAACGGTTCCACGGTTGATCTAATACTGGCCAGTCCCGAGCTGGTGGCATCGGTTTTATGCATTGCACTACATTGCACTACATCGCGGCGCGTGATCCTCCACGGTTCTGTGCGGAGCGAGCTTTTTTCGAATTCTGTTTAGAAGCATAGCATAAAACATAAAAAGGAATTGAGCTTTAGCATAATAGCGATATTATCGCTTCACGGTAAGTTGAGAAACTTTTGCTACTCTGAACTCCGAGTCGGGAGTGGGACGAAGCATAAACTGTTGCCAGTTGTAGCACCGCTTGAGGCCAACTGAGGAGAAGGAAATACGGAGACTTCATTCATAATTAAAACTTTTAATGTCCTGCTACATTTGGAGAAAGCGTGATACTACCCAACTAATTGAAAATTAGGCTAAGGTGGATACTATCAGCAAACAACTTTCCTAAATAGTAAATGTTGATGAAGAGCATTGCTTTAATAAGTTGGATTTATTGAAGTCTCAAGAACAACTTACACGCACGTTTCCCACAAAAAAAAAATGGTTGCTCTCACAGAGCGAGGTTTCTTGACTGGAAATGATAGATAGGGTCATGGATTATAGTGTCAACCTAAATCTTTAATTCGTCCTTTCTACCAGGTACGTCATAAATTCAGCGATAATCTATCGGTGACATCGTGACGATTAACTTGTTCTTAAGTAAATGAGAACAAGGTTTACGATTTTCGTAACTTTTCTGCTGCCATTGACCATTATGAAAAAAATAAAAAAACTGAAACACTTTTTCAAACAATTACTAGTAAACGCAAGCAAATTCCTTTCAATTCCGTTAGAATAAGCCGACCCTTTGGCAGATAGAACTAACGTTTGCATTAAAAAAATGGACTTTTTTTTTTCGGATGGTGATAAAAAAAAGCGAAGGCAGATAATTGCTTTTGATAAATATTTCATGGAAGGTAATTATTCATGCTAACTTGCAAAACTTGCAAGTTTTTGAGTTCTTTCTTCGTTTTATTTATCAATTCGGTGAGTGTTGGCCAAATTTGGATTTTTCAGATATGATCCTGAATGAGTTGTAGAGTATTTTTTATATATCTAGTAACCATCACAGCACCCATCACAATATTTTCCAACTCAATAGGTAAATTGAGCTGAAAGTGAGTTTGAAAGAAGGGGAACTTGGAGTTGAGCACACTGGTTGACGCTAAATATTGGCCAACGTGCTTTTGCACATTTGTTTGAGGATTTGTGAAGCGACACAAATGTCCAAATCCAAAGTTCGGATGCCGTGTTGTATCGGTACACGGACTTTTTGTCGTAATAGCGTATTAGCGATAAGTCTGAGAGGGTTGATTCATGGACTAAGTTCGTCAGATAACGCGAGTGAGCTTCAGCTTAATATCCGGCTGAGTGTTGTACTCGTTTATTCGATGAAGTGCTCTCACTATTCTCATTCAGGTCAGTGATGCCCAGCACATAGTTGTAGCAACAATCAATATGCAACTAGCGATTTGAAATTGGTTCACTGTTGCAGAACCCCTTGGTCCGAATTACACCTTGAAGCCAGCACCTTGTTATACATATTTGCGCCTTTGTTTTGATTTGCTGTGTTATTTTGACAGAATAATTGAGAGTGTGTTCATGTGAGTTCATTATTAGGGGCGCATTATTAAGCTTGGGACCGAGCTTGGGACCGATGTTCTAGTACTGACTGAGCCAAGAAAAAAATCGTTTTTGTATGGGACCTACTGGTCTTAGAGTTAGTCTATGGTTGTAGTCAACCGTCGAGAACTCGCAACAGTCTTTACATAGAAATGGCTGTGCTGTTCGAACATCCAGGGGAATACAGGGATTCTACTTATATTTTTGTTCTTAATTTTGTTTCTTTTCAGGCCGAAAAGCTCAATAATAAAGATATCTAATCTAATCTAATCTTTCTTTTCAGGCAACAAATAATTTGTTCCTACCAAGTTTTGAAGACAATATCTAATATCTCTCTATTTTTCAAATTTTTTTTAGGTAAAGGTGTTTCGGTTGGGCATGGAGATGAATCGGTGTACCAGAGGCTTGACGGACGCCTGGGGAGTTGGGTACAGGCGACTCGTGAGGTTTTGTTATCGGGTGTGGCGTTTTGTCTATTGCTTCGGTTGCCTATTGTTAGTTGCGCGAGTGATCGAGTGAGCATGAGTACCTGTCGGTTCGTTTTCGAGAACCATTTTCACAGGGCTGTCGTCCGACATTCTTACGACATGCCCAGCCCATCGTAGCCGACCGAATTTAGCAATGTGTACGATGGGAGGTTCTCCCTGCAACTGGTGCAATTCGTGAATCATTCGCCTCCTCCACGTTCCGTCTTCCATCTGCACTCCACGGTAGATGGTACGCAGCACCTTCCGTTCAAAGACTCCAAGGGCGTGTTGGTCCTTCACTAGCAATGTCCATGTTTCGTGGCCTTAGAGTACTACCGGTCTAATTAATGTTTTGTAGATGGTCAACTTAGTGGTTCGGCGAACTTTGTTCGATCTTAGCATCCTTCGGAGTCTAAAGTAGGCACGATTACCAGTTATAATGCGCCTTTTAATTTCTCTGCTGGTGTCATTATTGGCGATCACTAATGAGCCCAGATACACGAATTCGTCTACTACCTCGATTTCATCACCGTCGATCTGAACTCGTGCTAGGAGGCTAACATTGTCTTCTCGTGAGCCTCTTCCCTTCATGTATTTTGTTTTCGACGCATTAGTCACAAGCCCAATCCTACCAGCTTCAGCTTTAAGTCTGATGTACGTTTCCGCCATCGTCTCAAAGTTACTTGCTACGATATCAACGTCGTCGGCGAAGCCAAATAGTTGGACAGACTTCCTGAAGATCGTGCCACTAGTGTCTATCCCAGCTCTTCGAATCACACCTTCCAGTGCAATGTTAAACAACAAACACGACAATCCATCACCTTGCCCTTGTAACCCTCTCCGAGATTCGAAGGGACTTGAGAGCATCCCTGATACTCGGACGAATGATCATCATCCTAATGAAAAACCACTATCATATTTTGTGAGTGGCCCCAATGGCATCCTTACTGTTGGTTTAAACCGGTAGATAGATCATTGCACGGAATGTATTAACCTCACTTTTTTGACAGTTCAGGGAGCTTGTTTACAAGGTGTTAGAATTTAAACCGTTCAAACGAAATTTTTCATTGGCTTTTTCCGGATTCTGTACGATTAGATTCAGGAAATGATGTAAAAATAAGCACTGGTGTCTGATTTTCGACAAGTTTACTACAATCGCAGCAAATTCTGAGCACAAAATTTCAAACCGATCTTACCGAAAATATTCGAAGTCCACGTAAACAAGCTCCCTGAACTGTCAAAACTGCATTGATGACGCCTTCGTGTAATGATGTATTATTTAAAATCACTTAGTTTTCCAATGAAAAACCACAATAACACTTTGTGAGTGGCCCCAATAGCATCCTTACTGTTGGTTTAAATCAGTTAAAATTGGAAATCTCTCCTAATTTTGAAACATTTAACTTGACAGCTTATCGTTAACCAAAACGAACATTGCTGCTACCCAATCCTGTTATCCAAAATCCCAGTGATTTCTCGTGGAAGTGCAGTGGATTCCGCGGCTTCCAGTAAAGCGAGTATCACGTCAACATATTCCTACTCTTTCCTTACTTGACCTGCATTCGGACGAGGCCAGCGCCGGTATTGCCTTAGTTTGGGATCACCAGTTTTTACACATAGAAGATGTATGCTAGTCCCAATCATCACCTGTTGGTTCTCTGTGTAATAACAGCTGATCTGCCAATAACAGAGTAGCAACCTAGGGCGGTTAATCATGTTCATGCATGCTCATTCTCAAATATTAGTTTTTTGTTGAATTTTTTTTGCAGATCTTGCTGTTTCAATCTAACTCGATTTATCAGCATGTCCCTATTATAGCCAACATTTTGATAATTAAAGAACAATAAAACGAAAAATTTTTGTTTCAAAGTATTTGAGAATTTTGTTTTTTTGTTAAGATCAAGGGGTCGGTCAATCTGATCAATTTAAAGTCTTCAAAAGATTTCAAATCTTTTTTAAAGATCGGGCTGCTGATCGGGCAATCTTGGTAAAACAACAGCACATTTTTTTCAGTGTTTCAAAATTGTAAATAAACATTAAAAAAAAAAGCAAAACATTTCATAACAAACCCAAGTCCTCTGCCTGTGTTGAAATGTGATCGTTCCGGAGAAGGATTGAAAGCTCTGTATCAGCAGGAGAAGTCGGTTGAGCGGTACATTCCGGAACTACAGACATGGGAACTAGTTGCACCAATAAAAATCGCAAGAAGTGCTTTGTATTTTACGGTTTTGCATGAGTATTTTTTTTTCATTGCAGGATACGATTGCACCTTGATTTTGCAAAGCACTTGATTGACTTTTTCTCAGACCATCTGGCTAGACATGACCAATAACATTTTAATGAAGCAGCGCAGAACCAAGCGATAAGCCCAGTTTAGATGTTCCGGTATAGAAAGATTGTGAACAAAATTATGGAAATTACTTCGGCGGAGACGATACAGTTTTTAACCATGACAACCTGTTGCAGAGATCCTCGGCGAGTCATCTTCTATTGCAGACAAACAATTTTTAGTCAGTCATTGGTGCATTGGCAAAGTTCAACGACTTTGCCAATACCAATGACTGGGTGGAAAATATCAACTAAGGACCTTTCTCAAAACATTCATCTAAAATATTACTAATTTTTGTATACTTCTACTTAGAAAATGATTACGCAATCAATGCATGTAATGCAATCAACTCATGAATTTCCGATTAACCGTTGTTGGAGTCCGCTCTGTTGAGGGTTGTTGAACATCATTCATTGCTGCTGTTGTTACTGCTGCTGCTGTTCTTGCTAAAATGCTGCCACTGCAGCTTGCTGGGCCTGTTGGTAATAATCCTGTTGCGCATACTTTTAGTAGCACTGTGCTCCATTTCACCTTGGTTCTCTGCTCGCTGTTGTTGTTGCTGCTGCTGCTATTGAAATGTCTAGTTCTGTTCCTGTTGAAACGGAAATCATCCGCCGTAGGCATGGGATCTTCCGAAAAGTAGGGATCCAACACTGCCTGTTCCTAAATAATACGCTTGTTCGGATCCACCAGCAGCCATTTTTGTAGCAGATGAAAGGTCTTTTTATCCGGTTTTTTCTTGAGGATTCAATGGGAGGAAGATTAAATTTACGTTTAGACGACGTTTAGATCGAGAAAAGAGTAAAAATGTACATGGTAAAATTGTCTTTGGATCTTGTTTTAAATTAAACGTAAAAATGCTAGCACTTCGAAATGTTATCCAGTCCGTGTTGTTATCGCAACAAGCATGTTGACATTTTGAAGCACTGAAATAAAATCGCAGTCTGTTTCAAACTGTCATACAAGATTTTAAATCTTGATAAGATCATCTGATCTTTTTCAAAGATCGAAATGAAAAATAAGGAAATCTGATCAAATGATCAGGAAGTCCGACCCCTTGATTGCAATGCATACATTTCTAGGGTTTTTTAGGGCGTTACGTAATCTCTCCGGGCTCGCTCTCTTGCATTCATAAACCAATCACCTTTAAGTTTTTCATTCTACTATTTGTAGAGTATGCTAGCCAGCACTGTTGTGTTTCGATCTGTACAAAAGAATGCCTCGTAAGTTTTATAATGGCGCTGTAATGAATGAAAGAGACCGAGTCCGGAGAGAATCTCTCAATTGTAGATACGCCCTAATGAAAAAAAAACCCCTAGATTTGATTTATGCATTATATGGAATGCATATATTTAAAACATGCATTGGAATGCGTATATTTGAACAATATTATCAATATATTAACCAGATTTTTCATTCTAATGACTGGATAGATCGAATATGGTTTTAGCATAGAATTTATGCTCTTTAGTATATTTGTTTTTCTTCGTGTACCAACCGCTTCACGCGCTGCAATCGGGCTGCTAAATTTGAGCACCCGACTCTTCCCGAAAGCCTCGCTGTTAGTTTGGGAGCGCGTTTAGCAGCGACCGGTACGGTGGTGAGTGATGATAGAGCGCTGCTAAACGGAATTCTATACCTCACCGCTAATGATGCTTCTGATGAACTGAGTAAATTCAAAGCGATCTTGATCCGATTCAATGTCCGTGAGCTGCTCTAGATCAGTTAACAACTGTCAATCCCAACGAAACTGTCAGTCTTCAAGTTGTTTGTCTCGCTCTCTGTTGGGTTTTGATATAGGTTCGGTCGAAAGAGAAAGATAGCGAACATAAGTGACATTTTGCTTGTCAGGTGCGTTCTCAGAGGACAACAAGAAAAACAAGTTTTTTTTCGTCACTGTGTATTGCTCTCGAAAAATGGTGTGTAGAAATTTTATTTAGAATTGACAGCTAAATGGTTTGATTTCTTGCGGTGTTTGTGCACTGGTGAAGGGTGAAGTAGTGCAGGCGACTGTTTTACAATATTTTTGTGTGGTTCGACTAGTTTGATCTGTTGACTCTGGTAAAATTTTGCGTATATTGAGAAGAGTTCACGGCTTCCCTTAAATTCCTGTTGAAGATATCCGTAGAAGTCTGCGTCCCGTGTTTAGTTGTGTCGCGTTCCGTTTGGCCCGTGCGAGGAGTTGATTCTAGGAGCCGAGACAGTCTTGTGGGTCATTCTCTTGTCAGCTGAAAATTTTGTGCAAGAGGAAAGAGGCAACAACTAGTCTCCATCTTTATTTTGCATTTTTCTCAGCAGACTTTTTTCACTGCTCGGTGTGTTATTCAGTGTTTACGGAAAGTGTGTGGAAAATTTCAAGCCCTTGGGAAATGGTGCTTACTAGTGACGAAATTCCGATACCGGAGTGATAACCAGGTCAATAGTAATCTGGCGTTACGTAATTGAAACGAGAAACTAATTGGATTTGTGTTCCCTTCCGGAATATTTTGTTCCGCTGGTCACCACCCTCGCAGTTAGCAGCAGGAAGAATCCGCAAGAGAGTGGGCAAAAGTGGACGAACACACGAAGGTGGATGTATTGCAAAACGAGTGCTCTAAATACCGGAACCAAGCCGCAGCAAAATAAGCGAGTGAGAAGGGCTTTGACAGCGATTTTCTGTTTTTCATTGCAGCCAGTGACGTAGGGAGAAAAGTGGATTACGAACAGAATATTGACAAACATTTGGCAGTGTATATGACCTCGAACGTGGAGGAGGTAAATTGTGTTTTGTTTCCTTTCGCTCACAAGTGACGCGGAGGCGACATTGGGGTGAAGGACTTTTGTGTCTGACTGCCAGGATTAGCGGACAAGAAAAGGTAGCAGCAGGTTATTCCACCGGAGTCTAACGTACCCGGGTCAGGATGGCGTTCAACGAGGTAAGTGTCTTTGACCTTTCGTTTGTTTTTGTTTTTTGTTAAGATTGGAAAGATTGGTCTCGAAAATGATGGCAATTATAATGAAAAACATGTTCGTCATTATCAAATATCAGCATACAATCTTCAACGATGACAACTTTCTGATGACCTTGACTGGGAGATGTTCTCAGTGATGGGGATACAATTGTTGTCCTAGGATATTAAATTGAATACGTCGCGATATAATAAAGAGGGACAGTTGAGCACGTAGACGCAATTACCTACATATGAAGGCACTTGTATTTAACGCTTCGTAGTAGATGAAAGTATTGTCAAATAACAAGGCGTTCTGAGTCATTTAGGAAGCAAGATAGCAATCGACCCAGACCAATTTCGCAAATTAATCGATTCGGGTTTTCATCAATATACTTATCAATAACAATGTATATTCTGTAATAAAAAGAGACAGCTAGGATTTTTCATACACAAACTTGTCAAAATCTTCGGTATGAGCAGATATATACTCATCAGAACAAATTAATTTTGATTAGTCGATACAAAACGGTCTTCCATATGACTTTAGTGTATTTATTGGTTTCTGTCAATGATCTGACGGAAAGAGATGTTTCTGTAGTCAACAAAACTTACAACCAAACGTCAAAAGATTCATTGTTTGTAAACCAGTACCAGTACCAACCTACCAGTAGTAACAAACATCAGACGGTTCTTATTCAAATAAGGACCGTGACATGTTGCATACTGAATCTTAGAGAGTTTGAGCTGTCTAGTGGAATACTTGTAACTAGAAATGAGAAGAAATTTTTCCATTTAATTCAAACTATTTTTGCTTATCTTGACAGATACGTGTATTTCATCTACAATGTGCAGACTTTCTCAGTGTCTCGTACTAATAACTCGACTGGAATTCAGTCCAGTCCTACATCACACTACAACAAAGCGGATATTCCTTCTCAAGGACATTAGTGGAAAGTTCGCAGTGAACTTTCTTAACAAGGAAAATGCCTGCTTCTGCTTGTTTGAAACATAGCAGTTTTATTCAACAAGTCACCAAGTCATTTGATTTTTCTACCTCGATGTCCGTCCAGATGATTGCCATCCTCAGTTCACGATACTCATTTTAGATGGCATGTTTCTCCCCGCTTTTAAAGAACGTCGGACATAGTTTAATAATCGAGTAAACGACGTTCAAAGTGTGCAGCTTCTCGGGGTCAATCAGAACTGGATCGTTCAGATCAAAGGGCTTAGTAATCTGTTTAATCAACTAGGTATAGAAAGCACAGCAGATCAAGTAGATAGCCTCCTTCCTGGTATCATAGAGAGTTCCGGATCCATGCGCTTCTCCTGCTGCTACCCCGATAGGCATTTCTGACTTCTTACGAAGGTGTTTCTCAACATCAGAAACTCCGAAATCCGGCCAGTGTTTTAGGTAATCATCCTCACAAATATTTGCAATGAGAACCATTAGCAGGGACTTCAGCTGGTTGTGCATGTTCGGGAATTCCGGAGCCTCTGACTGGAAGATACGATTCGCTTATTTGATAAGGGGTGATACGTAGCTCAAGAAGTGGAGAAGGTGGTTGCGTCGTCAGAACACTAAGCTGACAAAGCATGCGCTGTGCGGTATGATTGTTGTCGCAATTGGATTGGAACGCGGAAAACAACACGTTCTTCGAAAACCGTTTCAAATTCCTTTTGACAACTGACTCCAAAGGCAGCAATCTGGTGGCAGATTGATGCAGAACTTTTAAAAGCTTTAATTCTACGAAACTTTGTATCCTCTGGAATTCCTTGGATCGTATCTGATTGGATCAACTATGCCAGACACAATGGCTGCTTTCCGCATCCGTAGCTTGCACAAGAAGACAGTACATTTGATAATTATAAAATGGGGAAATTACGTTTCAGCTGCTTCTGGACCAATCGGTCAGAACCCATCATTACGGATGCTCCATCTGATCCATTTTTGGTTTCTGATTTAGGTTTTCGCACTACAAGATAACAACAACTATTAAAGATAACAAAAATTCACTTTTAAAATAACTATACTTCGAATAGCAAAAAATAACTATCGAGAACATTATTCTGACTTCCTAAAATTGCTCTACGTGAACGCATGAAAAAACTTCTAAATTGAAAAAACAGCGTTTATGTAGAAATCCCTGCAGGAAATTCTGTCGAAGGAAATTCTCTTAAACAACACTACTCCAGCGGCATACTTGACGAAATTATTGAAGTATTTTCTGGAAAACTATGTGTAAACATTGTTGCATACATCTTACACAAACTTTTAAAAATAATTCTACAAAAATCCCTTGCATAATTTTAAAATATAGAATTAATATATGAGATTATAGAATTCGTACAAAAAAAATAAAAAATCTGTGTCAATCTAGATAAATCTGTGCATGTGGCGAATCGATGATGGTTAGCAGGTAACGACATCCCTTTGAAGGCTGGAATTGACCAACGAGATCAATCTGAATATGCCAAAATCGAGACTTGGGTACGTCGAAGCTTGAAAGTATCAGTTGATTTTTGAACTCCTGACACGTCTTCACGAATCCTTAATCATAGAAGGCCAGACGAACCGATCGGCGATGAGTCGTCTAGTGGCTCGTGCTCCTGGATGGGCCATTCCGTGTAGTTGTGCCATTGCTGTAGGCCGATGGTGTTCTGAAAGATAAGGACGGATGCTATTATCTACCGAGAGAAATCGATAGAGTTCAAGTTTGAGGAAGCTTAACTCAGATGAAACCAGTTTCTTCAACTGCAGGTCATCTGTTTGATCCTTGGCAATCGCATTAAAGTCTTCTCCTGCTACAACTGCTACATCTGCTACGATGTTGTATCTGCCGCTAATGTGTTGGATATCCGTAGTGAACTCCGCTATGTACCGAAGGTGACGATCCTCATGAGGCAAACGACTACTTGGATCAGTTGTGAGGGCGTAGATGAGCGGAAGGTGGTCGGTGAAAATCGTGAACTGCCGACCTTCAAGGTAATGTCTAAAGTAGCCCACCGCCTGCTTCGTTGCCGTTAGCTCTCTTCCAACCGTGGAGTAGTTCTGCTGACTTGCTGAATTTTTTTTAGAGAACAAGCGAAGGCGTTTCCATTCTTTGTCAATCAACTGTTGAAGAACGGTTCCAGCGGCAAAATTATTAGCATCAACCATCAGTGCTAATGGCTTTGTACAGCTTCCCTGAGACATTTTTTGCAAGTCTAAAATGACCGCTGCGTATGTTCATCCCAGGCTATCTTCCTAGAGTCGTTTTTACGATTGTCTGGAAGTAGTTTCCGAAGGACTTCCTGAGGTTTCACTGCGTGTGGAATGAATCGCTTATACACATTTAGCAAGGCGAGGAAGCGTTGCAAATTCTGAACCGTCGTAGGTCTAGCGGAATTCACCACAGCCTTTACTCGTGCCGGTATTGGCCAAATGGCATCTTTGTTTACAAGGTAGCCAAGGAACTCAACTTCCGGTGAAAAAAATGTATATTTTTCTATATTTCAGGTTGCTGCGATGTTCTTTTTTATTCGACGATGCAACACAAATATCGTCGATTAAAACAACAACAAATGCTAGATCTCCGAAAAGCTTGTTCATGAACTGCTGAAACGTTTGACTTGCGTTGCAAAGTCCAAACGGCATGCGAAGGAACTCGAACAAGCCAAAAGGTGTTATAACGGCTGTCTTCGGAACGTCCGCACACTCACCTGGGATATTGTAATAGGCTCTGGCCAGGTCTAGAGTAGTGAAGACAGTCTTACCTTGGAATCTGTTGAGCAGATCGTGGACGGGGGGAACTGGATATCGATTCGGAACGGTGACTTTATTCAAACGAAAGTAATCGTCAACTAACCGCCATTCACCGTTCTTCTTTGGAAGGCAGTGGAGCGGACTGGCCCAGCTGCTACTGGACGGTCGACAGATACCCATTTCTCATACAGCTTGGACCTCCTCCTGCGCAGCTTTCGACGAGCCTTCGATGCAACTGGTGGACCGTGTGTAGCGATATGATGGGTCTCATCATGCTTCACCCTTTACCGTAACGATGGTTTTTTTTTTTTTTTTTTTTAACTCTTTATTTATTCCAAATTTTACATTGTTTTACATTCATATATTATCCTAGGTGATCCTGCTAAGTAATTAACATTTCAACCTTATATGCTATCATTAATATCTAATTGTGTTAATATTATTTTTACTTTGTCTATTCAGAATTTTTAACAGGGTTTATTTTGCCTGCGTGTCAGAATTACAGTTGATTTCTTAAAACTAGTTCTTATCTATAGAGAGAATTGATCATTGCAATTGAAGATTGCAATGATTTTTGTCTAAAATTATGAATTATTTTGTTGGACATTTCTTCTAGAGTCTCAACGTTTGAAATTCTATGTAATTCAATAGTACTGAACCAGGGTGGCAGCTTCAAAATCATTTTCAGAACTTTGTTCTGAATCCTTTGAAGCGCTTTTTTCCTAGTTGCGCAACAACTAGACCATATTGGCACAGCATAAAGCATGGCCGGTCTAAAAATTTGTTTGAATATTAGAAGTTTGTTCTTTAAACAAAGTTTGGATTTTCTGTTTATAAGAGGATACAAACATCTTATGTACTTATTACATTTGGCTTGAATGCCCTCAATGTGATCTTTAAAAGTTAATTTTTGATCAAGTATCAGTCCAAGATATTTTACTTGACTTGACCAAGAAATTGGAACTCCGTTCATAGTGACTATATGACTATTACTTGGTTTCAAAAATGCAGCTCTAGGCTTGTGTGGGAATATTATAAGTTGAGATTTGGAAGCATTAGGAGAAATCTTCCATTTTTGAAAATAATCTGTAAAAATATCCAAGCTTTTTGTAGCCTCCTGGATATAACACGAAGACTTTTTCCTTTAGCGGAAATGCCTGTGTCATCAGCAAAGCAAGATTTTTGACACCCCTGAGGTAAATCAGGAGATCTGAAGTGAAAATGTTATATAGTATTGGCCCAAGTATGCTACCTTGAGGAACACCAGCTCTAATGGGCAATTGAACAGATTTAGAATTCTGATAATTTACTTGCAAAGTTCTATCAGTTAAGTAGTTTTGAACTAATTTCATGATATAAAGCGGAAAATTAAACTTCTTCAGTTTCGCAATCAAACCTTCATGCCAAACACTGTCGAATGCTTTTTCTATGTCAAGAAGAGCAACTCCAGTGGAGCAGCCTTCAGCTTTGTTTGAACGAATTAAATTTGTTACTCTCAAAAGTTGATGCGTAGTTGAATGCCCATGGCGAAAACCAAACTGTTCATCAGCAAAAATTGAGTTTGAATTGATATGAAGCATCATTCTATTCAAAATTATTTTTTCAAAAAGCTTACTTATTGAAGAAAGCAAACTGATCGGTCGGTAGCTAGAAGCTTCAGCCGGATTTTTGTCTGGCTTCAAAATTGGTACGACTTTTGCATTTTTCCATTTATCTGGAAAGTATGCTAGATGAAAACATCTGTTAAATAGTTTTACCAAGAAAGACAAAGTACTCTCAGGGAGTTTTTTATGAGGATATAGAAAATTCCATCATCACCTGGTGCTTTCATATTTTGAAATTTTTTAGTTATAGTTCTTACTTATCCAAATCGGTTCCCCAGGAATCATCAAAAATATTTTCTTGAGAGAAAATATTCAGATACTCCCTGGAAACCGATTCCTCAATAGGACTAGTAAGTCCCAAACTGAAATTATGGGAACTCTCAAACTGCTTAACAAGTTTTTGAGCCTTTTCCGCATTTGTGAGCAAAATTTTATCACCTTCCTTAAGTGCTGGTATAGGCTTTTGAGGTTTTTTCAAGACTTTAGAGAGTTTCCAGAAAGGTTTGGAACTCGGATCTAATTTTGACACATTATTTTCGAAGTTTTTGTTCCTCAGGGCAGAGAAGCGTTTTTTAATTTGCTTTTGTAAATCTCGCCATATGACTTTCATAACGGGATCACGTGTTCGTTGATATTGACGCCTACGTACATTTTTCAGACGAATCAAGAGCTGAAGATCGTCATCAATTATAACTGAATCGAATTTAACCTCGCATTTAGGTACTGAAGCTGCTCTTGCTCTAACTATTGAAAAGGCCAGAGATTCAAGAGCATTATTAATTTCATTTCTTGTTTGCAATGGAACATTAGGATCAAAGTTGTATTCCATAAATGTTTGATATTGATCCCAATCAGCTCTATGGTAGTTGAAAGTAGAACTGATGGAATTAGAAATGATTTCTTGAGATATTTCGAATGTAACTGGAAGGTGATCAGATCCAAAGTCAGCATGGGTAATCAATTGACTACAAAGTTGACATGAATCAGTTAAGACCAAATCAATAGTTGAGGGGTTTCTTGCAGAAGAAAAGCAAGTTGGGCTGTTTGGATATTGTATAGTATAATAACCCGCAGAACAATTATCAAATAGTATATTACCATTGGAATTGCTTTGAGCATTATTCCATGAACGGTGTTTTGCATTAAAATCACCAATAATGAAGAATTTAGACCTATGACGGGTAAGTTTCTGAAGGTCACCCTTAAGCCAGTTCTTTTGCTGGCCAGTGCATTGGAAAGGCAAATAGGCAGCTATAAAAGTAAATTGGCCAAATTTTGTTTCAACTGAAATCCCCAAAGTTTCAAAAACTTTGGTTTCAAATGAAGAAAGAATGTGATGTTTGATTCGCCTATGGACAATGATGGCAACGCCACCACCAGCTCCATTAAGGCGATCATTGCGGTAGACAAAATAATTTGGATCTCTTTTGACCTTATGGGCAGGTTTGAGATAAGTTTCAGTTATAACAGCAATGTGCACGTTATGAACTCTTAAAAATTAAATAGCTCGTCCTCGTTATCTCTGATGGATCGAGCATTCCAATTCAAAATATTTAATGACTTAAAATCCATTACTGAATTTCAATGTCATGACAATATTATTGGCAAATTTAATACCAGTTTGAATAGCATCAAACATGGAATTAGTTTTTAGCATATCGGTTATCATATCGATTAACGATTGCTGTAAAAATTCTAATTTAGGAGCTGATATGCTACCTAAATCGAATTCATCAGAAGTCCCGTGGGAATTTTGGTTAGAAGTTCCGTGGGAATTTTGGTTTTGGTTCCTACCCGCTGCAACGGAAGCATAGGTAGGTCCATTTACATGTTGAACATTGTTAACAACACGGTTGGGTAAGAATGTAGGGTTTGCAGAATGAACCCTGTTGGTACCTGCAGGTATCGAAATAGTATTTGCTGCTCGTTGATCGTTTGAAGTTGCGGATGGAAAACCCTGTCCACTGTTTCTACCGACGGTTTGGTAGGAATTTGTGCTTGGCTGATCGATGTTAACAGCTGCAAAATGGGTAGTAGCTGGTCGGGAACGTATATTGTTTCCTACCTGTCGTTTAGTGCGCGACTGCAAAATTGCTTTGCGAGTCTTGCATTCCCAAAAATTTGATTTATGGTTTTCACCACAATTCGAACATTTAAATTTTTTAGGATCTTCCTTTACAGGACAGTTGTCCTTTGTGTGTGAGGAATCACCACAATTCATGCATTTACCAACCATATGGCAATGCTTTGTTCCGTGACCCCATCCCTGGCACTTACGGCACTGGGTGAGGCTTTGGAAGTTTGCTCCAGGCTTCTTGAAATGTTCCCACTTCACTACTACATGGAGCAAAAGGCTTGCTTTTTCTAAAGCCTTATAGGTTATTAAGTTCACTTGACTTGAAGTGAACTAAGAATAAATCGTTTGAAATCCCTTTGCGAGAATCGCCAGGCCGGGATTTCGTTTTCATTTTAATTACTTGGACTGGACTTGTTCCAAGTAATTTTATCAACTCAGTTCTAATTTCTTCCACAGATTCACCACTGGGCAGACCTTTCAAGACAACCTTGAAAAGACGCTCAGCTTTGGTGTCGTATGTGAAAAAGTTATACTCTAGAAGACGTTTGAATCCGTCCAAGGTTTCTGCACGCAAACGGCATTCACCTCGTCTGGAAATTTGAAGGGAATATTTCACACCTTCAACAAATGTTAAGATTTCCTTGCGAAAAGCATGGAAATCCGAAATTGTCACCACAATAGGGGAACTTTTTCCTTTCTCAATCGAGAAAGTTTATTCGAATTTTGTTTTGATGATGGATCACTCTCATCATCTGTGAGCAAATCAAATTGATTACTCACATTGATTTCATTTGAAGGCGAATCAGTAGATTGCCCTCTACGTTTGCGTTTATTTGCCATAGTGGCAGAATAATTTTCTCCAAATCGTCGTCCAAGCAGATAACTATAAGAATCCGATGGACCGAAGAGGAATTTTCCAATGCGATATCCAAGCCGGGTTACCCGAAGGGCCTAACAAGGATCGAAAAGGAAGAAGAGGAAATCAAAAAAAAATGTTGGTAGTATTTAGCACTGAAAAGTGCTGTTTAAAATTTGTTGTAGCGTTGGGTAGCAATAGCACTTCCTTCAGCAAATAGAAATAGAACCGCACGGCATGAGAGCACAATGCAGACACCGTAACGATGGTTTTTCCATTGATTAGTTGCCTATGTTTTAAGTTTATCACCAGCCCGAAATGCGCCAGAAGATCTGCGCCGATGATTTCTCCACTCACACTCTCGGCTACGATGAAATGCCACGTTAAGCGGCCAAAGTCTTGACCAAAGCCTACGCTCCATACAAAAATTTAAAAAATTGTATGGAGAAATGTCTACGAGGGGGGAGGAGGGTGGGGCTGAGATTTTCAAAAATGAGTACGTGGCTTATGCATAGGCCCTAATGAGCAATTTCTTACAAGAATGCAGTGGAATCCTCATTCCTAAATCACATTAATTGCCCTGAAAAGGGCCTTTTGTGAGGTATATATCATTTTGCTCCTCATGTAAAAACCGCTTTCTAGCAACAATCAACTAAACCATCGCTTGTTTGGCCAACGGCTGCTCGCCAATGCGCTCTCCACAGTGCTTGCAACCGCCAGCAACTAGCCTAATTTACTATGTGCAACAAATCAACTATGTAAAAACTAGGAACTGCAATATGAAATGTCGATGAGGGCAAAAGAAAGTTCAACTAAACAAACTCTTTAGTTCGGCAAATTAATTTGTTCGTCATGAAAAGGCAGATTTAAGTTGTTGACGGTGGAACATGGTTCGCGATTGAACTTAGGCTCGGTCATCTTGTGCAGCAGGACAGCTTGAAAAAGACAACACCTTATAAAATGATCATACCAGAGAGAAGTTTTATCAGCTCCTCGTCGTTGCGGTTGGCCGGCTGCAGGTGACATGAGATGATTCTGGTCTACCTGTTGTCGCGGGTGGCGTTTCCTGCCAACTCAAGGACTTCATCAGCTAGGTATTCCATCACCACAGCGAGGTAGGCGGGGGCAACGGCGTGGGAACTGCAATCCAAATACATATTTGTAACGGCCAGAATAATTTTTGCTAGGCAGTAGAGTGTCCCGGACGACATGACAGTGCGCAGACTGACTGAAGGAAAATGCCAAGGTATCCTCCTTAAATATCTCTTACTGATGCAAAGGGGACATTCCTTACTTAAATTTGAAGTCTGTGATAGGAAAGTACTGTGCATTTAGTAAATTTCCTTTCGAATATCGACATTATAAGACATCACCTTATATTTGCGTTATATTAAAAAGTTTAATGTTAAAAATCAATAGTACTCATTATTGGAATCGATGCGTAGAAATATTTCCGATCGATTGAGGCAAACATTTAGAAAATGTTTCTAGAAACGACTGAGATATCAACGCTCAAAACCTGACAGCATGTTGTGACGGTCGCAATAGGCGGTCAAAATATGAAAAATAAAAACTGATAAATAAAAACATAAATTTCATGAAATATTGAAATCAATTTTTTACTTTACTAAATTTGGCCTAACGGCTTTTGGCTTACTGACCCATTCGGCCTTATGGGTCCGTAAGAACAAAACATGGAAGGGAGGCTTTAATGCTTTCGCCATGGCTTCTGTACACTAACCGATATCGCTGTCAAAGTTTGACTGTAATCAATAGAGTTACTCAGATTGGCTGATGGATACAATACTTAAATGTACATGAAATGGCGTGCTTAATCTAGCCATGATGTTGTAAATCTAGCTACAATGCCGTTGATTGTGTCATAATGTTGTGAGGAGTTTTGCTGTGTTCATCTAAGTTCACTTATAACTTATGTAATTTTCCTCCTAACCTCAAAGTTCTGGTCGGCAATTTGACGATGAGTCAATGCAACTTAAAAATGAGTTGTGCCTGATTGCAACTCTAAGTGGACTCGACATTGACAATACATATTAGAATGTCAGTTCTAATTTGAATCGGTTTTTGTTACAAACAATCATCAATAAAGTAACATATGCCGAACGTGCACCCAAACAGCCATAACCGTTGGAACTTTCCCAAAAAAGGTATCATTTTTGTCCCCTTTGCTGCTGGGTGCAGAGAGCTGTGATGCTTTCAGCCAAGGCCCACTGCAGTATTAGCAGCAGCAGCAGCAGCAGTACAGCACCATCGACATGACCTACTTTGCTGGAGGACCATCGGCGAGAAGTTGCAGAAGTGAGGCGACAATCAAATCCAGAGCACCATAATGATTAAAGATCTTCGAAAATTAAATTAAATCGGCAGTCATAATTTACGGTGCTGTTGGTCTCCTTAACGGAAGCAACTGCTGCAACCTGCTGTTGGGTTTGGACAGGTGCAAACATCACACTGACTTACGCTTGCCTTTCTGGGGTGAAATGAATAACGAAAAAAAATTGCACTTCACGTGCAGTTGCATAAATGGCGCAGTTCCATGCTAAATGACAAATCGATCGGTTCGACCATTTCTGAAGGCAGAGTTATTACAAATGCGCGGATTTTACGATTTGCGCGGATTTGGCGCGTATTTTGCGGAAAGCGTACATGCCTGAGAGCATTATTATATCGATAGCATTTATAAATCTTTTAAAAGTTGTCAAAAAAATAAAACAAAAAAATATACACTGATAGGCAAAATAAAGCGCCGACCACATAATTTTTTGAATTGCTCTCATTTATTTGTCTCAAATTAAAGAAAACACACTGTTGTCTTCATTGATATCGTATTTTTTTTCATATTCTTTTCAAGTTTTACTTTTGAAATAATAATAAAAAAAGAGTTCGACTTCAAGAAAAAAAAATCAATTCGTTTTGACAAAAAATACAGTGACAAGCTCAGTTCATTTTGGCTTCCGGAAAGATAAATTTAAGTAAAAGAAAAGCATTTAAATAATTTATGTGTCCTCCTGTGTCCTTCAGGACCAGTTGCAAGCTCTCCTCCAGGTTCCTTAGGTACTGTGGGTCAAGCTCTTCCCAGGCGCGCTTCAGGGCTTCAAAATAGTTGAATTTATTGGTAACACTAGTCAACCCTGGCATCTAGAATCGCCCACAAGTTCTCGATAGGATTGACATCCGCGCTCTGTGGAACCTGCCAGATTTTCTCGCAGGATGTTGATGTAGGAATCTGCCGTCATCATCCCATCGATTTTCTCGAGGCTACCCACTCCACTCCACGAAAAACACCCCCAGACCATCACATTTCCTCCTCCATGCTTCACCGTGCCTTGGATGTGGAGCTCCTGAAGCTCCTCACCTGGTCTGCGCCAAACACACGGTTTCGATTAAAAAGCTCGAATGTTAATTCGCCCGTCCAGAGACCCGTTTTCCAAAATTCTACGAGCTTATCAGCATTCTCAATAGCAAACCTGAGCCGTTTGGCTTTGTCTGCCTTGCTGATAAATGGGCACTTCCGGGCAACTTTGTTAATCAGCCCCTGTGCTACAAGACGGCGACGAACAATTCGATCAGAAACTGATAGCTGAAGGGTTTCCTGGACCTCACGGACAATTACTTCGTACTTCGACAGTCCGTTCGTGTATCTGTTTTGGGCTTCCTGCCTTTGCCTGGGCGATCCACCACTGATCCGAACGTTTTTTGTTTCAGTAGAATTTTCCCAACCACTGCCTTGCTAATACTGTACTTCCTAGCGAAAACCCGGTGCGATTCCTCGTTTTGCACATCACAAACCACCAATTTTCGGAAGGGAATTGCTTTCGAAACCACTACGATCTCCATTTTTTAAACTGAATCAAACGCGATCACGTGTACAAATGCACCAGGTCAAGCCGTTTGCTTCAAAACACGGCCAAATATCATAACATAAACAGTTGAGGAGTCTTTCGACGGAAACTTATCGGAAAACATATCGAATTGGGCACTTATTTTGTCTGTGTTTTTTTCAATACAAATTGATTTTATAGTTCTCTTAGTCGAACTCTTTTTTTATTATTAATATTCCATAAAAGGAAATTAAAAAAATACAAAAATTAAGATATCGAAAAAGATCATAGTGTGGTTACTTTAATTTGAACCAAAGAAATGAGAGAAATTAAAAAAATGATGAGATTTATTTTGCCTATCAGTGTACTTGCTGCCGGGCGGTTTTTTTTTTCAATTTCCTGATGACGTGTCTATTAAATGACTAATTTTTAACAGTGTCATCGTCCATGCTCTCGATGTTCTCTCAGCAACTCAATTTATGGTTTGTTCGCCTTTTCCACGTTCCGAATTTTAGATGCATTCCACCGTAGTCATTAACGGTTGTTGATTAAAAAATGAGTATTTTTTCAGTCATATAGTAAAAACAAACGAAATAAAATTTTTATTCATCAAAAAAACGTCTATGAATATTGGAGAAAGGGCCCTGGTCAGCCGTACGACGCAACTTAGTCGCGATGCTCTCACATCTTCCGGATACAATTCCGGATCCCTGTTTTCAACTGCTTCGTATTCTTGGCCGGTCAATTATTTTTGTACACTAGGGCACTGAGGGAGCCGAAAAAATCGTCAATGGGACGGCACTGGGGCAAGTTGGCAGGATATTCCAGCGTCTTCTTGGCGTACTGGGAAGACGCCTTGTCCGGCCAGAAGCCGAACTTCCCATCCGCATGAAGCTCCTCTAAGAACTGCAGAGTAATTTTCTCAACACACTCCTCCTGGTACACTTGTTGATTGATGGCCAGACCGCTAGGCTTGAACCACGGCTTTGAAATCCTTCTGTCCGATATGGCGATGTACAGCATAACTTTTTTTTAAATGTATGCTTAAACATATAGTTTACTTCGGAAAGTGTGGCTGACTTGTCGCTGGAATAGTAGCTGTCATTTCCTGGAATGTGGGTCTTTGAGAGCGGAAGGTAATTTTCGTCGTCCAGCACGAACGACGCCCTGCGGTAGTTCTTCGGACTGAGTTTTCTTCCGACATGGTTCGGTGAATATGGAGGTATGGGAGCAGTGATATTTTCGGCCGGCGTCACGAAAACTCATTCCGTCCTTGTTGTCGAACAGCTTTTTAAACGCTTTCTTCTTCTTATTCGCGGGACGGCCGCTACCGGCCTTCCGCTCTATGCTCAGGGATGCCAGGATCCGGTAAACTGTACGTTTTCGTCTCGAAAGTGGTCTACCGTAACCTTTTTTCCAAGATGACCATGCGTTTCGGAAAACCGTACAACACGCTCGTGGAGTGCTTGCTGTTTCGACGCTATCTTTGGTTGAACTGACAGCACTCGAGCAAAAAGAAACATGCCACCCATTTCAAGGGAGTCCAGAGAGCCATTCTCTTGAAGAGAAAAAAAATTACGCTTTTCCCTTGAATTATAAAAAGTTATTGAAATCATTCTCATTTTTTATTGAATACCCGTTAGAATACAGCATGAGCATCGCATTGATCCTCGGCGAGCATAGTCCATGTTATTTCAGGACCGTAAAGAACTATCGGTTTAATCAATGTGTAGTAGATGGTCAACTTAAAACCGCGGTAAGCTATGATCGATCTTAGTCCTAAGTAGGCACGGTTTCCAGCCGTAATGCGTCTTTTCATCACTTTGGTATTTTCGTTATTGACATGGATTATATTTCTATCGATCTGAATTCGCGACAGAAAAGTTGTCTCCGCATGAAACTCTTCCTTTTATGTATTTTGTATCGACGCATTAATGGCAAGTCCAACCCTGCTAGTTTCGGCCTTAATAAACGTTTCCACTGACGTCTCAAAGTTGCGTGTCGCTGCTTGCAGTTTATTGCTGTAGGTCAGTCAACATTTTAGACGGAGTTCTTGAAAATTATACCACTTGTGTTTATCAGTCAACATAACAGATACTTTGCCGGAACCCCTTTCGAAGATTTGAAATGACTCGTAAGTATCTCAGAAGCTTGAACTAAGCTCATCTCTCGATCCATTGGTAAATTGTCTAATCGTATCCGTTAATCTGGAAAACCATATTCGTTCACAGTGCTGTGAATAATCACTTCGACTAAGGTGTATTAATTTTCGGATAATTTGGTTCCGAAACTGAATTCCTGTTTATGGTGTATAATAAAATTGTCGCTCTTGGTTAATTCTCCAACTTTTTCTAACGGTGCATTGCCCTTACTATAAGATCGAATGTGTTATATTCAAATGAATGGTCAAATTCAATGGTGAACATCATTTGTACTATATGTACAATACTCTCACGCATTGTGAGACAAATTTCTGGAATCAAACTAACACACAAATTGTCTCATATGTAATATTTTGAAAATCAGCGTCCGAATCGAGTTATCGGCAAATCAAACGCATTGATTCGAAATTCCATAGCTAGTCGAGTTGAGTATTAGTACACGTCACTGAAGAAGTCTGCACATTGTAGACGAAATACGCGTATCTGTCAAGACAAGCTATAAAAGTAGTTGGAATAAAATGGAAATTAATAATCTTTCGTCTCATTTCCTAGTTGCAGGTAT
Source organism: Aedes japonicus (assembly GCA_034211315.2). Lineage (NCBI taxonomy): Eukaryota > Metazoa > Arthropoda > Insecta > Diptera > Culicidae > Aedes > Aedes japonicus. The sequence goes on along the minus strand of JASCZW010003720.1, from coordinate 229,644 downwards.
TCTAATCTAATCTATCTTATCTCACACTAACTACGTAGCATGTGCCACAGAGAGGACTCCAAGAAATAGAACGATTCCAGAAAGTGTCTGCAATCGCTCCACTACTTAGAATCAAAGGAAGAAAGAAAGCGTGGGCCTCCCGTACCAAACGCTTACATATAGAGTTAAATAGTGTGAAAATTTGTATTTTATCGTTGGGAGCATAGATGCTAGAAATATTAGTTTATGCTCCTTCTACCTGTGGGTGAACCTTTGGCATTGGAACCAAAAGTCTGGCAATAATTTGCCAAGGTTAAAGCGCCTTATCTCGCTCACTGAAATTGAGGTTGAAGTTCTAATAATACAATAAATAGAACAATCTACGCTAATCCATCCAAAACTAGGATTCAGGGCCCTGTAGAAATATGACTCCGTATATGCATTTCATGCTTTCTGGCAACTTTCCTTTTATTGAGATAACTCAATGGAGACGTCTCCAAATTAGGCAGATCTACAGGCAATCGGTGGATACCCACCTAGGTACCTCATAGCAGGAGGCTTAGAGGCAGACTGTGGACGATTGGATGAGCTACCTCCGTTACAGATATTCCATTAAAAAGCTCACACTAACCAGGGTTCAGTCCCAAATTCTTCCTAGTTATAGTTAATCCACTAGTTACTCTTTTGTGTCTCACAATTTGTCTAAAGAGATAATCAGGTCAAGTCTAAAATTATTTTTTCTTGCTATTTGGCCTGGAATTGCCTTAAAAAAATTTATGACGATAGGAATGATGTTGGTTGTGTGTATTTGTACTTCTACAAAAGATTACAGATAAAAACGGTAACCGCTGTGTGCTATTGAAACAGTCGATCATAATGCTTAAAGTGTCCTTGCCAGAATAGAATAGCATTGAAACATTAACAGTTAGAATGCATGATGTAGGGCACAAAGCATTGATATTTATAAAAAAAATATTTTGTTAAAAAAAAAAAAAAATGTTCCCAAACATTTTTTCATTTTCCTACAATTCTTTTATTTTTTTTAAACTAAACAGTTGAATAATAATTTATGAAAAATTCAGCAACATGTTCATTATTTATGATTTAAGTTAAGTACTTTTCGAGTACTTTTCACTCTACTTCTGGCAATAGATAGTCATTGTTTTGTAAAGCAAAAAGGTCAAATCCTTTTTCGGTAGTCGATTTTGCCAGATTTCAGCTATGCACACCTTAGTAATGTGTATGTTCTAGAAACAAGAAGGGATTCATGGATTGATAACAGTGCACACCCCTGACTGTGCCAATCGATGTGCTTTTTGTTGTTTTGCATACTGCATCATTACTGCCATGTTAATGATATACTGTTGGCATCTTTTGTTTAGCATATTCATATATTTATGATGAGTGTAAAATTATGGTTCGAGGGGAATCCAATTGATACGGATGAGACTGTATTCTAATTGGTGTTTTAGTTATACAATTTTATTCAGAGGTGCTGTGAGCACTGGTCCGTGATCCGGTTGATTCTCCCCTAGCAGCATACTACATTTCATCTACCAGTTGCACATGTTATTTTTTATTGTAGAATCGAACCATAGTTCAACTTCAGTATTGGTGCCTTCCCGTACTTTTCTTGGGGCTGCAATGTTGTGGCATTTGCTGTTTTGGTTTTCCTGTGAGATACACATACACATGTGCATGTTATTTTAGGTGTTACTTTTGCTAAGTACTTTGCTTATGCAGTGTTGAATAATTACCACAATGAGGGTTTCGTTGTGTCCGTTTGAAAAAGAAAACAGTCACTTGAGAGGCCAGTATACAAAGTGTTTGGGATTATACAGTACACTTTTAAAGTATCTTAATCAAGTTTTTTTAGCCACATAATAAATGTGTTGTATTAGGGAATTGTTCGCGAGAACCGAAACCCCCTTTCAAAGGCTGTGTTGGTGTTCTCCAATTATGCGATTTTTTTTTTAGGATTTCTTTGTCCACACTATAGAATATGTTTTTCTAAATTTCAGATTTTTTAACAACTGAGAAAGGGGGAAAACATGTTATTGTCATATATAACATTAATCATAAAAACTGTAATCATTCCAAATAGAGTTATCGGAATGATAACTGTACTCTAATATCACTTCTATACCCGCTACTTGGGGTTGCAGCAAGGGTTATAAGTTATAAAAATGGCACTTTTCTCTCGACAAATAGCGATCCTTTTCTTACCAACAGATCTAGCTAGAAAATCCCAAAACGCAATTTTGTTTGCTACATGAACTACAATTACAGATTTATGATATGTCTAAAAAAAATAACAGAGCCGTTGTAAAAATAACAGAGAAAACATGATGAAATTTGTCAGAAGCAGATAATTTCTCATTTCCATGCTCTAGGAGTGCACAGTAATTTATTGCTAGAACGAATAGAAATGAAGGGAAAGTATTGATAGTTCCCTATAGGGTAACGGCAGACTTTGGAATTGAAAGATACAAGTTTGAACACGAGCGGAGGGCATCGATGGCTGCCTTTCTTTAGAATGCACGAAATAGCCGTTTGTTTTGTCCCAATTGCCAAAACCATCCAACTTTATGAATGTTTTATAAAAGCCACTAGAAATAAATTTGGTTTTATGATGGCACCAAGAGGTAGAAATAGGTTTCATATTTTAGTCAGGTTCATGCGAACCTTCACAGCTTGTTCACAACGATCTTAAAACCTTGTTGTTTTTCAAATTCCTTTAACTCCTATAAAAGGTTTTGTATCGACTTTCCATGTTATCTTATTAGGGGTCAGTTGAAAAAGTATTTTAAAACAATTGCTAGTGTCTGCTAGAATGAAATATATAAATAGAAATTGTTTGGGGGTGACCAGTATCACAACACTTTACGGTCTTTCTCTCCGATGCCTCTAAGTAAAAGATGACGAGAGGAAAATTTGAGTAAAAAATAAAACCCTAAAAGAGAGAGTGTCTCTCCCATGTAGGCAACAAAACGGAGTATGTACAAAAACCATTAGAACGGCGGATTCGTTCGGGCCTTGATCTACCCCGCATTGGGGATGCAAGGCAAAAGAAATACGTCCTTGGTTCGAGTACCGCTATATCCATTAACACTTTCTCGTTATATCTTTCATCGTAGCAAACATTACTGGCCACTCTTGGGGCCTCATGGTGATGAGCGAACATGTCCTTCTACATCAAATGGTTTTAAGTTTATCCTAGTCGTAAAAATAGTAGATACATTGGCTTCATAAATACATGCATTGCGAATAAATGGTACAACTACGGTAGCTATTCACTGTGAATGCACTGCTACCTAGGTTTTAAAGTTCGAATCATTGATTAATCTAGTTTTCGGCAGCTTTTAAGCGAAACGCCATTCATGGGAAACAAATATAGACTTATGTTAGCTTCAATGTGGTTTCAATCTCTATTTTCATTTTCAAGTTATAGGTATTCCACTAAAAAGCTCGTACTTACCAGTATTCACGACTAAATAATTTTATAGTTGTAATTGCGAAGATAAATTGGCCTTTTGGCATAATTGCATTTTTTTCCAATCGTTATATTTAAAAATAAGGAATAATTGAAATGTGGAAAATATATGCACCAAATTTTAAATGTAATGCAAAAGAACTCTAGATCGAAGACCAATTTTGGCATTCTTTTAGATAACCTTATTAAACTCCACCAATTTTCAGGAACTTCATGAATAATATTTTTTTTAAATTTAGTTTTCGTTATTGTTTTCCAAGGAGTATTAATTTTCGACTCTTATCATGACAATATCCACCATAACATTAAATGCGCATTTGATTTGAAGCATGATACGCTGTAAAGCACTCAATTTGTTCTGGATATTTCGCTATCAAAAAAAAATCCGCAACTCTAGAATTTTGTTCTTAGATATTATTTACTGCTAAATGAATCAGAAGAGCAGAGAATCGAACAAAGCAGAACAACGAAAACCAACCACGATATCACAGTGACGTTTGACAGCTGTGACCATTTGGCCGTATGCTGGTATTCATGGCAGCCAATAGGTTTTATGAAGGTTCTCAAGTGGTCATAACATCTTTTATTAAAACATTTTCAAAATCTGTATGGTTTTATAAAGGTTTTATTAAGTTGTTTTCACTGCCGTCTATAGAGTGGCCAACTCTGTACACATTTCGACTTTAAAGAAGCATAGAGAAGGTGTTGGTAGACAACACCGTTTTGAATGTAGTTTTATTAACTAAGCCGGGAGCAGTGCTATACGGTTGGAACAATGTTTGATAAACATCGTTGCTTAGGTATGTTAAAACCGTGATGGAATGGTGTAAAGCCAATAAAGTTAATATCGTAACAAAATTTTCCAATCTTCCCAATAGTCCTGAGTTACGCTCAATCGAAAGATATAGGGCTTTGTTAAACCGGGCACCATCTGAAAAAAAAGCTGAAAGTAAAAAATGACAAAAATTTCCAACAAATCTGGATCAGTGCTGCCAGCAAGGTCATTAATGAGTCTGTACAAACCCTTAACGCTGTAGTGAAGCGCAAAGCTCAAGATTTTTTATGTCAATTCAGAATAATTATGTTTTTATTGAGTTATATCACCTTCATTCGGCCTATGTACCAAATATGCCATTAATTTAGTGATAATCAACAAAATCGTGTTGCTATTAGGATGACAGATGTAATCCGAAGCAATTGAGGCAATATTAATCAACTTATAATTGTTCACTTCCGCGTAATTTCAATTTTTTGTACTCTTAGGGCATCATGATTTCACTGGTTAAGCTGAACAGATGATCTAAACGATGTTCAAGTGATCTAAATTTGGCTATATTGAATCGATAAAGCAAGTAATGCAGTCTGGATGTGCAGAAAATAGTTACACGTTACAAACTAACTGTTCACATAGCTAAAATAACAATGATTTTTCAAAAAAATCGTAGACCCAATGATGGGGACATATTTTTTTGTATGTTCCCAACTATGGCTTGTTGTATTATTAACGTAGTAAAAAGGTTGTTATTGGTGAAATTTCAAGTGGAAATGCATAAATTTGTGGTTGTTTATATTCAAGTGGCTCATCTAAACACAAACCGAAGGAACATAATCATTGTAAAGTGAATTTTAATATTATCATTATTGAATGCCTATTAAATCATATATGAATATCACTTAAGTGTTTCGAGGCAGTTTTACTTTAGTTTGTTTAGTGAAATGTTGTATTAGGTAAATCGAGTACAGCTAGCAATGCCTTAAGTCATAAAATTATAAAGAAAAACCGTACAAAGACTACATTTAGTAATCAATCGATCGAATGGGACGAAGTTGCATCCATGGATAGACTCAATTTGGTGCTTATAGACCGACATTAAATCCATATACCTCGAATGTTTCTGACTTAATAAAAAGAGTATATAACTTTTTGTGAAACATACTACCAAATGTCTTATCAAATTTATCTTAGCAAGTGTCTAACTAGTTTAATCGAGCTTACAGCTTAGAAACTTAATGAGTTATAATAAAAAATGTAATCGATCATTGCATAATAGGCTGAGTTAAGGGACACATACCCTACCTACAGAAGAAACAGTTGATTCAGATGTAAACCCTTCTTTCCGTAAAATTCTTGAACTTTCTGTGATACACCCGTCATCAGGTTCCTTACGGTACGCCCGCCTTACGATTCTCCATTTTCTTTTGAAATCATCGGAACCATTTGCTCTCTTCCTAGTTTCGAAGAGTTTCTGCTTAACTAGAGCCCAGTACTTCTCTATTGAGCAAAGTCTGGACAGTTTGGTGGATTGGCTGTTGTTGGCACGTATTGGACCTCTTGTACCTTATACCATTCCAAGACGGATTTCGCATAGTGACAGGCCAAAATAGAGCTGGAGAGACCTGGCTTCTGATAAACGGTAACAACCGCTTTTGCAGGCATTATTTCTCGTACACATCCTTTGATAGTGCCGATAGGGACGAAACTTTTAGATTTCCTTTCACAACTATATATGACCTGCCAAATCCCGAAGAAGTGGAATTTGGACACCTTCTTTTTCCGGCAATGCTCTTCAACGGCGTTCCTTTGCATTGCGGTATAAAAAGACAGACCCGGAAACTGTTTAATATCTTCGAATACCTATGTTTCGTCGTCCATTATGATACAAGAAAAGGTTTGCAAAAAATTGGTGTAAAGCTCCCTATTACGACTTTTTGCAGTGAAATTTTGCTTGTCATCGCGGTTGGGCACTTCACTTTCACTTTGTGCGCCTTCAGTCCTTGCCGCTGCTTCATTTTTTGTACGTATGATTTTGACTTCGCACAGAAAGATTGGGTTTTTCTCAATAATGGCTACCACCTTCTGGTACATTTGTCGGGAGCATACTTTTTGATTTGTTCCACTTTCAACCTTCCGATTCACAGTCAAGCGCTGATCAAATGATTTGCAAACACAAAACACGGTCTTTTTCGGTAGTTTTAGTTTCCTGGCAAGATCGCGCACTGAAAAATTAGGATTCGCTGCCGTTCGTACAAAATGCGTTTGCGCACTTTCACTTGATTCGACGCCATTTTACTCAATGTAACAAGAACGTAAGCATGTTGTACTACGGAATAAAGTGGATAGTTTCAGCTGTCATAGCAGTGAAACATTTCAGCGATCCGTGAAATAATTCCCAATCTACACTGATAGAAAAGTGTCCAAAATTTAACGTGGACAGGCTTTATATTAGAACTAAAAGGCTTGATCCGTGTTTCACAACAGGTTTTGGTTGTCCAGCTTACAGGACTTCATTATTTCTGTGATATTGACTATAACATTCTATTAGTAAAAAAATAAGTTTATTTAGTTAGTAAGTTGGTATTTTTGATGACCCGAATACAGATTTCAAAACTCTACCTTCAACTGCATCAACTGTTTGATTTCAATACACCGTCAATTCCATCCAGAACACAATTTACAGTGTAATGTCCAGAGGGCTCTTATCATATCGTTTTTTCGTTATCCCCCTTCGGTTTCCTACGCGGGGCTGATTGCCATATAAAGCCTGAAATCAGTCTGAGAAACTCGTCAAGAGTTATCCGGCAAAACAATGGTGGTTCGGTGGAGTGCTGAGTATGGGTTGGTTTGGTAAACTAATCAAGCCAAACACATCCATCGATACCCGGGCTGCCTCTTGAAATTAAACACCTAAATATGGCAAGTCTGCTTCGTTATTTTCACCAATAAACGAAATGGGGCTACCTCTCGCTGGCTGCCATCTCACACATTCATTGGGCACGGGCTGGCTCATCAGTACCCAATCAGGTGCCGGTCGGTTAGGAATATCGCAATATCCAAATGCGCTTCTAAGCAACAGCCAGCAACACTATTTGACGTTGGCAGTGGGTGTCTTAACCGTTACACCGTTACATGTTCTGTAGGGTGCATCGTTAAGAAAGTTTGATACAAAAAGTGTGGACGAGAAACAACAACAAAAAGAAGAAGACTATAAATTATTCACTGTTTCTGGATAAGTGAGAGCCCGAAAAGCGGCGCAATCTTGCACCTTAGGTCGATCGTCATCGTCAAGTGGCGCAAGAGAAAGAGACCAATAAGCTAAACGAGAGAAAAGTGGAGAAAGAAGTCTGACTGGATTTGCCGCTTTGGTATGGTCCGGATCTACCATAACAACAACTTCTCCGGGTGCGAACGAAGATATACTCTGCTGAAGTTGCTTTGATGAGATTAATCTTGCAGAACTGTGCATAGCAAAGGGGGCCAGCAGCAATCGAGTGGTCTGGGCGGTTTCTGGACAACAGGCCAAGATTTAACTCGCTTGGTCTCAGTGTAAATTTCTCTCGGTCTGGGTTTGGCTTTGGCTCTGTCAACGAGCAAGTGCGCTTTTTTCTGGAACACACTACTTAGTACCGACTTTTACCTGGCCCAATGTAGAAGCGGAAGTTGTAAATTGATGTCGTGATTTCGCGTGAAATTCGTTTTGGAAAGTGCTCTCGAAATAGCTGCGTTATTTCTCTCGAGTTTCAGAAAGATTGTGGAGAGTTCTGTCACGAAGAGTAGGTCTGTCGTGCCAGGTGATTTTTTTTAAGTGCAATCGCGTGGTATCGCATGGTTTCAAGTGGTTTGTCCAAGAGTCAAAGTGATGAAGGACATGTGAATGCAATATCGACCCACTTCATAGTAATAATAAGGTGCTTACAAATATTTCAACGATACTACTGATAACAGAAGAAAGAAGCAATGGTATACTCGAGTCGTGAAAATTTCACTGCAACCATGCTCCATAGCAGTGAGTTTGATCCCGGAATGACGTCTCGTAATTCGACGATGGTTGACGAATCGGTGGTTAATGATTGGCAGATTAATCAAAACTATTTCAGCGATACCTTGCCAGTACCACCGCCACCAGTATGGGGTGACGCTGGACCAGGTGGAAGCGGCAGTAAAAAATCAAATGGAACCCAAAATGCTGACGAACTAACGGATGAACAGGTAGAACGTTTTTCAAATTATTTTCCAATATTCTCAATTAATCTAACGAAAACAAAACCTGGGTAGCAAAAAAAAACAAACTGAAGAAATCGATTGTCTTAATTTCCGAATCGATGTTAAAAATTAAGCGATTTTATGGTATCTTTCTCAGCCACCCGACAGATATTAGATCGTTCCTGGAGTTGGCATCTTCTCTCTTCTTTCGTACGGTTTCCGTAGTTGTTATTGATGTTGTTGTTCCTTTTTTGGTTTTTGTTTTTGCCTTCAGACCTACATTCATTTGATACTTAAAATCGTACCTTGCCGCTTTTAGCTTCTTTTGAAATTCCTACAGTAAGCATGAAATACATCTCTAAGCAGGCAGGTATGCACCAATCCTGAACTATCGTAACTATCTTGGGTTATGTTTTGTTTCAAAATATTAATTCGGGAATATTCATAGTCGTGGCTGGGGTTCGGCAAGTTATGTGTATAAGTCAATAAATCTTCATTTGTGGGGTAATTGTTGCAGCAGATATAATGCAGTTGTCCTCATTTCAGCAAAATAAGGGAAACCATCCAAGATTAGGAACACAATTATTTTCCGCAGCAGGGTTAAATGATCTTCCGTGTGACAACAATGTTATGCATGTGCCAATCATGTCTACTGTTGCAGGCAATTACACATTTGGGTTGTCTCTAGGGATGTATGCACGGTATGTTTCTTCAAGTTGCTACAGATTCAATTTTTGAGATGTTGTTCGGTCTTGGTGGTGTTTGGAAAAAGAATAGGAGTTGTGATCATGACAAACTATGCAGTTTTTTGTATTGTTATTTGTAGTGAAAAATTGAGATTGTTGGTGAATTGTAAATAGTGATGCTGAACCAAACAGGAAGTTGAATAAAAAAAGCACAGGTGTGGATTGTGATAGTTTGAAACAGTCAATATTTTATTTATTGTTAATAATATCATTGCACATAAGTGGGAGTCTTTTTGTGGGTTGCGTAGAAATTTTCCTGGAGGTCGTTCACCTTGTAATGTAGTCTTTGAATTAAAATTCACTCCTACAGTACAGATTCAGTTTACCCACTGCCTAATTTTTCCGAGCCTGACTAACCATGGAGTTGCAACCGTGAAGGAAACCGTAGTACGTTATACATAGATTTTTGACTGATACTGCCCTTTAACTTTTTACAAAATATATGTTGATTTTATCAGTATATAGTCGTTGAAAATTATTGACTCTTTGCACACAGAGATGGAGCGACTCATTTAGCATGCCGATAACTCATTTCACAAACAACATTTTTAATTCTAATGTATGCTAAACTGTAGTGCTTGTTTTGTATATCTACACTTTTGTCTAAGAGTGTGATGTTCAAGTTCTAATATCTACAGCGAGTGAGCACTTGTTGCAGTTATTCACAATGGAACATATATTAGGTATTATTACAAAAAATGTACTGTTAGAGGAGAATGTTACGTTTGCATTTAAAAAAATTGACAAAAATTACCAATTATTCATGGGTTTACCTTCACCCGCACTTACGAAACTACCCATGCAGCATCAATCATAGTAACCCATGAGTTAGCCAAAGACAAAAGACAGCTCTATCCGTCGAACTCTAACCGTGATGGCAAAAACAGTGAAGCAACTACGTTCAGAAGTGTGCACGTTCAAAGAATGGCATTCCGCCGCGTCGAAAACGAACATCGTGCGGCACTTTGTGGACGCCGGATACGCCCGTTCCATGGCACTATTAGACAACAATCAGACCATCGAAAAAAGCCCGGTTCCGGACGGCCGACGACCCTGAGCGACAAGTAGCTCCAAAGGATGCGGAAGAGGAAGACCGAGGGAAAAGTGGCTACATCGCGACGTGCACTTGCCCGGGAGGTCGGTTCAATCGGCCAAACAGTGAAAAAGTACCTGGCAAATGTCAGGAAGCCGAAGTCGCGTCCACTGGTTTCGAAGCTGCAGGCAATGACGCAGCGACAGCGGCTGAATAAGATAGTCATCTCGTTTTCCCGGCGAATCGCGACGTGGCGGTGGAAATGAACGTCATCTCAGTCATCTTCAAGAACTGATCAATAAGGCGACCTGATAATTGCAGAATTTGGCAACATCATTATTTTAGACGGCTGTTGCCAAAGTTCCAGCCAACTGTCTTAAGGTCGACCGCAGGGTGAAATCATTTTTGTTACATCATGATTTAATACTGAAATCAATGAAAATCAATTTCTTATACCCATCCATCTAGAAATTGTCTCTTTTTTTAATTCAATCGTCACAAGATATCTTTGCTTACAAACTGACGAGTTATTATCGTTTTCGAGAAAATAGAACTCCGAACTTTCAACAGTTGAACGTTTAGTATCACGTAAGGTTAATGAAATGACTACCGTACGAACGGTAATTGAATTTCGGATGAGGTGTCAACATTACTGATTGGTATCGACATCTTGAACGAACAATGCAGGACAATTTACTAAACGTTTCGGTGTTTTTACTGGATCATTCGTTATCCTTTTTCTGCCTTTTCTTATTATTTTGTTGTGATTGTAATGATCTGAGATGCGAAATTACGTTTTTATATATTTTTGATATTTCCAGCAATCATCCTAGGAGACGTCTTCCAAAATTATATCGCAAGAAAGATTTCTACAATTCATAAAACTGTTTATCCGTTGGCGCCGAAAAACCTGTAACCTTTCGTGGCAGAGAAAAGCAGTCTTTGCCCAAAAATATTAAAAATAATAAACATAAAATTACTTTCGAAATAAAGTTTTGCTAACAGAATATCTCAAATTTTCCCGTTCATTTTCTTTCCGGTATTTTCGAGATTTTCAGCGTCTGACTGGTTCATCTCACATCGTAGTGACTCAAACACTTTTTAGGTTTTTTTTTGTGAGTTTTCTGGGTGTGAGATTTGATCTCATGATTTGGGTATGGATGTAAATCTCTACGCCGAGGTCACCCCTTTTCCCGTCCCTGGTCTCGGATTCTATTCCTGCTCCTTGCTTAGCTTTTTGTTAAAAAAAAACACTACTTATGTCCATTGTAACGAGTAAACTACAAAGCCGCACTGACTAGTAAAGACTGCCTCAGAAAGTACGCAGTCAGAAATCGCTGCCATTTCGCAATAAATGATAACTAGTTCTTTTTATGGCTGAATCTGGCTGTTTACCTTTATCTCTCACCACATGCGTGGCGGTTAAATCGTTTCCTTCAGTTTGTTTCAAAGGCGTGAACTTTCAGCGGAACAGCGTCGAAATATTGTACACAAAAATCCGGAATGTCACTGAGGAAGATGGCAAGAATCGAAGGAGTAAGTGAGAAAGCTGTGCGTTTAGCGATCAGGAAGTTCAGTGAAAATAACCCGTTTGGGGATTAACCAAAATCGGGTCGCAAAAAGTTCCTGCTCACCCTCGTCTGTATAAGCGTATAATGAAGGCATTCGAGCACAAGAAGTAGGTTTCATGCGGGATGTGGCCAAAAAAATTGGCGCCGAATTTATGAAAACGTTAAAATTTTCCGCTATTTAAACTCTTTGAAAAGTGAGAGCAGCCTTCGAAGACGAGCTCCATCATCAGGCAAAAATCGGATTCATTGCAATGAACACAAACAATGAATCTGATGCTGACCATGCCCAGAACCTTAGTCCCACCCACTTCAAACTATAGAACATCAAATCTATTGAATGAGAAATCACAAAAATGAAGACTTATTATGTTTTTCTCATAGATTCTTTATAAGATGAGCTTTAACCCGCGCTAGCTCAATCCGAGTATTGTCACTATTAGTAAGACATAAACTGTAATAAGGACTAAGATATGTTCCTTTGATTACAAAAACTGATATGTTCCCTAGTTTAAATTAATTCAGACTAGAATTCAGTGGTAGATCTAACCTCGTAACTTACACACTACCAAAATGTTATGTAAATGTATGTCTCCTGAGACCGACAAATGCAAGTGTCTTTTAACACATAAAAAAATTTGAAACAGATGAGAAAATAATTTCAATCAAACACATCTTTTGTCGAATTGCGTATGTTTCTGTTTCAAGAGACATAATTTTACACGAAATCTTTCTCTACGTTCCCCGTTTTTTTACAAACATGAATTATGTCTCGTATAAAATCCATAATTTCTAAGTGTGTACCACGAAATTTAATCTACCAGCGTTTCGGGATACCGGGTGGCTTAATATGTTATTTTTTATCCGAACAGCTTATTTTTGGATCCACTTGTGATTTGAAACAACTGTGCAACATGTGGGAACGATTAATTCCGCATTATGATTGTTATTGGCATGAAATTAAAAATGAGAAAACGTATTTTTTGCAGTGTCTAACAACTTTCTCGAAAAAAGTATGTTTCTACTCGAGGAAATCTTTCGGGTTGGGTTTCCATGTTCATAGGGTATCATTGTGTTTGCCACAAAATATACACATTCATTTATAGGTATTGGCGTAGAAATCATAGCAGGAGACAACAACTAATGAATACCTAATTTTGATCTTGATAGTTGGCCTTGGTATTAAAGAAAAAAACCTAAGAATTGCTTAGGTAAAATACCTAAGAATTGCAAGCAAAATATTTCTCGAATAACGAAACTTGTTATTTTGGATACCTGTAAATACCTGAGAGGTACTATTTTGGTATTGTCTTACCTAAATTTGGTATTCGCATAACATTGTGGGAACAATGGATTGTGATAAAATTGTGAGAACTATGGAAGTGCTTCTAGAATACGAAATTGAGAGCTGATGAAATGTCGTTCAAAAGAACGTCAAAGTCAGTTAGATTATGAAGAATGTCGATGTACGATTTCAATGATAAGCTTACCACTTGTCTTAAGGCTTTTTCGCGACAAAATGTAGACCCCTCAAATACGTATATCTCTAGAAATACTTCATCAACGGGTGAAATATTTCGCAGGCTGATGAACGTGTGTCTGTTCATTTTGTAAAATCATTTTTTGGCGATACTTCAAGCTTTTAGATCGAAGATGGCGTCGAAAGAAGAGCAAGTGCGAAAAGCAATTGTGTGCGGTCGCAATGAAAATCCGGATCTGTCAGTAAGACAATTTGCAAAAAAGCTTAGTTTTCCTGCAAGCACTGTCCATAACGTTCTTCAATATTTCGATATACGTTTGGAAGCGGCACAAATACGGATTCAGGAACCACCAGAAGGACGCGAAGGTGAAGCAAATATTGCAGAGTCTTTAAGTACGTACTGTGGCTCGAAAAATAAAAATGTCCCCAACTTTCGTGCATACTTCGAAGCATCGGCAAGGTACGAAGTCGTTAAAGGTAAAAATTATACCGAACCGTCATGACAAACAGAAAATGATGGCTAAAACCCGGGCTCGCAAGTTGTATCGCAAATATTTGACGAAGTTATTCAGCGTGATAATGGACGATGATACTTATGTGCTCGAAGACTTTAAGCAGCTTCTCGGAATGTCTTATTACACTGCCATGCAACAGAACAGCGTAGGAGCATTGCAGGACGAAAAAATAGGCAAAGTATCCCAAAACTTATTTAGTTTGGCAAACAATATGCAACTGTCGTCAAGGAATCCAAAGTTTCATCACTACCGGAACAGTAAACAAGGAAATATACTGCGAAGAATGCCTGATAAAGCGATTGTTTCCATTTCTACCTAGCCATAACGCTGCTTCGCTATTTTGGCCTTATTTGGCATCTTGTCACTACTCCAAAGATATTTTGGAATGGTATAAAGCGAATGGAGTTTATATTGTAACGAAAGAGGCGAATCCACGTAACTCCCCGGAGTTGCGACCTATCGAGAGGTATTGGGCTCTCGTAAAGAGAAAACCTTCTCAATATAAACAAAATTACAACTTAGTATAGAAAAATTTCGAAAATCTTGGACAAAAGCAGCTAAATCGATTGCAGAGAAGTCTGCACAGACCCTAATGGCTGGAGTAAACTCAAAAGTTCGTAGTTTCTTCATGCAGTCTAGTTAAGTAACTTTAAAGATGACTAATAATGCACAATTAAGTGAATGAATGCATCTTGAATTGTACTAATTTGTTTTATTCCAAACAAGCCTTAGTTTTGTAATGTATCGCATCAAGAACAGACGATTCAGATAATTGCTCCGAGCCTTCCGAAAGGTTCCCGTCTCTTTTTCTAAATGATAGCTGAAAGTGAAGATTTAAGGAAATCTTCTGAAAGAATTACGGCATTATAGACTCGCAAGACTTTCTGTGACTGTGTATTGAATAAAAAATTCGTTTTAATTTTTCACCACCAGAATGGTCAATTTACAATATTATTCATGATCGTTATGCACCTAATACACCAAAAACCATCAAGTTTTCGTATGAACTCATAATTTTCCTGAAAACTGTAAGGAGTTTTGAGAAACACTATTGTTAATGAATTTCCAATATTTACCTGAAAACTTTGACTGAAAGTCTCCCGAAATACTAATCTCTGTTTTAAGAAGTCGTGAAAACCCATATTAGGTTAAATGTTAAAAGTTTGCTACGGCAATGTTGGTTATTCTTGGCAACCGATTTTCAAAATGCTAATTCAATTATATTCTTCTATCGAAACACTTCTTTGATTATATTCATATCATAACTTGGTTCTTATTTAATTACTTATAAAATAGAGAATGGCTCACTATTAAACCATATTTTTCGCCAAAAAACCACACACTTAAAAAAGCAGAGATCGAATTTCTCACTCAGTTGGGTGAAAACAATGCTCTCTCTCAAGCAGTTTCTCGATGAGTAGCGTATCGTTCACATTTTCATCTCTCTTTTAGCGGCGATAATTATCTCTCTCTAAAATATCTCTCTTCAAAATTCAACGAAAATGTTTTCTCATGTCACATTTTTCACTGAAAACATGCTACCTAGATCGTATACGAGCAAAAACCGAAAATAATGCCAAATTGGTGCACACTGGTACCGCCATGGATTATCGAGTTATAATGTCAGAATAAAACAAACATGCAGACTGCTGGCTCTAGGATTTACTGGAAAAGAAACGATTTATCAGCTACTCATGCTCTCAAAAAATTATAAATCGCCGTTGCTTTTCTCGCGAAAACTGCTGTAAGCGCATAATAGTCTCTCGCTTCTCACATTCTCATTTGTTTCTTCAAGCGGGTGAAAAAGGAGGTTTCTCTTCTCAAGTAGTCAAAAATCTGTGAAAGAGCTTTGTTTTCGTTGCCTATAATAGAACTTTGTTTTTACACAATAGTTTGGCTCACTTGAGAAGTATGGCGATGCATCAAAACACTTTCAAGCCGTTCTGGATAATTCTGTCGATTGTAATAGCTAGAAGATCTTGGAGCAATCAAATGTAAACAAACAAAAACGTCAGACGTGCGAACGATGCTGCGAAAATTATCAGAAAAGGTTAACATGGCATAAAAAATTACCGAAATACAGTACGACCCAAAAATGTCACGTTGAAATCCTAATCACAACAGAAACACCAGCTGCAAAATGATCGACTGTTCAAAATCACTGCTCAAGGTTCTAAATATCTATCCAATAAAGTAAAGCACTAATTAGTCGTGCCTCGCTTAGCTCTGTCAAAATTGTTCATCTTAAGGGTTAGCTCAAATGTTTTAACGTCAATCGTAATTTGGTTTTGCTCATGAAAATTTAGAAAAATGTTTATGGAAACGTTTTGTTTTGATAGTTTATGAGAAATACTACAAAAATGTTGTCTATTCAATTTCACGATGAATTAGTTTTTTTAACTTATTTCGCCAAATCTGTTTATTTTAGGACAGTGCATACCATCCTGAAAATTACCTAAACTTCATTCCTCTAAACTGGCATATTAGAGCATCGGATGGTGCGGGTCGTTCGCTCTCGGGAAGCTCTTCATGCTTATGAATCCGACAGAGTTGCTTTCCCCTTTTAGTGTTTGTTTCCCTCTCAGTGCGTGGAGAGCCCGGAGGCTGTTTTCCTATATACAGTTATTATTTCCTCACGTTCCATCACATCTCGGTACACTATTAAGTCGTGTTGCCGCTGACTGGCTGCCTGAAATAAGCGAGAGAGTCTCTCTTGTATTGTAGCTGACACGGCCACAATTTTAACTCAATTTTGAGTAATTTTTGACTTACTTTCGCCAAAAGTGGAATCACTCAAATTCTAGTAAATATTGTTGGAATTAACAAGTCGAAAAATCAAAAATATTCATCTGAATTTAGTCCACGTTTTTGATTTGTCGACTTGTCAGTTCTAACAAGATTTATTCATATTTGAGAGACTCCACTTTTGGCGAAAGTGAGTTCAAAACGACTCAAAATAAAGTCAAATGGACCGGGGGTGTGTGTTCCATGATTTGTTTTTTTTTTCATTCGGAACCAGGTCGCAAACAATTGTAACAACAACAATCTGGCATAGAGAGTAATCATCACTAAAAAGGCCAAAAAGGTGTTGACTACCAATTGTTCCTTAATTTTCACTTTTGCTGGTCGCGTCACACCCTCGCTCTCTTTAGTGACATACTTTTTCTTATCAGCAACGACAACGACAATGATGATGGTGATGATGATGCTGATGGGGATGATGAAGATGTTGATGATGATGATGATGATGATGCTGAGTATAACCCAATGCAGAAACCGGATGTTTCAGTGCCATCCAGGCCGGTTAGTACCGGTAACACCGGTCGGCTACGGTGGTTATTCTCTTTTTTTCACTCCGTTGAGATTTCCCATTCATTCATTTTTCCTGACAGTTTTCTCTGCACCAGTACCATCGTGGTGATGTAGAAGCTAGATAACATATACCTACAATGTATATGAATTTGCGTGAGATTATGGCGGTTCTTTTGGTGAGAGTAACTAGCAGGTACAGATAAGTTCTTCCTGAAAGTAAAGAACCACTCTACTGAGCAACATCAAGCAACATCAACGAATGCAAGCGGTGCCTATGATCAAAAGAAAACAGCAGCAAAACGTGTTCGATGGACTTAGCCTAATTTAAAAGTTACAAATA
This sequence comes from Aedes japonicus, assembly GCA_034211315.2. Taxonomy (NCBI): domain Eukaryota; kingdom Metazoa; phylum Arthropoda; class Insecta; order Diptera; family Culicidae; genus Aedes; species Aedes japonicus. The sequence goes on along the minus strand of JASCZW010003720.1, from coordinate 212,197 downwards.
AGGGTAGACTGACTGGCACAAAGCTGGCAGATTTTGAATCACAATTTTAATTTCTGTTGGATTATGACACCAGTATTTTGGATTTATGGAAATAGAAAGCCGGAAGTTTGTTTTATCTTTGGAAGCTCTGTGATAGTGTCCATCTTCATTATATACATCGTCATTATCGTCGTCGGTTATTAGGGTTATTTGTGATGTGGGTCCAATCAGTTACGAAGGAATCTATCTCTTAGCTGACAGACGTTGATATTCATTACTGATTTATGAAAATAAGGGAGTGGATAGATAATTATGGATTCTATATAAAATTGTTGAAACTGTCAGTCCTTTCATGGACAGCTTTGTGAAATTGTTTATTTTGAATTCAGAATTCCATGGCGCATGATGTCATTCCAGTGATAAGATATTATCGATTTTGCTAGCGTTATCTTTGAGTTATCAAATAACCTTGTGACCAAATAAAAACGACCACGGTTGCTGCTGCTGCTATTTTTAAGCCCCCATCTAAAGGCAATCACGTGTATAAGTGTTAAATATAATCCATGGTGCACTACTTATAATGTATCTGTAATGATGTTATAAAGCAAATAACTTATATTTCTGCATTTGGTTGAACCGTGTTGCGCGTAAAAAAACAGAAATTCCAACGATAACGAGACTATGAGTGTCAGATAAAAAAAAAATAGTCCCGGAAACGAACAGTGTTATCTGTGTCACCAATGAAATAGATTTGTTAGTAGAAATTATCATAAAATCTACAGCACCGGTTTCTTTTCTAACAGAAATATTTATATCAGAATTTCATAGCATAAACATAAACATAGCGAATCATTACCAAAAACACGATAAAGGTAGTTCAAAATATCTATTCAAACTCAAGGTTCATTGAGGCGTTGTTTATTTTCATAACTGTTTTGGTATGAAGGGTTCTTTTAATTTGTTATTTATTATTTATGTTATCAACGAAAGAAGTTTATTTTGACAATTTCCTTATTCCACTACAGTTTGTGCGAATTCTAATCATTACTTTCAATAACATTCTTTCACATGCATGAACATGGGAAACCGCCCGAGGTTACTACTCCGTCATTGCTGTTATTACACAGAGAACGAACAGATGATGCTTGGGACTAGTGTATATCTTCTATGAGTAAAAACCGGTGATCCTAAACTAAGACAATACTGGAGCCGGCCTCGCCGGATCAAATGAGGAAAGAATAGGCATGCATGCAGCGTTTGTTAAAACATTTAAATATTAGTACCGAATTCTTATTGAACCGATTTAATCTAATAGTAAGGATGCTATCGAAGCGACTCAGAAAGTGTGATGGTGGGTTTTCGTTAGGAAAAGAAGCTTAATTTCATTAACGCCAAATTGCATCGATTTATACCGACATGATGCTGCTGTTGAAGTCATTAACAAAATGGGAAGTGGTGAACCACGCCCACCACGCCTGGCAGCTTTGTTGTTCTTTTCCTGTGCTCACTTGCTCACTCGTGCCGCCGAACAATATATAACCGAAACAATACGAAACGCGCCATGCTCGATAGCAAAATAGTGCGCAATTAGGCATCGACACAACCGTTCACAGTCGATGCTCGAGGTGTTCTTATTTTTCTCAAAATCTCTTTTTCACAACTGCATCATAGAAAATATTTTCATACTGCAAATAATATCTGCATAAATCAAGTTGAAGCTTCTGAAGAACAATCTATGCTAATCCATTTACAATAACGATTGAAGTATCTGATAAAAATAACAGTCCGTAGATGTATTTCGTGTCTTCTGGCAAATTTATGCTTATCGGTTTAGCACCAACCTGGGGAGACTTGGTCCTATACCCAATGATTTCATTATCTCAAATCCGCTCAATCAATTGCAATGTTTTGTGAAACAGAAGGCAGAATATTATATAACAAGATTTTTCAATGCACACGTTTTCCAATTTTGGCAGATCAACTCGAGATCATACCCTCATTCTCAATTACCTTCTCCTTGAGGTAGCAGAATGGAGAGCATACCTTCGTAACATACGACTCCGCCTTGAGACCCATACCTTAGTTATGGACGATTTCACATAATCTACACCGGGATGTGAGAATCACCGGCCTTTTCTTGAACATACGCCCATATTGAAAAGTCTAGAGAATTGAAGTCAGAGCTACTGTTAGGCCAAAAAGCACAAATCCAAGCTTGTTCTCCCTCAACCATGCTTAATAAGGAGCTCCATCTTGTTGAAAAGTACCTTTCTCATAATCATCAAAGTTAGCTCTGAACTTTTTTTTTTTTTTTTTAAAATGTTCGTGTAGACCTCAGTATTGGATGCATATTTTACCCGTTCGACAAAAGGGCTGCGTATACCATGACTCCGGCAGGTTACTAATGCAGGTCAAATAACCCTTTAACGCCCACAATTTGGAATGGAGTAAGTGTTCTTGTAAATAGTATTTTCCATTAAAAAAGTTGTATTTCACCGAAAAATCGGAATTATATGGTACCTTTCCAGAAACAAAATTCTCTGTGTGTGTCATCAATTTCTGATTACTTGAAATAAATTCAGACGTCGTGCAATAATCACATAATTGTGGACATGGAGGGATATTTGTTGATCAAAACTTGCTCCAGAATTTCTAAGTTAGATCTTTTGAACTCCATTAGATTTATTTACAGAATCCTCAAAATGAACAACTTAACTAGTAAACAGTGTAAAGGAAACGTAAATAAATTACGTTATGAAAGAATATGATGTTTAAGACTTCTTTGCAGGCCTCGGTATATATGACTTGATATATTTTTTTGAACCGTAACGCTTCAAGAAATCCTATCAAACTCCATACAATGTTCACGTAATAAGTTATTGTCTTAATTGCAGCTAATCGGGTCAAGAACTCGACACTGAAGAAGTATGTAAGTCGCGCACAAAATAGGGCTTTGTGTCAAAGGATAAAGAATTTAAAGGAATTTGCTCCCGTTTGCTAGTGATAGTTGGTTTGACCTGTTACAGTTTTTAATTTTTTTTAAGTGATCAAGTGAAGTTTTACACACACAAGCACGCACACATGCACTTTGGCTGAGACTTTGGCTGTTGTCAATGAGTCAGAAAAGTCATCTATTATGATGATTGATCTCAAGATTCATATATCTGTATTTCAAAGAGACTTAAAATACTTGAAAAGGAAAATTGACTACCCACCGCTTCCACGACTGCCACGCTTGTGAATACGTCTGTAATATCATTTAATACAGTTTATCTCTACCCAGATTACCAATAAGCATTAGCATATGCAGAAAATCAACCCTTAATCTGCATTTCAGATGCTACAAGCATTATATTAGCATTATATCAGCATCTTGAATGCTATCTGTTGTAAAAGAAGATGTTCACCTATCACCATGAGGCATCAAGAGTGGACAGTAATGCTTTCTAGAAATGAAAGATATGAAAAGAAAGTGTTGATAGTTCCGCCAGCGTACGGTAGGTTGTGAAAATTGAATAGAAATATTGAAAGTTGAGCGAAGGGCTTGGGTATAGTAGTACTCGAACCAAGGACGCATTCTTTGCCTTATATCCCTATTCAGGGGTGGGATGGCTACAATATGTGGTTATTATAAATTTTTGATTTGCTGAAAGTTCACATCCCATCGAGACTTTTTAATTGACAATAAAGCAAAATAAGTTTAAGCAAATAACATAATAATGTCTTTTATTCAATATCTATTTGACAAAAACATGTTTGAGCAGGTATTAACACCACCTGGTAAGTTTATTTTCATGTCAAATGCCCACCAAGTCAAAAGAGTAACTTTACCGAAACTTGGGTTTCCTATTTATAAGACGTTAAGATTTAAGAGGTTCTCGTATATTTAGAACACAGGAAAAATATGAGATACGGAAAGTGTGGAAATGAGTTGCCGTAATACTCGCTTACTGGGAAGACTAAAACTCCTTTGAACTTCCACGAAAAAGGGTTCGCTTTGATGAATGATTGTAAACAAAGAACGATTAGTAGAATATTTAAATATTATTACTAATATAACTCTACAATAAGGATGCTGTAGGGGCACCTCACAAAGTATATCATTAGAAAAACTATTTGTTTTGAAACTACGTTTAATAGAATCTTTAAACCGATTTAAACCAATAGTATGGATGCTGTTGGAGTTACAAACAAAATGTGATGGTGGGTTTTTCATGTTTCCTGCTGTTTTTTTTGTAGGCTAAATTATCGAGCCGAAAACTCTTGTTTACAATACTGCAATATGACAATATGGGTGGCGAGCTGGTTGCGGCTTTCCACAGTGCTCGCAATTTTTTTTTACTCCTGCAACTTCTCTTTCCTGCTGCTTTTGATATTTCTTCGCCTTATGGATTGCGATCACTTGAAAATCCTTGACTGCCCGAGGCCCATAGAGCCAATTTCCATATACCATGCGACTCAGCTCGACTAGAACGCAAAATATATTTGTGTATTTGTGTATGGCTGACACTATACAGTAAGGTGTGTTTCTCAGCAAATAATGGGTCTATTTGATTGAAACGAACTCCAAAATGGATTATATATAGGAAAGGCTTGTAAGATGGAACACGATCCGTTTTTTGATCGTAACATGCATAATTTTTATTTTTTCGCGAATCCAAAAGAAGAACTAAAAGGCTTCAACTTTGCCCAGGCAACTGACTATTTATTGTCATCAAAAATGGGGTATTTTCGAAATCCATCAAAAATTGCAATTTCAAAGAATGGCTTGTAAGATGGAACGCCATTCGTTTTTTGCTCATAACATGTATAAATTTTATTTTTTCAAAGATTTTTCTGAAGAGGAACTTAAAGGCTCCAAGTTTGTCCACGGAACTAATTATTTATAGTCATAAAAAAAAATATACGGCCGATTTTCGAAATCCAAAGATTTCAAGAAAGTCTAAATTCAATCATCCACAGAAAATGTTAGCAGGTTTATTGAAAGATTAAATTTAATATGATAGTGTATTGCTTTCATATCCCGAAGGCTTCAAGAAATCTTAAATTAAATCTTCCACATAACATGAGAGCAAATTAGAAGTATTGGAAATAGAAAGAACTACTTATAATTTAAAGGAGGAGTTAGATCACATGAAAGTTCATTAATTTTTATATAGATAAGATTTCAAGAAATTTTAAGTCAAATCGTCCGATCTAAATATTCGGCGTAATGCCTTTCGGGTTAATGACCCATTGGGCTTAATTACATTCTTACCCATTGGGCTACAATTACATTCACTTAAATGTTATTGGCCTATTGGCCCTACACTCCTAAATTGGAATCCTTCAAGTTTTATACTCACAACACTCATTGTGATGTTTTTTGCTCTTTGTTAAACAGGGCTCACTTTTGATAATGATCTCTCATTCCATCAGAGGCGTCTCGTTATCACAGGTTCGAACTGTTCATTGATTTCATTAAAAAAAATGCCACTTAGTTGAATATATGATGTAAGCATATATTAATAAAATCTAAGAAAAAAAAAGCCAAAGTTCAAAAATACTTCAAATGCGTTCTCTTCAAACCCATGTTTAATCACTTCGTTTTTAAAGCATTAGCAGTCAAAGTTTCAAAGTTTTTAATTAATCCACAGTAACTTAAACTTATGAAACAAGAGAATGAGAAGAAAGAATAGTAAGTTCCATTTAATTCCAACTATCTTTAGTGTTTATCTTGACAGATTCGCATATTTCGTCTACAATTGGCAGACTTCTTCAGTGTCATGTACTTATACACGACACTGAAGAAGTCCACACATTGTAGACAAAATACGCGTATCTGTCAAGATAAGCAATAAAGGTAGTAAGAACTAAATGGAAATAACTAATCTTTTTTCTCATTTTCTAGTTACAGCTATTCCAATAAAAAGCTCACACTCAACAGGATTTAAAATTATGGTCATTTGGAGTACATCAATTACTAGTGGTTTAATAGAGGTTAGAATAAGTAACATTTCTGAAGAGAATGATGTTATGAAAGGAGTTTAAAAAAAGATTCATACATATTAAGGAAGGAAAATTTCATTACACTAACAAAACGCGACGCGAGACAAGACACAACACTTATCGTTCTTACAATTTTAAATAAATTTACCTTTTGGTCGACCGGTTTCGGGCACGATGCTGCCCATCTACGGGACTATGTCCGACTCATCGGACAAACCCGCCGCAAAGTGAAGGTTCGGATGAAAGAACACAAAAACGCTGTTGATAAACGGAAACTCAATGAATCAGCAACAGCGGTACATGCGACAGGTTTTGACCATAACATTGACTGGAAAAAGCAAAACTGATAAAAAGTAAGGAAACCGTCTCACCTAAACGCATGGGAATCATTGTTTATCGCCAATTCATCCGAACCGCTCATGAATGAAGACGATCCTCCCATCACATCATGCCTGTTTAACTTGACAAAGCTGAGAATTCAGTAACTGTCTCTTCTCTTCTGACAACTACGTGAAAGCGTACGAAGATTTGCGTAATCAGTCGGAAAAAAAAATGTCTCGCGTCGCGTTTTGTTAGTGTCGTGTAGTTCTTACGTATAAGTTCTTTACAATAAGTAAAATTTCATTGCATAGTATAAGTTGGTGAGATCATTCCAATAAAAATAAATAAATAAAAAAAAAAACTTTTTCAAGCTCATATCAATTCACGACTACTTCGATTTTGTTTCAATTTTCTTGAATTTTTACTTTAAGTTTTCGTACCTCAAATCGATCAATAAGAAAACAACTTTAGTAAACAGCGTGAACATTTGAACGAGATGCCGAAATTAAATCAATTTTTTTTTAGTAAGAAAAATGTAAATCAACAGAAAAGTTGTCCGTAGAAATATATCGGATGCCACTCAAAGATTTAAAATACACAATTTTTGATATATAAAAATTGATATTTTTATACAGTTCTTCTGTTATTTCTAGTTTTTTTTATAAGGATACAGATTTTTTAAATGTGCTTACAGTTCTACTAAATTTTTCAAAATAGTAAAAACAAATACAAATACTGTAAAACTAAATATTCTATCTGCCCCAACCATAGATATCAACATTTGAAAAGGGGTTAGTTTTTTTTAAAAAGAGCAACCATAATTTTTTTTTTGGCAACTAATGATGAAGAGGTCAACACATAAAAAGTTCTGTATTTTGGTACTATTGAAGCTATGGAAGACTAATTCCATAATTAAAAAGTTAGAGCAAAACACCTGATTTGAATAACGCACTCTAACTTAACAACTAATAATTGCTATAATTCGCTACATCAATATACTTAAACCAATATTGGTTCAAACTTTCTAACTTACAATATTGCTTAAGAGTATTTATATTTATTTCCGCAAATAAAAAAAAATTACATGTGATTTGCATGAAAATAGTAACCACCCTATTGTTCATTTATATCAAAATAAGGCCTCGCTCTTAGGACTAATTTTGAGGAAACCGACTTGACTGTTAACTTTCAAACATAAACTGAAAATATTTCTTTCCGTCTAAATTCGCATTCTCGACCAGTGTGCATGATTATGAAATGTAGTGAATTTGAAATTGCTTGTTTATTGCGCACAATCGTCGAATTACATACGGTTTAATAAACTAGTAAAAGCTACGAAAAAATAATAAATTTCAGACAAATCGACAGGTTAGTTTTGATTTTCTATCCACCGTAAATTAATAAATTTAATAAAATAATTAAAAATATAATATAAGGACCCATTTACCTCCCTTAGCTCAGTCGGTAACGGCGCAGCTACAAAACAACACTATGCTGGAGGTGGCTGGGCTCGATTCCCGGTCTTATCTAGGAATTTTTCGTTAAGGAAAATTTCTCGACTCCCTGGGCATAGCGTAAGATTGTACTTGCCACACATTCATACTAATGCAAAAATGGTAACTGGCATCGAAAGCTCTCAATTGATAACTGTGGAATTGCGTTTAGAACACTAAGTTGAGAGCAAGCAATAAGCTTGAAATGCTGAAGAAGAAGAAGAAAATAATAAAATAAATTAAGTTTGCAGTTAACAGTCATTTTACAATCTGGAAATCTTCACACTTCCTTCGATTAAATCACCCTTTTGAGTATACCAGAACCAAATATGAGTGAGATATAGCGGTCGTGTGCTTACATTACGCGAGTGGTTTTTTGAATTTTCCAAGATGTTGATAGTAACGCCAAAACGCGTTTGACAGCTTGGGAATTCCCTATAGGAACGACGACGCTGCTGACAACACTGATGTCAGCCGACTCGGGTTATTTCTGGACCAATATCATATCCTTATTCGGTAGGGTTGGCTCGGCATGCAGTGGGCCCGACTCTCCACAGTGAAGGTTTCACATCGTCCTGCGCGCTAAGAGGAAAATTTGCTTAGCAATTTCTCTCTGTCAGCCGATTCTCATCGTGTGTGTTGTGGTCGTCCTCCCGGTGGTCCTTACTAGTTGCCATTTGTGTGAGCCGCTGGCAGTCGTGTTCTTTCCGTTTATCGAGCCTGTCGTTCGTTCCAGACTACGCCAAACTGTGGCCTGGTATGTTAGTGTTTGTTGAAATACGGGCAATTTTGTTACTAGTGCCAAGTGGTGTTGTTTTCGTGTTGCATGTCTCGTGAGTTCGATGTTGATGTTTCTCCAGGGAATTCCAACTTTCGTGTAAAGTAATTTTTGTTGTGACGGGGATTTCTGAGAATAGTCAGGAAAAATTCCTCAGGATATGATTAATTATTTTCTACCACACATGTGCCATTCAAGTTTGCGATAGGGAAGCAATTGTTTCTGTGAATAAAAAAGTTCATTCAAAATAGTGTTGTGATCAGAGTCAAAATTGAAAAACGTGCAAAAAAGAAGAAAAGGAAAATAAATTTCTTCAAGTACATCCTCTCGTTGACCATATTTCGTCGCTGGAAAACGGTTCACAAGGCTGAGGAGACCCCGTCGCCGACCGCCGGATTTGCGATGGGTCTCCAAAATGCCTGCAATGTGACCGCTTCCGGTGATTCCGGTGGCTCATCGACGGATTACAACCGAAATCAAATCGATGCGAAACGTGACTCATCAAGGAAAAGTGCAGCAACAACTGCATCTTCTGTCTACGATGTGATGGCGTCTCGCCGGCAGGACATCAACAGTAACAATAATAATAGGACACCGTCTTCGTCGCCTGGAAGTGAAATGATGGTACGTTGTGCATCTTACATGTGGATAGGAAGCTGTTCCGATGTTTTTCACTCCGTTATGATGATGGGGTGAAGGGGGTTTTGGTGCGAGCATTGTTATGCGGATCGTCTGCTGGGGGAATTGTAATTCTACCCTTATTTTTCATCGTTCTTCGGCAATGGTCCGGAACGGTTGTGACAAAAATGTGCAGTTTTTACAGCAGTGGTCGGATTTTACGATAACATTTGTATATGGGTCCTCCCTTAGTTCAGTCGGTAAAGGCGCAGCTACAAAGCAATACCATGCTGGAGGTGACTGGGTTCGATTCCCGGTTTGGTCTAGGAACCTTCGATATAAGAAAATTCCTCGACTCCCTGAGCATAATAGGGTATGATTGCCACACAATCATACTAATGGAAAAAAGCGGTACCTGGCATCGAAAGCTCTTAATTAATTATTGTGGAAGTGCATTTAGAACACTAAGTTGTGAGCAAGCAATAAGCGAATTGTGACAGCAATAAGCTTGAAATGCTAAGAGATGAAAATTTGTATACATTTTAGATTGTTAATTCAAGTATTTCAAGTTTGTTAGTTATTTATTTCATGTCATATGTAAACTGAATATTAATGTAAATATTTCGATTTCTTTACAGGTGGGTTGCTCTACGGTGAACATCATATAACGAGTGTTTGGTAACTATGTATTAATGTACCCATAGTAAACTGCAATGATTTCGTTTGACATACTCGATCATTTGGGAAAAAATGTGACGAATCATACTTTATGAAACCAATTTATAAAATCTGGCATGACATGACACTTGTCTGGTTTATTTCACATGCATTTAAAGTTATATTCTAAAATTTCATAAGAATTCTATTAAATTACGTAATATATTTTGTTCCCGCACTAGTCAGAACGGTGCATCAAACCCGAGCCAAAGCGAGAATCTCAATTACTGAACTGCGGATTGATGAGCGCTGTATAAGAGGCAAAATAACTAAGAATAATACCATACAAATGTTCCAATAATATCATACCAATACTAAATTGAATTGAAACAATGCCAACATGGAATTTGTATTGGGGTACCTGTCTCTTGACTTAGCCTAATATGCAGTGGTCGCATTTTTTTTATTACTCATGAATGAATTGAGTTGTAAACAATATTCAACAAGTTATACATTTGCTTAAAAAAGCTCAATAAAACTTTCATTGTTTTGCTTGCCTTACTTCTGGAAGACAAAACATTCGACGGATGTGGGTGTAAGCACCATATTGGGTCTATTTGTGGATGCAGCCTTCGCTAATGATTTAAGTTTCTCGTTGAAAATTTCCTCAGACATTTTATTTAAAGCTACATACGCTTTACTCAGACACGAAAATGTTCAGAACAAATCAAAACTAAACTTCTTCAAAACACTTCCAAAATATTGACGTAGGATCCATCAGCCAATCCACATTAAAAACATTATAACTCTTACTATATAAATTTTGGTTTGGTTGGGAACACAGAAAATAATATGTCGCTTAAATTGGGTATTTGTTTTCCTTGTGAAATCATTGTTCATATCTATATGTGAATAGTTCATTAATAACGTGTGGCTATTTTCTGTGCATCTTGCGTGCATAGGTAACCAAATCAGCTGAATTTTTCCAAATTTAGCTAATTAGAGATCGGGAAGATAAAGTATTTAGCTTTATCAGTGCAGCCATAGTGACTGAAATGTTAAGAAAATCGATAATCTCACTCAAGTGTTAACCTTTCAGTTGACGAAAAAAGTCTCAACTGTTTGATAATAAACAGATCACCATGTTGCCATCTAGATTTTCGCTGAACTAATTAAACTCTAGTCTTCAATGGGTGACAGATGCCAAATAAACCAAAAAAGTTGAAAAAAGTTGAAGTGCTTAAGATTAAGATGAGATAGCCCGCGGCTGAAAATCTCGATAATTAGGAAAAAAGCTTCATACAACTTTTAAGAATGTGACCAGTAATTTTATTTATTGTAGTATATTCCAAAACATTGAGAATGAAGTATTTGGTGTTGTTACAGTTGTCATTGTTTGTTTTGTTGGCAATGAATCGTTTGCAAAGGTACCTCCCTTTATCAGTCAAAATCGGATTCATTGCAAAGAAAACAAACTATGACTCCAATACTGACCATGCATCAGAACCCTAGTCATAACCAATTCAAACTATAAAACATCAAATACTAAATGAGAATTTATATAAAAGAAGACCGGGGATGCCATATTCATAAACATGGCTATAAATATGCAGACTTTTCATTTTTGTAGCAGATTTTTTTTTTTAACAATGCAGACATTTAGCATACATTTTATTTATGTTGCGGACTTTTACAGACATTTGAAATATTTTTTAAATTTCAAATGAAGATATTTTCTGAATCCTAGAGGGTTTGAGCTGTTTAGTGGAATACCTGTAACTAGAAATTAGAAGAAAAATTAGTATCTTCCATTTAATTCCAACTACCTTTGCTTATCTTCGACAGATACGCGTATTTCGTCTACAATGTGCAGACTTCTTCTGTGTCTAGTACTAATAACTCGACTTGGTAATAACTCAAGTCGAGTTATTAATACGAGACACTGAAGAAGTCTGCACATTGTAGACAAAGTACGCGTATCTGTCGAAGATAAGCAAAGGTAGTTGGAATTAAATGGAAGATACTAATTTCTCTTCTAATTTCTAGTATTTTCTGAAGTTCGGATTGTAAACGTACGATGATCTGAACAGTTCAGTAGATACGGTAAGAAGCTTTGTTGAAATATTTTAAAATATCGTAGGTATCATTTAAAGTAGAAATCCTTGAAGAAACGAAAGCGGTGGGCCACTTGGAGACACAATGGGCCCGGAGATAAGCATCGTATAGGCCCTTTCTGAGGGTAACATGGAGTCTCTACTTATGATAGTTTTCAATCCCACGTGTGTTCAATCCCATGCGAAAAATTATTGCCAAATATTGGTCCTTTGTCATTAAGTCACAACGAAAATCAAGGTTCACAACAATACAAATCATGTTTGAGAAATTTACCGATAAAAGGGGTTGCTGAGTATTTTTACCAAAAAGCAATCAACTCTATCTATCAACTAAACCATAAATACAACCCGCATAAAGATAAACATTTTGCTGTATTGTTTAAACTATATTTCGAAAGGAAGATATACAACCAAAATTATATGTTGTTGTTTTCATATAGTTTAATCTTGTTTTCACCATATAATCTCTACATCAACAAATGTTGTTAATGTATGTCATATTGTCATTAAAATGTCATTGTCATTGAGGATTACATACCAAATTTTTGGTAGAGTACAGCAAAAATTATGTTCGTGAAAATTGCCATTTTTTCATTACCTAACATGAACAAGCCCCAATGGGTGGAGAGAAGAGCCCGTCCTATATTCACAAACTTTTAGCATTGGAGGGTTGGCATTTTCACTCTCCCCATCCAGTCTGTTTAAATCGGGAGCCCTGATGGTCCCTGCTTTTTCTCAGTATTAGCAGAAGTATTCATATAAGTATCTATATATGTATATAAGAGAAAAATACTACAACCAAGCGTATCTATTATACATGATCTTCATTTGGTTGAATCTAAAATGCAAGAAATGTTGTATACCGGTTCCTGAATAGTCCTGGTTTAACCTTATTTAGACAGTCATTTCTTTATTCTTAGATAAGCATAATTAAATCTTACATTTTTATTTTCGATTGGAATCAACAATTTTTTCGTTAGATATTTAGTTCTGCCACAATGTGACGATAAAATGCACCGACTTCGATAGTGCGCAAGCGTCAAAGGACCTGTTCATAAACCACGTAGACTCATTTTTTTTTAAATCTCAGACCCCCCCCCATCCTCTCGTACACTTTTCTCCATATTTTTTTTTTAAATTTTGTATGGAGCGACTTTGGTCAGACACCCCCCCCCCTTCCAGAAAAGTCAACGTAGTTTATGAATAGCCCAAAAATACCAAAGCAAGGTGATACATTAAAAAAAAGAAAAAAAAACCGGAAAAGTTGTTTGGATCTATTAAATCGACCTGTTGCTTCACTGAAACTTCAGATCTGAATCTTGAATCTGAATGTTCTTGTTGCGAATGTTTACAATTCGCCCATTTGTTTTGTAATAAGGACCGAGAATTCCATTCAGCCTCAATGGCACTTTTATATCTCGATTAATTCATGTTAAGGGCCTAAAAGCCATTTGTAAACAATGACTTTAAATGTCGGTTTGTCTTGAATCTTGAATTACTCTCGTAAAATAAAACCAGCATCTGGTAGAAGAATGTTAGTTCTACCTGGCGTTACTATATATAGTAGAATTCACGTGGTTCGAGAGAGATCAACGTTAAAAGTCATTGTTTACAAATGGCTTTTAGGCCCTAATCATGAATTATTCGAGATATGTACATTTTCTAACAGGTCCAACACCGTTTAGTGCTGAATTCTAATGTTTGTGTTAGTAAAACTAGTACTTAGAAAAATAGTTTCTATCATATATTCTCAATTATTAGACATTATAAATTAACTACAGACATATCGAAGGACTTCTCGCAGAATACTAACATATCCGCAATTGCTTTACGTTACAAGAAATCCATACAAATTTGGTTAGAAATCTTCAAAGCTTTTAAGAGCTTTTAAAATTAGGTAGTTAGAATATTGCTGGAGTATCTGATCTTACAAGAGTTCTTCATATGACATGACTATCACCCATTGTAGCACAGAAGCTAAGACCGACGGCAACAGGCTCTCCTCCCTTTTTTTATCAAGTCTGAAAAATGACTGTCCTCATTATGTCATTGTATTTAGGGACAAAAACGGGTTGGGTGAATCGATAGGCAACATCACTTATCCGTATCCACAGGAATATCTAGAATCTCCTTCCAAAAACAAGATTGAACAATTGTTCACAAAAGCGAGCTATCTAACATGAGGATGTCCAATGGGTGGAGAGAAGAGCCCGTCCTCTATTTACAAACTGTTAGCAATAGGGAGTTGCCATTCCTATTCTCCCCATCCAGTCTGCTTTAATCAGGTGTCCTAGTGGTATCTCTCAGTCACCATCTGAGTGAAGAGTTTAATATTACTGTATCTAATCTAACTTTTACAAAAGAAACTTATTTAGATGAACGTAAGTAGCTAAACGTATTGATTGAGTTTACGTACATTTTACCAATCATGAAAACTTTCATTCACAGGGTGAGTGTTAATTCCTGTCAGTGTTATTTAAACATGTGTTACTTTGGATGGGGTAATCACAGACATGATTGCACATTCTTCTTTTAGAGTGTATTCAAATGTCAACACAATCAATGCGATTCACTGCTCCAAACATTTTAAAGATTCTCATAATACTTGATCTTACCAAAAAAGATCTAACCATACACAGCTCGAAAATTTCTGTTCAATATCATTCACATAGATGAAGCGTCACAAAATACTCACATTTAAATTGAAAATCGTGTAAAGCTCTGAGATTTTCCATACATTGTCGATAATGTTGTACGCAGAAGTTCTTCCTTATTAGAACTGTTTCTTGCAATTTGCTGTTTCGTGTGGAATGAAATACAATTTCACATGCTCTGATATTTATATCACAACAAAATTTCAGATATTTTTTTTTCTGTGTATGTACAGGCCTTATAACTGGCCATTGTCAGAGCCCTTATCAGTTGAAGCTGATAGGAAAAGTTTAAGACGATTCATGTCGATTTTGTTACATGAAGAAGACTAGGAGACTTGTCTGCAATTTCCAACAAAAGATTTAAGTTCTTGATCAAAGGGCTGGAGAACAAACCCCAGTACGGTACCGACTCGGATTGAAACAAAAAAAATCAACACGGCTTGTAAGTTTGTTTTGAATTTTCATTCGCCTGAGACTCGTGAAAATCATGGATGCGAAAAGTGAGCTTGTGATAAGTCTGATACTGAAACATTTTAAACCGTGTACTATTTTAGAGAAGTGAGACATTCGGAATAAACGAAAAATTCACCTTTCGCATCATCAACGTTACAAAGTAATCAGTTCTTGGAAAATACCTCCAAGAACTGGCCATAAACGCACTGTCAGATGTACGGAAGTCATCAAACGAGAGACAGGGCGAATTCGGCTGTGTCCTGGTGAGTCTGGTCGAAAGATGGTCAAAGTACTGAAAACGTCGCAGTCAACGATCAGTAGTATTTTGAAAGACGACCTTGTTCTGAATCCGTACAAAAAACTTGACTTGACTTGGCTTGACTGCAAAGCAGAAGATTGCAAGAGTTGACAAATGTCGGAAGCTTCTCAAGGGGCACGGTGATTGTAAAATTCTGTTGTCGGACGAAAAAATGTTTAAGATATTCCAAACAGGAAATACATTCAAAAATAATGTTCCAGCTAGCTTCTCACTTTTATGACCATATATTTCACTGACTAGTTTGGCGCAATTTGGACATCCCAAAGAAGGCTTGATTTTTTGAATCGTTAATAGAAAAATTGTCCTAAACGCTTATTATTAAAAATAGCACACACAGATAAAAAGAAAATTCTGCTTTATTTAATGCACATAAACAGAACGCATGATTTGGTAGAAAATAATGGGATATTTCATGTAAATTTAAGCCAGACAATGCCAGACAATAATCTAGGCTGTTGTATGGAAGAATGCAAACTTTGTTGCATGGCGCATGAAAGATTGCAAACAATCTACACCGTGTCCAATATATTCTCATACAAAATAAAACTTGATTTATTTCAAATCGATAATCCAGATTTCATTGATAACTTTACCCATTATATTGCAATATAATACTGATCAACTACAACATATGTTTTGGATAAGCACCGCCTTTAACCTTACCAGCTCCAGACGTTTTTCGAAACCGTCACAGGCGGCACGCACGACTTCCATCGGCATTTCGTCCCAAATTCGTTTGATTACAGTTTTGGATTGGTTCACATTAGACACCCTGTGGTCATTTACCTTCGCCAGCATGTATGACCATACGAAATAACCCAAGGGATTCAGATCTGGTGAACTGGGAAGCCATTCATTCTTGTCCAAAAAGTCGGGTCAAATTTTCTCGGCACCAGCCCTGGACGAGATTTGCAGTATGCGATGGCGCTCCGTCCTGCTAAAACACATAGTGATCATCTCCAAACACCTCTAGTACATATGGCTTGACAACTTTCTCAAAACTTCCGTTTTATAATATACGGCATTCACTTTAACGCCTTTTTCGATAAAAACCAGTGGCAATTTGCCTCGCTTGCATATTCCTCCCCAAACCATCACTGATGCAGACCTTTGGAACCGTGGAATATTCTTATCACTCTCTGGAACAGTTCTCGAAGAGAGAGCCCACAATCTGTCGTTCTGGGCATTGTGGGATTGTTGCAAGACGAATAACTTTTCGTCGGAAAAGATAAATTCTTCCCCACCGTGCCGCGACAAAAGCAGACTTGCTCTTTCGAAACTCCGTGAACCTTATGTTTCTTGAAAGCTTGGAATTTGAGGTCATTTTGCAGGATATTGTGCATTGACGATCTCGAAACATTCAGATCTGCGGCCATTTTACGTACAGAGCGCTGTGATTTTCGTCGAATCCGTTCCCTGGCCACTTTAACAACTCGTGCAGTCCGCACCGTACGAGTACGACCGGATCTCTTCCAGTCATCCAACAAGCAGGTGTCACGGAACCTTCGGATGGTTCGGTACACAAAATCCCGCTTTACTCCGAGGTTTTTCAAATTTCTGAAAATAGCGCCCGGGCGCTCACCTTTCATGAACATTTTTATCACCACAGCATGAAACTCCTTCATCGCTGGTAAAAGATAAACACCGAATGAAAACAATCCGACATAACCTAAAAGCGTTTGTATAAACATAGTGCAAAACTACTCCAACACATACGTGATGCATGTTGAGTAGGTGTACGACACCAACGCAAGGAAAAAGTGTATGAGAATATAAATATTGGCAGTTCATTCTTAAAAAAATAAATATTTCTTATTGTTTTGCTTATTATTTTGCTCTAAATATTTTTAAAGATAGGAAAAAAAAGTTAAGAAACTTGAAAACTTTGTTATACATTATTTTAATTTTTCTGTTTAAAAAACCGATCAAAAGCCAAAATTCATATATCTAATCAAATTTTCAAAATTATTAATTTTCTAGTCTTACCATGTTTAATGCAACCGCTGTAACAATGCAGATAAGAAACCGATCAGTGTAGTTACGTTCTTATAATACTAAACGAGAGAAAGAAAAAATGTTTTTGAAGTCATCTACAGTGTTCTTCATCGGGAAAAATAGATTAATTTTTTGATCCCATCGAACAGATTCAAACAAAAATTAAGGATGCTGCTAGGATCACTCTTAAAGTGTGTAAGTACTTTTTGATTGAGAAGACAAGAGTTTTTTTTTTATAATAACACTTGATCCCCGATTTGTGCTAAAATGTTTATCTCGAATTGTTAACAAACTTGAATAGTTGGTTTCACAGCTTGCATAATGTAGTTATTCGGGCTTTACCATTCTTTCATTTGCTCTTTGATTTCGTACATTTTGTCACTCTTCAGCGACAACCACTTTGGTGCGCTTTCCACTTTTCCCAGCAGTTTTTCAAATCATTCCATAGGAACATTCCACATTGGCTCTGGATGGCGTAAAAGGATATGCAGAAATATTATGTAGGTACTGTGCTCCTGTGCGCGAAAACAGCTATATAACACTAAATATGGAAGAATCGATTTTTCCTTTTCCTCTCCGTGGTTGCCAGTTCACCGTGTTGGGGCTTTCCCAATAACAATGAAGGTATTTACAAAGGTCGGTTACACACGGTATTTCATTCATTGGTTGGGTGGTCCAACTATGGCCGAGAATTAAAAATAGAACTACGGCAAAAGCTGGATGTGAACACTGGAAGTGGCAAAATTGTCGTGAATTGAGTAACACATTAGCATTTTATAAAGGTTTCCCGAGTTATGACTTGAGTGGAAGAAACTGTTACGTGCAATAAATCGTAATTGGATTCTTGAAATGGATTTTCGGACTCTTAATATCGAATACCATGGGGAAACCCTTCAGTGCAGTTCGCTAATTTATGGTGACACCCGTGGAAAGTTTTAATTATGGAGTGGTGACATTTTGTTTCGTAGATTTCTTGCGGAAATTAGCTGTTCTATTTACTAGAAAATATTGTATTATCAATATTTTTCTCGATCTCAGCAACTCTATTCCATCTAAAAAAAACGTCCGAAAAGCGATTCTATCATCGACAAAATATGTCAATTACATT
Source organism: Aedes japonicus (assembly GCA_034211315.2). Lineage (NCBI taxonomy): Eukaryota > Metazoa > Arthropoda > Insecta > Diptera > Culicidae > Aedes > Aedes japonicus. The sequence continues at coordinate 193,720 of JASCZW010003720.1, read as the reverse complement.
GTTGTCCCCGCACCATATGCGTTTCTACACCCAATGTGCACACATAGCTTTCTCACGAGGAACCTACATTGGATTCCAACATACTCGTGTCCACCAAAAATTTTGGCAGGCTTGCAAAAACCGTTCCGAACTTTCAGTGGAGCAGAAACTGGTGCTGCAAAAGCTGTATAATCGATTATATCTGCTATTTTTAATCATCGTTGCTAATGTTGATACTGATGATGGTCTACGCTCGGTGCTGTTATCAGCTTTCCTCTTGCTGTCGTTAAAGACCAGCAAATCCGTGAAAAACCCGTTTCCATCACTGTGTCAACTCGTTCACAGCCAATTCAATCGTTCTACTTATTTGCACGTTAAGGCCACCCGTAGGTGAGCATGTGCATGTGAATTGGTTAGACTTGGAGTACTTAGTCGAGATAATCACATTTTATACAAAACACATTTTCCTCTCCCTGTGCATTAAAATTATGTTAGTTTTCAGTTGGGAAATTGTTAACTTTCAGTTAGGATCGATGAATCTATTTTAAAGAGTGGAAAACGCTGAAAATGTACCCATCTAGATTGTCACCGTTTATGAAAAGTTTGACGTACTTTATGCAGGGTGGGCACCGACTCGGGAAAATCGGGAAATGTGGAAAAAATGCGGGAAACCATAATCATCAGGAAATATGCGGGATGAAATTAGGAATTTCCAAAACGTTTGGCAGGAACACACCTTTTTCAAATTAATAATTTAAGTTGCGTTTTTGACATCTACTTGGTCCAACGATCTGATTAACGGAATGAAACAGTATTTTCTGCAAATCAAGCATTGCTGAAGAAGATAGCTCAGTGAGATGGCCGGTTGTCAACTGGACGGCATTAAAAAATTGGAACTGGAACGTCGTACACAATTCCAATGCTGGCTTTGTTTAACCTGTTCAAAAACGTACAGTTTTTTTATCTCACTTGACTGGAACTCCTTATGACTAAAGCATCGCCATTGTATGCAATACTGTAAATTTTAGTGTAAAAATTATCTTTGCAAGTTTTTTACATTTTTTTTTCTTCTTTTTATATGCTATACGAGTTTCGTCAACCTGGGGTGGTAACACAGTTATCATTTTGAAAATACCATAAAGTCTCAGTCCATTTGTATAGTAGACAAATGTTTGTCACTGCCTAGACCAGAAACTAATTGTGTCTGACACCTTAAAGTCAACCGAGTTTTAAACGGAGCATCGGCAATCCAGAAAGCGAGACAATTTCAGAAATTTCCGACAAAGACGTTTTGAAATTCCGCAAGGATTGTCGATCTTTTATCTGTGTGTGTGTGTGTGTGTGTTTTTTTTTTGAAGAAGTTGCTCAACTAATCTACTTTGACATACTCTTTAAAGCGTTACGCTACCTGCATTAACTTTGATGTTATAACTCACTTCACGGATATAGCTAAAACGCGTTTGGAACGTTGTCTGGAAACGTTCGTAGATAAATACTACATGAGCGCTGCAGTTGCTCGCAAAGTGAAAGAAAAAGCATATTGGCAGGTGTATTTGGGATGGTTTTAATGTGTTCATCATAGCATGCTGCGTGTTTGGCTGTCACATTTTGTTTGTTTAATTGTTTGCATGATTTAAATTCTTCGTTTTCAAAATGTCGCGCTTTAAAAAAAGACGTGAAAATGAATGTTTTGGACATATAGCTACGTGAAAAGGGTGTAAAACCCATCATAAACAAGTTTGGGGAACACTGTTCTTCTGATGAACTGCCAGGAAGAGACAGAAAACCCCGATCTTCTGTCGAGAAAGAGGACTCAAAAATTATACACTGCCGTCGTAGGGAAGGATTTAGGCAATCCAGACAGGTCGATTCAAGTAGATAAGTTTGGCTTAGTCTTTGTTTAGTAGATTTGTGTTCTGTTGCTTATAAACTTTCTGCGACGTCTTATTTACAGGGCGTAGAGGTAGTCCGTAAGATTGAAATGTCATTTGTTGTTATGCTGTGGTTTTCAGTGAAGATGTGTTCTGCAACTGTCTATTTCAGGTTATGTGAAAGTCCATTGTCATTCTGTTTGACGGCCTTAGTTACCTCCGCTAGATATTCTTTGAACCTTGTTGCCAAGGTTCTCTTTGTTTGACCTACAAAAAAGCAGAGCTATGACCAGAAATACTGAAAGTTATCGTAGATGGAATTTTCCCGGCGCACGATCCAATGATGCAGCCACGTACACCGTTCGGCTAGGAAGAACGAAATACCGCTGAAGGCACGCAAGTCACGAACGAGGATCTCGTGACAGTGGCGAGAGGGCTTAATATGAAGAATGCACGTGGGCCGGATGGAAACTCTAACGTGATTCAGGCATTTCCGGATATGTTCTGGGATGTGCTGCAGAAATATATGAATTAAAGCCATTTCCCCGAGAGGGAGCACGGGCTACAGAACATGCAATTCGGTTTCCGAGAAGGGAAGTCTAAGGTGGATGCCATTCAAAAGTCCTCCAAGCAGATGTGCAGAGGCAAACGATATTGCGCTGTTGTAACGATTGACGTTAAGAACGCCTTCAATAGTGTCAGCTGCGAGGCTATTGCCGAGTCGCCGCAGAGAATAATTACCTATGCAGAATTCTGAAAAGTTTCTTTCAGACCCGGGTGCTGATCTATCATTGGCCCAACACTTTGAAACAGGATGTATAACGGTGTGCTGAAGCTTCCCAAAAGCGTAGTGATCTTTGAATTCGCGGACGGCATCGTATTGTCTGTGACAGGTAAAACACTGGAAGAAATGAAAATGTTGGAGACCGAGGCAATCAGAATAATTCAGTTCTGGATGCAGGAGTCGAAGCTGCAGAAATCCCACCACAATACGGAGCGTCGCTATTCTACTCAAGAGACATCGGAGCACGTGGTTTTTGACTGCCCACAAGTCGGATCATTGCGAAGCGGCAGATACCAGAAGTACGTGAAATGCGATTAACGGAGCCATTATCCTACAGTGAAAATGGTGGGAGAATCCAGGAGCGAGTAGATGAGCGGAGTATCGGTCTCGTGGGATGTTCCAACGTCGGAGAACATTTCGTCGCACGGTGGTTTGGTTTCGGGAAAACTTCCACTGCTGGGGAATCCTCCGTCGTAGTAGGATAGACTACTCGTGTCTATAGTGTAGAGGGTGTGAGCTGAATAGTGCATGGAGTGGAAGTTAAATTGCTCAACCAAGGTTGGTGTGAGCTAAATGGCCCAGGAAATGAGTAGGAGCTAAATGGCGCCGAGCCGAGTAATAGCGGTGTAAAGATTTTACTGAACCTTGTTAAAAAAATAACCCACACAACACCATACACATCATACACACTACTGCCAACCTTTAAATTAAGAGGGTTAACTTAGGCTTTTTGATTTCCCTTGGTTTAAACCTTTCAGCACTCGCACCTACTTTTATAATACGAACACTAGTTGTATTTTGTACAACAGAATGCCCGGAATATGTCGTGATACGGATTACATAGCATGTTACTGTATTCAGCAATGTTATTCAGTAGGTCAAGGCCTTTTCATTGGCGAACAGTTTGAGATTCTCTTACTACGCAGCGCTGGTTTGCTAATTATTTTCAAGAATATGCTGATGACCAGCAGTACGCAATCTTCCCGCTACGCGGTGATGATGTGCTTATTATTTTATATGATGCAATATGCTATATCGTGGTATCCTGATCAAGTAGAATGTTTTTGACTTCGATAATGTTGTTCAGTGGCGGCGCTATGGTGCCATCCTAATCTTTTGGAGAGATGTTGTCTAAGGTTTGCAGTGGAGCAAGACCTTTTCTTTGATGTTCACAATCTTTCCACTATGCTATACAAAATTAACGGACTGACGCAGCGTCGATGTGAAGACACCAAAGAGATGTCAGTGGAAAAAGAACATGACACAACCGAACCCAGCTTAAGACTTTCTGTCGTATACACTCAATTCTGATTTTACGCGATTTTTTTTTAGACATTCATGCAAGATAAATGAAATATTTTCAATACCAGTGGATTTTTCTTTGATATTTTAAATGTTTTGACACATTTTGCTCTAAGTTTTGTTGAAAATTGAGATCAAACGATGAAAAATAGAAGTCAAAAAAAGTCCAAAACAGAATTGAATGTAATCACTTTCCTCTATCTAATACAAAGGCTCAATTCACTCTTTGTTATCACAAAACGATTCTCGCTAAGTCAAGTGGATTATATACAGACTGTCCCAGAAAGTAAGGGCACACCTTCAGTTCATTAAAAAAAAACATGTGTATTTTTATTTATGACAACTTTTATTCCTACATATAGTCTTAAATTGATTAGTAACGATTTCAGACACTCTTGACCAAACTCTTTTGAACTTTTCCACTGTATCAGCAAGTAGAACATGTTTACGCAAAAACCCTTTTGACCATAGCCCAAAATCGTTAGATGGGGCAGGGCAATTCGGGGGATTCATGTGGTTTCACACTGGTTGCTTGTGTAGGATTTCTTTTTTGGCTGATTCTGCTTCTTGTACGTCTTTAGCTTCAATCTCTCTTTAGCTCGTTGAATGTTGTACTTCGAGATGTTTAGTTTTTTGGCTGAATTGCGAACTGAGGCCTCTTTTGCCTTAGAAAAAGCTCGTCCGATTTGGTTATCCAATTTTGGTTTCGACGCTCCTTTTTTTTTGGTCCACTTCGTGACAGGTCCGCAATTGAATACTCCTCCCCGAACATCCGGATCACAATACGCACCGCTGTCACACCAACGTTTTCCAGTTTTGCCAACTTTCTTAATGATAATTCTGAAATAGTGCTCCACTTGTGCACGATGGCATAGCGTTTTGCAACGGAAATCTTTCGCATCTCTTGAAATGCGCATGAAACTTTGCTGTGAGTTGAGTTTGGTTTGACGGTTCATGTTCGGACAGACTTCCCGAATAAAAATGTATGTTTAAATGTCAGATTTAGAAAAGTGTGCGCTTAATTTCTGACACAGTCTTTAAATGTGTTATATTGGGGTCCTTGCCATATTTTTTTCTAAACGTTGATCAGTGGGCCACGGTCTTTTGATTGGTAACTAATAGTTCAGAATTGTCAAACTATGCGGCGCCTGTATGTGACTGAATTACCAGAATATGCTTATCTTGGATCCTGACTATATGCACAGAAAATTTATTCTCTGTCTTTATTCTGAAAATTTTACTCATTTTTCATATCACTGTTCCCACCTATAGCAATGCATACTCGTTTTTTTACTATAGGCTGTTCCTGGACTCGTATACTATACACTGTTCTGAAAAATATAAATATACTTTCTCTCTCAAATAAAAAATACCATACTGTGATTTTTGATTACTTTATTCTCAAACACAGTAAATAACAATGTTTTCATTCCATCTTTATTTCAATTTGCTTGATTTTTCGTAGGGTAGACGAATTCTCTAACTTTCCATTATCATTACTCATAAGCTTCTGCACAGTGCTTTCTCCTACCATTTTCACTTTTGGCCAATCTTCCTTAACATTTTCAACACTTTCCGCTGGTGTCATGTGTTTTCTCAGCTTAGCCTTCGTCATAGCCCAAAAATTTTCGACAGGACGAATCTCTGGGCAGTTTGGTGGATTCATCTCCTTTGGCACAAATGCTACATTGTTTCATTTTGTACCACTCCAGTACATATTTAGAGTAATATCAGGAAGCAAAATCAGGCCAGAAGACTGTAGGCTTGTAATGCTGTTTGATCAAGGGTTTGCAGACACTCCTTCACGTAGATTTGACCATTCATTGTGTCTGTCGTAATGAATTGACGAGATATTTTTCCACATTCGCATATGGCCTCCCACATCATTGCCTTCTTGCCGAATTTTTCGGTGTATATGGTTTTCACTTCACATATTCAGCCTGTTTGGTGCTTCGTTTTGGCTGTTTCTGCTTTCGACGAATCTGCAGACCCATTCTCTCCTCGGCACGCACTGATGTTTGGACTGATACTGAACCTTTCTGTCGATTGTAGGGTCAGCGGGACCGGCGGTTAATCATAAGTGTATTTATAATTATCGGAACAGTCTATAACGCTGCATACTTGGATTTTTCAGAGAAAAAGCTTTCTGCCTTCGGGAAAGGTGGACAGTAGGTCAAGGCGTTGCGTAGTGAGAAAATTCCGAATTTCTATCCATCCAACTAATGGCGCTGAACTACCGAACAACTTTGTCGAAGACAGGAACCTTTCATATGGACAGGATAAAATAGTACATTATGTTCAGAAAACTCACTTGTTCACTAGCGACGCGTAGCGGGAATATTCTGAACGATTAGTAACCAATGAAAGATGCCATGGTCCACTAAACCATATCGAAGACAGGAACGTTCCACAGGAATATAGGTCAGGATATAGATCAGATTTAGATTAAATCAATAAGTTTCCCCTCGTTTGTGATAAGATGCCCCGCTAGACGGTATTTGAACTGTTTTGAAGGATTGAATGAAAAATAAATGGTATATTACCTGCTTGCGTTCGATGTTTCATATCGAATGTTTACTAATTGTGTCAACTTTATATGCAAAGTTGGCGATTGGCGGGGGTTTGGGTAATGGCTCCTTCGCATTCCATTACTATACAAACGCGATGATGACACGGACTCAACTCGTTTTCGAAAGAGTAGAAAGCTCACCGTTCAGCACGTGATGGACTAAAACTAAAGGAAATTAATTGAAATCAACGGATGGAGAGTGAAATTTTAATATCATCCCAGTAATCACACCTGCTCTGGACGTCTCTCTCTCTTGCTCATCCTAGCTATCGTCAGTCGAAACGGGCTGAGAAATCAAGTGTGACGTCCACAACAGCATCGTTAGCCACTCTGTGAAATCTTCGCAAACGGTCTGACTGACTCTATGCTAATATTGATCTGATGGTGAACCGCATCGAAGCATTCAGCTGCGAGGAAGCGAAAGCTGTGTGGAAGCAAAAGCATGCGAAATTGTCGCCTTGCTATAGGAGCAGTCAACCTTGATCGGAATGAAGTGGACGTTTGGACAACTGGAAGAGCTGCGACTCAGGTGTCTCACGGCATTTATGAATCTCTCTTTCCAACGGAGAAATGTGGACGTCCCCTGCAGCATCACAGCACGAGAACGAGTTACAAGGGCTCGATCGATTTATTGCGTTGGCGTGGTTGAAGTGTTTGTAGTGATGAATAAATTATAAGTTTAGATGATTCAATATCATGTTTTGGTCATGATGTTAAAACTATGAGGCAGACGTCCGTGGCGATACTCTTAATCTTACATCAATCTTGAATGTTAAAACTATAGTATTATTTGCTTATTACATTATCAGTTCAATATTGGAGTGTTGAGAACAAATCTATTCATATTTTGTTCCATGATTGAAACATTATCAGTAACGAACTCTGATATTGCTCTTTGCATATTTATTGAAACTGCACCTTGCATGAGCACTACGGACTGCTTCCGATTGCTTTACCCCGATTGCCCCCCTCTTTTACAAATAAAACGTGACAAATCGACAAGCTGCACTCATCGTAAAACTGCACGCCCCTCACGCAGTCCGTTTTTTGTTGTTTTGTTTAAACTTACCTCAAATGATTTTAATTGTGCTTTGGCTACACCTACAAGCTAAAGATCAAACGAATCGAAATCAGTTCAGTTAGATCAAATTCTAAAAATTTCTGGAGATCACCATTAGGAACCAATTCGCATGGCCAAGAATTAAATGTATAATCAGGTTTCATTTGCTCTGATGTTCAAAAATCGTCACTCTACGATTTCATGTTTAAGGCAGATCCTTTACTACCTCGGTGGATAATTAATTTGCATGAAACTTAAACCACAAACGAACAGTTCGCAATTAAATTCGGTTTCATATCGTCGCTGCTTTGTTCTTTACCGTTCTCTTCAGCAGTGGTCAATACGCCACGTATGTTGATGCAGTACTCGTATGCAGCACCACACCTCTTCCGTCTCTCGCCGAAAGAACTGGCGTCGATTTAACGTTTTTCTCCGTTGTAATAAATTTTAGAAACTGGTAAATAAATAGCAAACGTGCGGTAACGACACCACCAGCGCAGAATTTATGTGGTTTTGCAAAGTTGAACCGAGAACGCCTGAACCGACGGCGGTGCTGGTATTCTCCGAACATAAACTGCCCACTAATAAACTTGAGCGAATTCGTTCGTATCGCTGTAGCAAAACGGTGCATACGATGCATGGTGACAGTGACCGTCGAAGGTCTTCCTGATTACAAATTGCCATGGCCCGGGCACGTTGTTGGTGTTCTTGCTCTGTTTTAAGTAGGTACAATTTTCTTCGAATTAGATCATTACCTGGGCAGCATTGTTCTGATTCTGCGGAAAGATGAATTAAAACAATTTCCGACTTTTTGTGCCGTACAGTTGTGGAGGGTGTGGAGTAGAACCGTAAGCAGTTGGCAATATTTATGGGTTGAGAACGGAATTACGCGATTGCTTTATTTAGTATTGTTCAGAGAGCAATATACGGTCAGGCGTAGTGTTCTAGAATGCGGTCGGTTTGAACCCGATGGAGTAGACAGAACCTATTCCCGGTATGATCGAGGTATCTTTTGTGTTGTGGAAATACTTTTGATTTCTCTGGGCTTATTACGGTTCTCTTGTAATAGGACCCTCATAATTATTGCCCTAAAGTTAAATCATTGTATTGGTTCGTTGTCAATTACTAACCGTGGAAGTGTCTCATGTGGACCTAAGTAAAGAAAATTCGAAATTTTGACTAACATTTTTTTACAAGTCTGGAAAAGAAACGGATACCGCGCGGGATCGATATCGGTACAACATTGACATCCGTACAACTAGCTTAATATATTACCTTTTATCTATTAAAATATTTTGAAAACCGAACCATATATACAGGTCGTAAAATTACTATTCAAAAAACAAATATCCTTCGGACTTTGAAACTATTTGAGTCGTTGCCATTTTGCTAAGCAAATGAACCAGAAAAAATCTCTTCAAAACAGTTACTTTTAAAAACCCTTTCAGGAAGCAGCCAAGAAAATTATGTTTCCTGTCGGTGGACTGCATCGTTAATTATGAGTACACCTTTGAGGTTCTGTATGAAAAAAACTATGACTTATTTTGACAGCTGTTTAGTGTCAATGTGTAGCTTGCCTTGTAAACAAACGAAAACGTTCATTAAAAGTTAAAGTTTGATTTCAAGCGGAACAATGCGAGGTCTTACGGAAGGCAAGCAAAAATTGATTGTGACCAAGAACTGCACTGTGCGGTCCAAAATGCGATCAACCGGTTTGTTATGCATAAAACAATTGAAGGACTTACCCGGCCGTGGTAGAAAAACAAGTGCGTCAAACTTAGATTTGGACAAACAAATTTGCAAAGTTTTTGAAGGGAAAAGGAGGTATCCACCATAGATTGCGCAAAAAAAAGTGTGGAACGACAATTGGAATGGTCCTACGCGCATGGAAGCGAAATTCCCTGAAGACGTACCGAAAACAAAAATGTCCAAAATGCAGCCAAATTCAGGCGGATTCCGTGAAAACACGGGCTTGGAAGCTGTACGACGACGTTTTCAGCAAAAATGACATGTGCATTATCATGGATGACGAGACGGACGTCAAATTGATCTACAGGGCACTTCCAGAGGCACAGTTTCACACCGTGAATCGTGGAAAGGATGTTTCTGATTTTTTGCGTAAAAATTGGAAAAAAGCTGTTGGTTTTGCAAGCAATTTGCCAGTGCGATATGAAATCGACACCTTTTTCATTACCGCAAATATGAACGCCGAAATGTACCGGAAGGAATGCCTGCAGAAACGAATTCTGTCACTAGCATCCGAAAAAATAAAGGTTCGACACTGTTTTTGGCATCCTGCCACTATGCGCGTGCCATCTTGGACTGGTATGAAGAGAACAATGTCCAATTTGTGGAAAAGGCAATGAATCGTCCAAATTGTCCGCAAATAAGGCCCATTGACACATTTTGGGCTTTGATGAAAGGAAAGCTACAGAAGAAGGCTAGAGGAGCAGATGACATCATCAAATAAAAAAAAAAGACTGAGTAAACGTAAGCAAAATCATCGACGGAACAGTTGTGCAAAACCTCATGAGGAACATCAAGAAGAAGGTGCGAGAGCTGGCTAGATCTATGAAAAATTAAATGAATACTGATGTAATGGGCTTTTTTGATGGTCAATAAACCATGTAAACGAATTAGAGTTGCATTTAAATACAGCAATTTTTAGATGTACTCATAACTAACAATACAGTCCTTAGAAGCTGAAAATTTATGTTTGACGCCGTTTTGAATTCCAATCTCAAAAATCCTTCTTTTCTCATTTCTCTATTCTTCTGTTCCCACTGAGAAAACTACAAATCCTTAATTTCAGTCACCATAACATTCAATAGTTTCATCAACGTATAACGTCTTTTAAAATGATTTTTGGGCTGAAACTGAATGTCATTTTTATTATATAATCTCTGATCCAACTTTTAACCATCCTTCTTCTAACTGGTTTTGACGCTCTTTTCACCGAGCTTTTGCCTGCGCTCAAATTAGTTATTAATTGAGAGCTTCCTATACCAACACCAATGTATTGGACTTGTACACTGAAAATTAATTTTCATTTATATTACGAAATTGAAGGTATAACTAACAAATCTATTAGTTGTTTTCTGCATCGAAACGGATTTGCACGTTTTAAGAAGCTACCTTCGTATTTGATGCCACACGTGCAACTGTCAAAAGCACTAAGCATTAGTTGACACAGAAAGAACATTCGTTCATTCTACGAAAACAATACAAAGAGCTACGAGTAATTTGTTACCAATAAAAAAGAAACGTCTCTCTGGTGGTGCACTAACTACTGGCAGATCTACTTTGGCTCAAAATGTTATTGAAAAAAAAACGCACCACAAGGGTTCGGGGTATAAATTTTTAATGTTTCTGACACGGGTTTCGATCCTATATTTTTAGGAAGACCTATCATTGATACCGTGGTTGTTCTCACTAATCCATATTGGCTCGTGAGAAGTTACTTGATTATTGTGCATGAGGTTCTCACTCTCGACAGCACTTCCATTTCTATTTTGGGATAAATAAATGATTCCCGCCATCCCAGCAGGAGCACCAACACTTTTGAGTACGCTCGAAGAGAAGCAGCGATTGTTATGAAATTCATTTTGTGCACTGTACAAAAATAGTGTAATGGTAGCTTTTTGTTAGATGACAAGCCATATGAATGTTTCATAAAATTTACGAGACGAACAAATGCACAAAATACATGTTTACGAAACGAGTGAAAGCTAATCTACGAAAATGAATTTTCAGTGTATGTTGTGCGGCAAGCAATATGATATTCTATGCACAAAGTAATCGAGAAAATTTCCAACTTGAAAGATTCCCTCAACCGAACGGGGAATGCAATAAATCGCCGCTGGTTTGGTAAACCGTGCTTTTACCACCTGAGCTATCTGAGGCCCCAAACTCCTATAGCTGACTCACAATTGATACGTTGCGGAAGCGTTTGCGTGAATTTGACAGATTTCCCACAGGTTTTCTGTCAAATTTACGTCAACGGAACGCAAACGCAATCTATTGTGGGTTACCCCTATCAGCGTGTAAAATCTTGCGGAACGTAGCATGCACTGGAAATTTGTTTTTGTAATTTCGCATACACTTGCGCTTGAGCACATGTCTCATACATAGTGAGGACCAGCCAATCGCTGCTTCTCTTCTATCGTATCTGAACATGTTGGACTTTAATTTATATAATATTCAAGCGATCTGTGCTTGAAAAGATCATGTTCTTCGATTTTGTTGCATTTTTGGTTAAACCGTTATTAAAAAATCAGTTTTTCAATAGGTCTAGGTCATGTTGCATGTTTACAAATGATTTTTCCTGGTTAAATATATGCACTATAGACAAATACCGAATCATCTGCGTACAAGTTTAGCGTACCTTTTAGAGGAATTTGAAATATGTCATTAACATAGATGATAAACAAAAGTCACCTATGCTGCCCTGGGATGCATAGTTGACGTAACCACTATCGGTATGATTGTTGAGAAATCGCGTTGTTCCGGGTTCAAGCTGAAATGCAATGTATACCAACAATTTTGGACAAATGTTCTGTCCATTTGATGAAGTTTTACTAATAAAAGTGGGCCAGCAAGTGTACAAATAAAAGTGGTCCAGATCACGTTTCAATCATCTTTAAAACGCATACGCCAACTTATGCGAATAAACAGGCATATTACTGAACGTTTATTCTCATAGTTTGGCGTAAAAACCAGGCTGGTCTGTTCTTTATAATATGTCGTATATTAGGCTCTCACAGATTGGTTTCACGAATACCAACGAAAAGTTTCACCCAGCAAAGCTGCCATTTGATTTTGACGATATCTACCATCAGACTTATCAGTCCAGAAAATGTTCGACTCTTTCAAAAAGCGTCAGTTGGATAAAAAGCAAGAATGTTGCAGTTACAGTTTCTATTGTAAGGTGTTGAGAGACCTGAACATAAAATTTACCCAACTGGGGCATGAAGAGTGCGAACGTTGTCAAGCCCATCTTGTTCACGAAAAGCAGACAGGGCACTCTGCTAAAGCTGATGATACTGATCAAAGAGTATCAACAACGAACGCAGTTCATTGCGAGTTGTGTTTGAGTTGGAAGGATCACGTATCACGAGCGATTGCTGTGCGAGATGAATACGATCGGTCAAATGCGAAAATAAACAAGTCGGTTTTCTCTGTTGATCTTCAAAAGGTAACCTTTTATGTGTATCAGTCGTTGTGAATTACTTTTTTTTTTACTTATTTATTTTCCGTTGGCCTATTTCCTCACATGGTGACAACCACCGACGCCAGGGAGATGACTCCACCACCTGGACCCTACCTAACGACTCATGACTATGAACCGGGACCAACGGCTTTACTTCCCTTCCGAAGGAAGACGTGACCAAGATTTTTTCGCCTCAGAAAAACCACCGACGTCGACTAGGATTGAACCCAGACCCACTGGGGTGCCAGTAGCAGTCACGCTTACCACTACACCACCGACGCCGGCAATGAATTACTTATATCTCATTTTATGACTGTAGTTGGTCTAGCTTCTTAGAATGAAATCATTCAAAGAAGAAATTTTCGCCTAGCACTTCCACATTTGTTAACTGAGAGATTTCTATGCCAAAGTTGTCATTTTTGCATTCATATCATTGTGTGGCCGGTACAACGATACTCTATGTCCAGGGAAGTCGAGAAAATTTCCTACTTGTTAATTTTCATGGACCGTACCGGGAATTGAATCAAGGCACCTTCAGAATGGTCTTGCTTTGTAATCCTACACCCTATCCTACACGCAGAGCTTTTGAAGACCCTAAAGAAGGCCGAGCTGGTGTTATGGCGGCCTTTTAATTACTCAGAATTCTGTGAGCTTTCGAAACGTGTACAATAAAGGATGACGTCAATTTCAACACCCACTTGTTAGTTCCTTATGAAATTTTACTACCTGTGGTTTTGATTATATATCAGAATTCCAGGCTCATCCTTTTTCAGCTCGCCAAGCAAAAAAAATCTATCAATTCTAACCCATTTTCAACTCCAGATGTCTATAAAGGCGAACAAAATGATTGTAGTTCTTTTAACTGTTTTCGTACAATGCACGAATGCTCATTTGGAATATACAAATGCTTCGTTATTTTGACCGCACATGTGGTATTGCATACGAAGTCAGTTTCAATAATAGTACAAATCCATTTCGTTGCAGAAAACAATGAATACATAGCCAAGTCAAACGATCGATTTTGCAGTATAAACTAAATTTTATTTTCAGTGTGGTTGATCATGAACAACACCTCCCTTCCATTAAATTACACTTCGATTCGTTATATTTCCTCTCTAGCAATTGACTTTCACTAGCAATTTACTTATATGATATTTCTTTTATTTTCAATTTCACGTAAGTACGCGTTTGCGTACCTCCATAAAAATCAATCGACGAACATACGAGTAGCTGAATGGCAGCGGTGACGTCCGCTCTTACGGATGAGCCCTTCATTCGCCACTGCATGGTGTTTCGAAGAATCCGTATAATTGATTCCAATCACGTCCAATGAAGCGAAATTGCTACAAATTTCAGCATACCCCGAAACTTTCAAAGCCCCCTTCACCATTGATGTGTGCCGAAAAGTTCGATGACCATGCGCAACTGTTGGTCTAGTAAAGGATGAGTTGTTAGGGAGAAGGTTGCGGGAGGTCACTTGGTCAATTAGTCATCATCAACATAGGCATCGGCGTCGGTGTCGTTGTTTTCTATCTTGTACCGTGCGAAGCCAAGCTTCTGCCCCTTAGTCTCAAGACGCACAAACCACCTTCCGATCGGTAGAGTCTTGGAGCTAAGGTTGAATTTCCATTTTCCTTTTGTTAAAAAAATAAACGAACTGCAGCTACAAAAACGTAGGTGTGTAGCTACGTTGTGCATACACTCATAGGCATTGAGCCAATGGCCGGAAGGAAGCAATGACGGTAAATCATGCTAATTAAATTGGAAATAATTGATTTGTGTAACGGTCAGTTACCACTATATTGATTCATTTTATTACGCCATACTCCGTGAAGGTACGAAGGGTAGGATTTTTAAGATTTTTTTTACCCTACTCTATAAGTTAAATTAATATTGAACGGCTCCTAAGTTTATAAAGATAAGCTAGGATACTGCAAACTAAAATTAAAATAAAACCAGCAAACATCTACTACACAAGTTTTGTTAAAGTTTTCGTTGTTTTCAGTGCCACTACTAAATTGAAACCAGACCTCAATGGTCTTTTCTCTCTAACCTAAGTCTTTCAATCCATCGACCATTCATTCCGTCTTCGTACCAACCGCTCTACCGCACTTGTCTATCACACTCGAACGGGTTGCTGCCAGGTTTAGTCCGTGACTTGGGTTAAGACAAAAACAGTTAAATAAAAATTCAAACCATACCGTACCGGTGGTAAACGTGATTTGCATACCGAATTGAATAGTGCTGTTGTCGTTCGTCTCCGACGAATCCGTGTCCGTGTCGATTGGGGGTGATTCGAGAGGGAATGATAGCTACGAGTGAGTGTTTCTAGTATGCGGCAGCGATTGCTACGGATCAAACGAGGGTCGGCTTCAATTATAATGTCAACGAGTGAGAAACAATCGGAACAGCCACAGCAGCCAATCCCTCGACGATGCATTGCATTGCTTTTACGCTGGGGATAGGTCGAGGTTTCGCTGCTGACGTTTGTTCATTCTAATTGTGCGATTCGCTGTTGTGACACGTTGCGAACGGGCCCGTCTGGTTGATATGTCAATAGAATGGTATCTGAATAACTTAGAAATTAGCAGATAAGATTATGCCGTGCGTTGTTGTTCTTTGATTTGGATAGTACTGATTTTTCTACCTAAAAGCAAGATCTTATCTCCGATCAAGGTGCTACAATGGGATAATTGCATCGTCATCAGTGGTTAATAACATTAGTTCCTAACAATTATGACAATCTTCATACTGTACTCAATGTCAACCTTTGTATACCACATAATAACATAATTCAAAATAATATTAACGTATCATTGCCAAACCGATAAATAAAGGCATACATTAACGAAATTAAGCGCCTAAGTAACTAATTTATCAAAGAAGAAGATAAGGTCAAGTAATGATAGTTGCAATACAATTAATAAAATTAATTCATGATTATGATAAGATTGATGTATAATCATCAAATCCGTAGAAAATTTATATAGTGGGTCTTAAAATTCCGGCTGGTTGATTTTAGAAAAATAATTATTCAATTGCCTTTTTTCAACAAACAGTTAATCGAGCTTTTGAAAATAAAAAAAATAAATAACATGAAAAATTTCAGGCAAAAAATGTGGGCACTATAAAATTTTATATTCTAAGGAAGACTTAAGGCTGAAGCTAGTAGGATTGGGCTTGGGATTAATGCGTTGAAAACAAAATACATGAAGAGAAGAGGCTCACGAGAAGACAATGTTAGCCTGCTACCACGAGTGCAGATCGAGGGTGATGAAATCGAGGTAGTAGACGAATTCGTGTATCTGTTATCATTGGTGACCGCCGATAACGACACCAGCAGAGAGATATAAAGGCGCATTATGGCTGGCAATCGTGCCTACTTTGGATTACGAAGGATGCTAAGATCGAACAAAGTTTGTCGAACTACAAAGTTGACCATCTACAAGACGTTAATTAGACCGATAGTTCTTTACGGCCACGACACATGAACATTACAAGAGGAGGACCAACACGCCCTTGGAGGAGACGAATGAACCACGAATTGCATCAGTTGCTGGGAGAACCTCCCATCGTACACATCGCTAAAATCGGTCGAATACGATGGGCTGGGCATGTCGTAAGAATGTCGGCCGACAGTTCTGTTAAAATGGTTCTCGAAAACGAACTAACGTGTACAAGAAGAAGAGGCGCGCAATGATCAAGGTGCATCGATCAAGTAGAAGCCGACTCTTCGCAGGCAGTGTAATTAAAGTGCCCTGTAGTCGTTTTTGATATCTTATTGTTTCATAAAAAAAATCGGAAAATTCTTCTGAAACTAAAAACTTTCGAAGACGTTTGTGGATCGCTTTGGCAGAGACAAAAAGCGGAGGATGCGAAGACGGAAGTGTGAGGAAGTCAAGAAGAACTGAAGTGGAGCTAACGGTCCATGAGATCCAGGAAACCCTTCAGCTATCAGCTTCCGGTCGAACTGTTCGTCGCCGTCTCGTAGCACAGGGGGTTTGAATAGCAAAGTGGTCCGGCAGCGCCCATTTATCAGCAACGCAAACAAAGCCAAAAGGCTTATTTTCCCTAAGGATATTGATATTGATAAACCCCTAGAATTTTTAAAAACTGTTCTCTGGACGGACGAATTAAAATTGGAGCTGTTTGAACGAAAGCGGCGACTTCTCGTGTGGTGATCGGATGAGGAGTTTCAGAAGCGCCACATCCAAGGCACAGTAAAGCATAGAGGTAAAAATGTAATGGTCTGCTGGTGTTTTTCGTGGGGTTTTATAGGAATCCCCCTGAAAATCATCGGGATAATGTCGGCAGATTCCTACATCAACATCCTGCGGAAAAATTTCGAGGTTTCGCTGATTCAGAAGGGCTTTGAAGAGATGTTTGTATTTCAGCGATCTGCAACGACCGGAAACATACTGCCTAGAAGATAAAGTCTTTCTTCAGGTCTTGTCCGATCAAACCTCTAGAATGGCCCCCACAAAACCCGAACCTCAACTCCATCGAGAATTTATGGGTTATTTTCGATGCCAGAGTTGACAAGGGCCTGTTCAAATTGAGTTTTTCTTCCTTTGAATTAAACTCTTTTATTAGTATTCCATAAGTGAATCTTCAAAAGAATATAACATTAATTATCATACAAGACTGAAGTGTGTTTGAACCATATAAATGAGTTGAATTCAAGAAATGATGACGTGAGCTCACTTCGTATAGGACAAGGGTCTGTTCATACACCACGTAGACTAATTTTTGAAAATCTCGGGCCCCCTCACTCCTCGTAGACTTTTCTCCATACAATTTTTTGAAATTTTGTTTGAAGCGTAGACTATGGTCAAACCCCCCTTCCCCCTAGAAAAGTCTACGTGGCTTATGAAAACCCCCTAATAATTTTTTTTCTTCGGAGCGTAATGCTTCATGTTTTAATTGAACAACTCGATAACTAGGGCCTTCACTTGAAAAATTAAAAGAACTGAAACACTGTTTGAACTATTTCTAGTAAAAGTGAACAAATTCCTTTAATCTCAACTAGAAAAAGCTATTCCTTTGACAGATAGGGCTGTTCCGCCTGTGAATTCATCATAAAAGCAACTTCTAAGAAAAATGCAGGAAAATCTTGAGTAAGTTCATAGAAACCAGGGAGTTTTCGAACTTCCAGAACGGTGGCTAATAAAACAGGAATGTCACCTGCTTTTGTCCAAAAATCAAAACAGCATTTGACGCAGAAGTCGAATAAAGTAAAAACAGTTCCAAATTGCAACGACAAACAGGACCTGACAAGAAAATCACGGACTTGACTGCGAATTTTTGACGAAGTTTGCATACTTCGTTATGGACGATGAAACCTATGTCCTGGAGGATTTCAAACAGCTATTTTTTTACGGCCAAAAATGCTACAACTGAGCATTTTAGGTATCAGATAAGATATCAAAATGTCCCAAATCAAAACTTGTTTGGTGAGCGGTTTGCACGTGTGGCAGAATGAGTAAATCTTTCGTCACTACAGGCACAATCAAGATATAGAGATGCAAGAAAGCGATTGCTACACTTCATAAAATACCACAAACAAAAAAACATTTGTTCTGACCTAATTTGGCATCATATCGTATGTATGAACTGTAACGGGGTGATACAAAGTAAATCAAGTGAATATTGTATCAAAAACCACAAATCCACCAAACTGTTCAGAGTTGCGTCCAATCGAGAGATATTGCGCTCTGATGAAGCGGAAGCTTTCTGGAAAGAAACAAGCGATCAATGACATCAAACACTTCCAACAAAGTTCGGTAAAGACGGCCAACACGATAACTGAAAAGGCTGTGGAGTTAAGCGCATAAATTCGAAAATTGTGCCATAAAAATACCGAATAACCATGTTTTGATTTCGTGAATGCCGGACTTCTTATTCAAAACGATGTATTTTATTTTGTAAACAAATAGGTAAACAAAGAAACTCCACGAAAACTAGCCAATCTGAACGAGACTATGAAAGGAAAAGATAACAAAATCGGTGTCATTTATATTATAAATAAACTTCTATTCAAATTTATATATAGGAATTTCATTCTTCTATCAAAAGGAGTGGGTTTGCACCCTTCCTCTAAAATGAATTCGACTTTTTCATTCTAAAATAACTTCTTAGTTATTTTAGTCTAAGCATGGTTAAAATTTCAAGTAATAACTTCAAAATAAATTCATTTTTATAAAATTTTCAGCATTTACTTGTCAAAGTATAGACATGAGGGAATTTTAACAAGCGTTCAACATACTAGTAATAAAGCATTAGGAACTTCGGATGGGTAAAATTACCAGTAAAACAACTACTTTGAGACTTTCCAGTGATAATAGTAATCGTGGTGAAGAAAGTGTGTTGACATGACGAATTGGCTGAGCCATAATTCGAAGTAAACATTAATATCACTTCTACCATAATTTAGCGAGTATTTTGTTCTAGCTCGTTAAGTTCATTGTGAATGGCAGATGCCTGGGCTAGATTTCGTTTTTATTGCCGTTTTTATTGCAATTATTCATTTCTCCGTATCCCCTTTCATCTTTGCTCTGCTTCTGCTGCCTGCTACAGCAACCTGTCGATCTCGTTGAGCTATCATTTCCCAGATTGAATGGCTACAACGCACAACTTGCACGTAAGAGCTCGTATGTTGGTACATGCAGCGGGGAGTCAGATGTTTTCACCGGTGCAAAACCATACCGATGATACAGTTTGTTTCACTGCTGGAACTATCTTTACGGACGGAAGAAATTCAGCGATCAAATGGCACAGTTGATTGCTGGCAATTTTTGATGGACATAATGGGTGTTCATAATCCTCTCGTAGTGTTTGCTTTCGAATGTGGTTGTTGAGAGAAAGATGTTGTCATCTTTCAGAAAAAGTTATTATAATATATAAGAAGAGTAAGCCATACTTTTAAGTCACGCAATTTACGCAACTTTTCTCAAATTGTGACCGATTTTTTCTCTCTATACTATGTTTATCAATAGAACATTGAGTATTCAGAACTTACTCAGGTATGTTTTCTATGCTGTCACATTATTGTTATTATTATCAACAAAAAATCATGCCAACAAAAAAAATATCTTTGAGTAATGATACCCTTAAAGCAGATATCTGTTTTCTGTACTCAATAATCCAAATCCAAATCTCTGCAAAAGCAATAAATAAAATGAAATCCATTTTTCCCATTTTTTCCAAAAACATTTAAACTCAATGTGCCAATTGGGGAATTTGTATCCACACTGCTCAAAGGTAGACATTACCAGTCTGCAATGTAAGCAACATCACCACAACCGTGCCTTATTGCCGACTGCATGTATTGTTGATCTACGACTTTACTAATAACACTAACAACAAAACGCTCGAGTCGTGATCTGGTTGTGAGGCTCGTCCGCGTCGCTGGAACTGCACCGTTTTCCTCTCTTTTTAGTCTGTCTACTTACGTCTTCCAGCCCCCTCGATGCGGTTCGCCACGACTTGTTGCGACTTAGGGCTAAGCTCATGCATCGAAACCTCTGACAGTCAAGTCTGATGAAGCGCTCGTTTGTGTTAGTATGCGTGTCTGTGTGTGTACCAATGATTGTGCTTTATGCTCTATAGCTCACACTGCTATGTGCGATGTGTTGTTACGCTACACTGTGTATCTAACTTTTTTTACGTTGCTATGGGGATGCTCATTCGGGAAGTTTCATGGGTCGAAAATAAGACCCAAACGACTTGCAGGTTTTTGCTGGAGAAAAATATCAGATTGTATAATATTCTATTTATTCAGTACGATGTTGATTTGAGTTTCCACTCCAGCCCTTTGAAAAGTGAGAACACTCTTGAAAAAAAAACACCGATATTGACCGTGCAACCTTGTTTTATACACTTCAAACTATTAAAATCAATTGAAAAATGTATAAAATAAAACTAATATAGATGCAAACCAGCATGTTTTCATCAAGCACATTCTTAGTGAAATAACCTGAGTTTTGTCACTTTCGACAAGATATTACATGTCATAAGGACCAAATTGTTTTCCACTGACTGCCGTAACAGATATGTTTTTTTAGTTGGCGGTAATCTGTACTTGGTTTCGGTAGTAGTTCTATCCCTAACGCATTATATATCAGTTGTCAATAGACTAAATTCTAAATTGGTGAATGTATGTAAGTATTTTTTAAATGATGGAAGTTAAAAATGCAGTTCGCATTTATTAAAAAATGAGTGAAAAAAGAAAAATATAAATTGGAGGAGCGTAACGCACCTGATGAACAATGTAACAAGTCTACCTGAGTCAAAATCCGAAAAAAAAGAAAATTAGATTAAAATCATATTGATGATTTCTTATCTTATAAATAGCATTTATGAGTGAAGTCGTTTTTGATTCATTTGAAGAAATTTTCTTTTACGAAATATTCCTATACCAAACCGGGAACCCACATCCTGCATGGTTCTGAAATAATTGTTTATTCTCGTATAATGTTTCAAAAGGTCCTTAATACAATGATAACATTCTCTTTGTCATTTTCTCTCTCATTGTTTACCACCACTACTCATGTAAAACCGAAAACATAAATAAGATGTTTATTTTTTCATATTTAATAAATTACAATGCAATTTTACTAGTTCTATCAATCGTAGGTGTATTACTATCAAATGTGTGTTCATGTCACATTTATGTTTACCGCTGAAACATTTAAGAACCTTATTCAGTTATGCCATTATAATGAGAAATTTAAAACAGCTATAGCCAATTCCTTGTACGATCAAACACTATTTGAATCGGTACTATTAATAATATGATGAAGTCTTAGCAAAATCAAAAGCACAATCAACTCATAATTTATCAAAGTAAAGCATACTCTTTGAATTCAAACCCATGCTTTCCCTAGTAGCACACATGTTGCCATTTAGTTGAGAAAACATAAATGTGCCTTTGTTAGTCATGATCAAGTTGCTTCAACTAAATATGATCGTGGTGTGCTGCTTGCTGAATTATATGCATTACGTTGGTGATCATTTATATAATGTTGGTAAGGCTTAAGAGAGGATTCTAATGGTTCCATGTCTCACATTTTTAAAAGGTCGAGTGGTATGACGAACGATGAAATAAGCTTGGAATTCAAGGCTCAAACTTCCTTCGTGCACTGTTTTGGTACCGACATAAATGTGCTCTACAGAATCGTAATAATTGATTGTCAATTGCCATTTTCTATGTTTCTTTTTTTGCACAATTTCAATTATTTATTTCAATTTCAACTATCCTAGCAGGTTTTCATTAATTATTAATCACATTATAGCTAAATGCATATTACCATCAGTGCCGTCGCGTCCATATGTGCACCTCGTGCACTGCACAGTCTAAAATTGTATATATCATGTGTTATCAAATTCATCGATTTAATACTCCGTTAATACTCGCAGACTGGGCATTTCAAATAGTGCACCAGATCCTGTATATACCCCACGTGTATCGTTTGTAGATGTTTTTTTTTCCTGTAACTTGATTGCCGATGAGCTAGTGTCTGTTTTGTGCACTTTGTGGTCTGAAAAGAGTAGTTTTACTCACTGGCTAGTTGCAATTTTATTCTGTTGTTTCGGGACATTGACAAGGTACTTTTTGTGGCATATCACAAGAGACTCGGCAAAGAAGGAACTATGGAGCAAGATATTGTTGTCAAAATTGACGTCCGGGTTCGAGAGAAAGTGCATAACCGGTGAATTTTCTCACGAGGCGCCACTGATTACCATATAACCATTATCATTATACATTAGAACATCGAGAAAGGATCTTTCTTTCTGAGAGAAGTTCAAACATAGAGAGAGTCTTGCATTGTTAGTTTGATTAGAGAAATGTATTGCAATTGCTATGTATTGGTTGCTGATCTCAAAACTTTTACTGTCAGATAAAACATAGTTTTTACAGCAACGGTATAGTCCTAAGATCCAGGCCAGATTTTTATACAAAATGCCCATGTTTAGAATCAATTGCATTGATTTTTTTTATAGAAAAGCGAATCGTAGTCCTGCGTTAAAAAGCTTTAAAATCCCTCACCCTTCCGAAAGAAAACATGATCATACTTATTAACATCACAATGTGCTTTGCTTATTTACACGGGAAACATTGTAAAATCAAAAATATTTTAGTTTAAATCAACCATGATTTCACGTTGAACGTGGTACGAAAAACATATTAGTTTGATTTCACTATTTGCGGTGATTTTTTTTTATTTGTTTATTTATTTTACGTCGGCCTATTTCCTCATATGGTGATAAAATCACCGACGCCAGGAAGACGACTCCACCACCTGGACCCTACCTAACGACTCATGACTATGAGCCGGGACCAACGGCTTTAATTCCCTTCCGAAGGAAGACGTGACCAGATTTTTTCACCTCAGAAAAACCACCGACGTCGACTGGGATTGAACCCAGATCCACTGGGGTGCCAGTAGCAGTCACGCTTACCACTACACCACCGTCGCCGGTTATTTGCGGTGGTTCTAGGATACAAAATGTTTGGGCAATAATTTCGAGGATTTAAGAGTTGAATTTAAAAAAAAATGTTTGGATAGACCATTCTGTAGGTTGTTTCACTTTGACTGCTACGAAAATAAACACTGTGGTATGTTTCACACAAAATAAAGTCAGTTTCGAGCTGAAATGTTATTTGAAGCATACTAAAAAAAATGTTTTCGTTTAAAATAACCCACTTTTCTAATATTATTTTTTGGGTTTAAAGCCTGTCCACGACACATTTCTTTCAGTGTAGAATTTTTGGTTTGAGATTTTCAAAAATGAGTACGTGTCTTATGAACAGACCCTTGAATTTCTCTTAAACATACCCCTATAAATATCAAAGGGCCAGTCCAACTGAAGTTCTAAATAAACGAATGATCGGAATAGAATTTTGATTCGATCTTGTGGGTAGAGTTGAATGGATACTTTGAATCACCCTAACGATGGTTCTGTATGAAAATCAGGCTTCGTTGTCTTGTTGTTTGTCCGGCACTGTATATAATAATTGCACTCTCAAATTTTTACGGACCGATTTTGATCATTAATTAATTTAACCATCATTAATTGATTTCCTTTTCTTTTTGTCTATTTTCAGGTAAATAAAATCAACTATGAGGCTTTTACTAGGGTAAATACTCTGTCAACTAAATTGTCTTGGGTTATTTTAGTCTTAAACATTGCATATTCGATCACATCACCTGATTCATCAATGTTAAACAGTAACTCAAAATGAAAACAAAAAATTTCAAGCTCTTTGTGGAGTAAAGTATTCACATTCAACATCATCAACGAAATTCTGACCACCCCCATCGTGTTCGAGGTACGATATGGTTGCAGCTATGTAGCTGAACGTGTGCGCGCGCGCGAGTCGATGCGATGGTGATGATGATGATGATGATGATGACGAAAAACCAACGGGGCCTTCGTTCTCCTCAGCTCGCTGGCTGCCAGGTATTGTAGAGGTACTGCGCAGCGCTCACACACCTTGGCTGGAATTGTCGAGTGAGATAGAGTTCACAACACGCAACTCACAGTATGCACGTGGGTGCGAGTGAGCACGAACGCGAATCAACTATTCTCCTTAGTATACGTGTAGTCAAAAATATAAAAAAAAAAACCGCGATCGACTGCTTTGCTGGAAAGAGATAACCAATTATAAAGTGTATTTTGTAAAATTAATGAAAAAATATGTATTCGTTTTGTGATGCCCGTCGAGTTCAGTTTCGAGTCGGACGTTCAGCGGGACGGGAACGCTGAGTGGTTATGCGAAAAATCGAGCGTACGCGTGATCGAACGCTTATTCTAACAACATCGTAGTACATTTGGATCTGCCATAGGGTATGCGCAATCGATTACTTATTTGTGAGTGTTTTTTTTTTCGTTGCGCGGTGACATTTGTTGCTTGAACGGTATTTAGGTTTTCGGGAGTGGTGGTTCACCTTTATCCGGTGGGAAGCCGAAGACGGGAGTTTCATACTTGATTGTGAGATACCGACAGTGAATAGTGGATTGTGGAAGAATTGTGTGCCTCCGATCGAAGTCTGATGATCGAGGTAGTGATGCATAGCTGATGAGGAGGGATCCGGTATCAATTGGAGAAAGATATCTACCGTACGGTTTGGCTCGCTAACCCGCCAACGTGTGATAATTGTGGGAAAGATTTATTCCTGTGTTTGGCGGACATAGCGGATCTTCGCCGGCTGCTTCGAAAGATGGATAGATAGATAGGTCTGAAAACATCAGTGAAATTCATTGTTCTCGGAGTACCGCCAAGTTTGAAAACAATAAGCCGTTTCTATCACGTTTTATGAGCTGTTGGCCGTAGTAGCTTCGGTCACTGAAGAGAAACGAGAAGAAATACGAGCTGATAGCATAAAGTGATAGTTGATAGTGAATTTTCTAGCCTGACATGGAATAGTGAAACTACCATCGGAAGAAGCGGGCTAGTAGCAGATTACAACGCCTGCCTGCCTCCACCTCCACCGTGCACTGTAAGGGGAAATGGATGTTAATATCCGAGTCGGAGAAGTTTTGTTTTATGCTCGCCTCGCCATAAATGGAGTTTGCTGTTAGTTAGTATGTGCTCTGAATATCAGGCCTACATGATGTGGACGCTTTGATGTATGCTGCTGGACTTTTGGTCAAGTCGTAATGAACCATTGTTTTTAATTTGTTGGCTTCTTCTTCACTGGCCACGGAGTTCGATCGTGGAGCGGTTTCTGCGAAGAAGTACAAAAATACGGCCAATAGTGGAATAAGCTGTGTGCACACAAACTTAATTTGTACACTTTTTCTAGAGCTTCGAAATTCGGCAAGCATGGGTTGCCAACAGCACATAGGAAATACTAGAGTTTGAGCTGTTTAGTGGAATACCTGTAACTAGAAATAAGATGAAAAATTAGTATTTTCCATTTAATTCCAACTACATTTGCTTATCTTGACAGATACGCGTATTTCGTCTACAATGTACAGACTTCTTCAGTGTCTTGTACTAATCACTTCACTGGTCGAGTTATTAGTACAAGACACTGAAGAAGTTTGCACATTGTAGGCGAAATACGTGTATATGTCAAGATAAGCAACGGTAGTTGGAATTAAATGGAAAATACTAATTTTTCTTCTCATTTCTAGTTAGCAAATAGTAGCTGAAAAGATCGATATATTGTAATGCTGAAGTATGGTTTACTGAAAATAACGTCGGGATTCTTCTTTTCAAATTTACATTGTCACGTCTTCTCAAAGAAGTTAAATGCTCATACATTTTCTTCTGATTAAAGAGCCCATTGGTTCCCACCATTCTTCTTAATTTCTTCAAAGCTTACAAGTTTTCTATTAAGCGTGAAAATCTGCGTACACTGTGTATTCAAAATAACAATTATAGATCTATAGAAAGTGATTTATACTTGAACACACCTCTAGGATTTAACTGGCTTCCTATGCTTAGGATGGCGTAGAGATTTGCTCTGTGCTACGCAGGATACTCAAAAAAAATTTAAAACACGGCACCCTTCTCCCCATGATAGCTAGTAGAGGCTGGTCAGACATAACATGGACATTTTTTAAGGGGCTTGAATGCCTAGTAAATTATATCTCATTTCACACGAACTAGTGACTTGCACGAAACTTTAAAAACAAAAGACAGGGTTTGATATGCAGTATGTTTTACATGGTATGACATGTTTTGGAATTTTACACACTTTATATTATAATTTTGTAGATCATATGGCGCTTTATTCGTTTGCATGCGATTGAACAAATATTTGCTATTTCAAGTTGTTTTTGAATAATCCTCAATACAATTTAAATATTAAATTTCAAACTTCAAGGGATTTCGCTATCGCTAACTTTAGTTATTAAACATGAGTCTTCAACCCAAACTTGAATTTTTACCAATCATTACTTCTGTATGGCCTATAGTTTTTTTAATCGATGGTTTACTCAAACCGGGAGGTGGGATTTCTTTTAAGCTAGTTTCTCAGGATGTCGTTCGTTAGTCCATCGCAGAGCGGTTATTTAGTACGATGCATGTTTTAGGTGCGCAACTAAGTTCTCGTTTTTTTTTCAAACGCAACTTTATTAGAAAACAAATATGCTGCCAATGAATCATTCAAAGTATTGTCCATCGCTAGACAATTTTTCCCATATTTTTGGCAGAGCTCGAATACCTTGTCGGTAGAAGTGTTTATCTTTTGAGGCTATCCACGAATCAAGCTATTTTCTGATGACTTCATATGAGTGGAACTGCTGATCAGCCAGGCCTTGTACCATCGAACGGAACAAGTAATAATTGGACGGCGCAATACCTGGGGAATATGGCGGGTAAAGTAAGACGTCTCATTTGAGCGTTCGCAAGTAGATTTTAACAGATTTGGCAACGTGAGACCTAGCGTTCTCTTACGTTTAAATCACTTTTTCGTGCCTTTGCTCGTATTGTGGCCATTTATCGCGCAGTGCTCGGCTCAATCGCATCAATTGAGTTCGATACCATTTCCCAGTGATGGTTTCACTCGGTTTTAACAGCTCATATAAAATTACACCGACCTGGTGTACTTTTAGTACAACCTTCGCAGCGTGGATTTTTGGTCGAGCCGACGACGTAGAAGCAGTTCCGGGCAGTCCCCAAGATTTTTTTCCTATTTGAGTTACTGTAATGTATCCATTTTTCTCACGTCACGATGCAATGAAGAAAACCCTTCCTTTTATACCACTGGTACATTTGTTCATAGGCGAAAATCGACGCTCAACGTTTCTTGGTTTCAAATCATAAGGAACCCAAGTTCCTTGCTTTCCCAACGCATGCACTTGCTTGGATATGGCTTGACGGATAACTCCTAATACTGAAGCTAGCTCTTCTTGTTTTTGGCACGAATCCCTCCAATTTAGCGTCTTCGAAGGGATACTGACAAACAGTGAGAACTTAGTTACACAACTAATGATCATCAGGATGACCCCAACCAGGGAAACCGCGAGAATCGCCAAATTACCGAAAATTGATCGGATCCGGTAAACACCTGAATATAACTAGGAATTTGATTAAAATCTCAATATTTTATTGTGTAATGATGGTAAAAAATAATGGATATTTCATCAAACTAAATTGCATTTTATTCATTCAGAAATTAAAAACTTCATAAAAATACTTCTACTCTCCGCCGCGACGCCTTCCGGTAGTTTGCCGGTACTTTGACAATAGGTGAAAAAAAAGAAGCTTGTGGGCATATTCTGGGTCCTCCCTTAGCTCAGTCGATAAAGGCGTGGCTACAAAGCAACACCATGCTGGAGGTGGCTGTGTTCGATTCCCGGTCTGGTCTAGGAATTTTTCGTTAAGGAAAATTTCTCGACTCCCTCAGCATAGGGTATGATTGTACTTGCCACACGATTATACTATTGCAAAAATGATACCTCTCATCGAAAGCTCTTAATTAATAAATGTGGAAGTGCATTTAGAACACTGAGCAGCAATAAGCTTGAAACGCTAAGAAAGATGAAGGCATATTCTTCAGTTCCTTGGGCCCCTCTTTGATCAAATCATCCGTCGTTTTGGTCACGAAATTATTTGAATATACTCTTCAAATTAGTCCAAAACTTCTCGATTGGGTGGAGCTCGAGCACGTTGCGAGAGTTGGCATGCTTCCGCACGTTACGCTTTGCCGGGAAGATCTCTTTGACCAGAATCTTCAGCCGTTTCTGGGTTTCCGTTTGATTCTCCGACACGGCTGGCTTAGACTGACACTTCCAATTTAGCGAAATACTTCTTGATATACGTACCGACCTCCAGTCCGACGCACGGAAAGAAATGGCCACCTTGCCTTCCGTTTTCCGTTTGAGCTTCTGTTGAATCCTCCGGTCGCTTAAAACGGTCGAACGGCCGGAACTAAGCCTCCGCTCGATGGACTTTCTGTTCTCCAGAGCTGTGAGAATCTTGTAGATATTTCCGCGATCGTATCCGGCCGACATGAGTGGGTCACGATGGCCGACTTTCATAGGTCCGGATAGAGAAGGCGGTACAAACAAACCATAGATCGAAGTTGTTTCACTGTTCTCGCAATAGCTGTACAGGGTGTCTGCAAATTATCCGTACAGACTTTGTCGGAATGCCTCAACACAACCAAGTAGATTAAACTAAGCATAGCTACATGGTTTGACATCTTGACCCATTGTCTTTACACGCAGTAAGTTTGATACACGTGTAATTGAACTTTTTCGAAAGGGGAAAACTGTTTCAGTGACTGCAACGACCCTGAATATGGCAACATCTACAGTGAGTGACGCAATAATTCGATACCTACAGCTTGGAACCCCGGATAAAAATAACAATACAATTACAATTAAATAATATACAATAACATCAAAATTTATTGCCGACCATAAATTTTATTGTTCATGTATCAGACATGTAAAAAAATCACATTATAATTACAATAGATCTACTATACATTTCATATACCAGAATTTTCAACAATTGTGAAACAATACAATTAATAGTTACCAACTCAAATTTGCTCACAAAAAAGTGATATTTTTCATTGTTAAGATACATAACAACCCCCTTATTCTATTGTTGATATCTCAATTTACAATAGATTCTATTGTAGAAACTATAAGTCCTAATGTTATCTTATCGTCACGAACAATACGATCAATTGTACATACTATTAATTCTATTGTATGGTTACAATATATTTTATTGTAGATCTATAATACTTTTTTATTAGGGACGCTAGATGACTGCGTAGGGAGAGTAAAAAAGCGCACCGTTCGGATTCCACAAATGCGCGAGATTATCCGACGACGAACCAAGCTTCTTGGGTATCGCAGCATTTCGGCAATAATGAATGGATTTTTCAAAAAGACTGAGTGTTGGTTTATGGAGCAAAAAAAGACTATTAGTCTTTGCGAACGCATTTTTCCAAGCTTTTTAACGAAAGCTGAATAGCCTTCTAACTCGCTGGATTTGAATCCGATGGACTATGCGGTATGGTCCATTTTGGAGTCAAGAGCCTGCAGTTCACCCCATAAATCACTAGAACATCTAAAACCGTCTCTTTTAAAGGTTTAGGAACAAATATTTGTCGAAGAACTCGCGGCCATCGTGGATAACTTCCCGAAACATTTGAAGGCGTGCATCTCAGCACAAAGCGGACATGCCGCTTGAAACATAAAACTTGTAATCTGCAAACATATTGCTATAACAAACAGTACATATTACTTTTGTAATCCAACAATAAAAGATTATTTTAACACCATTTTGCTGTACGGATAATATTCGAACACCCTGTAGTTAACAAACTGATGGATCTGTTAAATTTTCAAAGTATATAGGTGACTAGTATATATTGACTACTGAGCGGTGAACCGACCACCAGGTGACAGGGTAATCTTTTCCTTGACAGTATGCATTTTTTCAAGTTATCTAAATACTAGATTTTTGATATTCTATTTGTAGAAATTATTGAGTCTTTCTAAATTTCGTATGTTGAAATATTCTAGGAATTCTCGTGATTTTCATCATGGAAATATTGAAAGAACCATGATGCTTGTTGAACATTCTTGTACAACTTTTAAAGATGGCTTTAAATAAAATTATAAATAATAACCTGCACAGTTTGAAATACACTTAGTTGGTGACATATTAGGGTCAACCTGTTTCACATAATTTGATAGAGATTTGTGAACCGTTATATAAGAATTCAGATGAATTGGGATTAGGAAACCTTACTATTGAACTTTGAAGATTAAAGAAATAATGCGTAAAACATTTAAAAAAGCACGCATTTCCTTTTATCCCTGACAAAACTTCCAAAAAAATTGAAATGATTAAAGTTCATCCATATGATCCAATTCAATAATTCGTTACCACCTAGATTACATCATTACAAAAATATGTTGGTTAAAGTCTTAGTTGCTGTTAACTTGATTGGTTTCAATATTTTAATCCAAAAAAGCCAATAAACTTCATGCGCCGTAACGTTGAAGTGGTATATCCAAAAGAAAGGCTATAATTTTGCATATTGTGATTTTTCTGCCATTTCTTTCCACTAAAATCTGATAAGTATTTTTTTTCGTGCTGTAAGTTGTATTGAAACGTTCACGCTTTTAACGCACAAAGGATTGCATGCAAAAGCAAGCAGCAAACGAAAAAAAACAAAAAAAAAACCATCCACTAACGATGAACAAAAAAACAACTAATGGAGAGTATGGGCAGCAGTATGGTAACAGCAGCAGCAGCAGCAGCAACAGCAGCAGCAGCAGTTTGCATTCGGTTTCTAATTCGGCGTGCGCATAATTACAGAACAATTATTACCCTCGGAAACTGAAAGAGAAATGAAATTCGAAAATTCGAAACTTAAGTAACTGTGCGTTGTGGTGTACCTTTTCGCAGTGGAGCTGTTGTTGTTTGGCGCTGGCTGAAGAGCGACAGGTGTTTGGATTTTGCGTACCTAGCGGTAGCCGGCTTCCAAGAGTTGCATGACCTTGGCTGGGGAATTGAATTTCTAAGTTTGTTTGGACACGAGTATTTGGTTTTCTTGTTTTGTTAATTGCTGTTCCGCTAGTAGTGCATGCGGAGGTATTTGTCATATTTTTTAAATGATATTAGGTTTATTTTTCGTATTGGAGCAAATTATGTATGCTCTGATATACATATGAGTGAGATTTCCGTATGCGCAAAACTTGAACCCCAATCTAAGCTCACTAATTAAATAAATAAAGTGCTGAAGCATTTTTTGAAAGCTCAGAAAAGCATGTAAATGGTCAATTTAACGTAATATTGGATCAAGTCCCTATCGCTTCGAAGTTTTCTGAGCACAAACCTCAAACACTAATAGGACTTCAGGCGAGAAATTTCCAAGAAACTGGAGCATTAATTGGTTGCCAATTTTAGGTTTTTTTTTGTTTGTGATTTTTATTTAATCTCAGAAAGATTAAGTGATAATTAACTTAACCCATAGTTTATATGGAAAAAGGACACCCGCTCATTTCACCTATAACATATAGTTTAATCAGAAGCGTCTCATGATCAAAAGTTCAACATGTGCAAAGAGTTCCATATTCAAAAACACTGCGCTCTGTCAAGCAAATATTTTCTTCTAGTTACCTGCCGCTCACATAATTAACCTTTGAAATACTTCCACAATTCTTTATTGAGGGCGATCTCTGCCATTCCAAACCGTCTAATCGCTTATACTCTTATACTCCAGGACAATTGGACGAATTTCGCACCCGAAAAGACATGCTGATCAAAAAATTATATCGAAAATCGAAACCTTGTCCGCTGGATTAGAAAACCGACGAGTTTACCGAATACGCTATGAGGCTGCCTAATAAATATAATTATTCAATTTTAGAATCGTACACCCTTTTGTTTTAGAATTTTAGAAAAGTACACACATTTTTCTTTTGTCGGCGAGAATCCAACAGCCAGTCGGCAGTCAACTGAGACTGAGATTTAGTGAATAAATTACAGAGAGTCAACTAACAAATGAAAGTATGTCCGTGACTCATTTAACAAAAATTATTGAACAGAAATATCAGCAAAAGTAACTCCCACGTTGATCAGCTGTTTTTAATTTTGCAGAGGTAGATTAAAGATTGTAATCGAAAAAAATGCAATACACGGAAATTTTTGAAACTCACAAGAAATAAATAAAAACATTATCAACCTCCTCTCCTAGGCTTGAAGAACTTAACGCTACTCATCAAATCCTGTGGAACCCTTGCGCTATCATTCCTATACACTCCCATTAACTCTTTCTTAAAATCCTTGTCGTTTTTAGAGACCTTCCCTGTTTTCCGGAGCTTACTCATCATAATCGCCCAGAATGTGTCTATTGGGCGAAGTTCTGGCGAGTTTGGCGGATTTGCCTCCTTCAGCACAAAAACAACATCGTTAGCTTCGTACCACTCCATCACCGGTTTTGCGTAATGGCACGATGCCAGATCCAGCCAAAACAAAGTGTCACCTTCGTGAGACCGGAGGAAGGGCAGCAGGCGCTTCTGGAGGCATTCTTCTTCAGATATTTGGCCGTTGATGGTCCCGGTCGTAATGTACGGCTTGCTGAATTTGCCACACCCACTGATCGCCTGCCACATCAAGTACTTCTTGGCAAATGTGTCGACCTTCTTCTTCCAGAACTTCTTTGGAACATCCAGGTGGACCTGCTGACGAAAAACTCAGTTTCCTGGCGCGGGATTTGGCCACCGTATTCTGTTTATTTGTTAGGTTAGGCGCCTTCCTTACCGTGAAGACATGAAGTTCGGCCTGCTTCATTATCTGCTGGACGAACCAGACGGAAGAATTGACCTTCTTGGCCACGTCTCGAATCGAATGGTTCCGGATTTCGGTTGAAGTAATCCCTCAATTTTCTTGAGTTCACGGCGTCGGTCGTCTTTGTTTTTCTTCATCTTCCAGCTCGCCGATGCGTCGTCTGGGTCTCCTTGAACAATTTTACCACACGGGACACGGCCGAATGGTCGATTCCAAACTATTTCACGATCCACCTGTGGGACTGGCCGGGATTTTCCACGACCACGCCCATAATTTTTTGTCGAAGCACTTCTTGCTTGGAAAAGCCATCTCTATAATCACTGGACAGATTGTGACGAAATTTTGCACAATATACTCTAAGCTAGTTTTACCCAAAATTTCATTAATTTTTACCCATACAATTAAGTTATACACAAAAGAAAGTGTTGCATTTTTTTCGAGTAGAATCTTTACGCACCTGGAAATAACCAACAATAGTCTACAAAGTCATCGAAAACACAACACTGTGTTGCTATGCGTTTTTTTTGTCCCAAGAATCTAAATAAATATTGAAATTAGTGCGTCCATAGATAATAGGATCTATTGTTTGCTTTTGGCCCACAATTTTTCGGTTATAGAGTCGTTAATGAAAAGGGAAGGAGTTAAATTTCATTGAATAGTACAACTTGGTGAGTCCATTCCAAGTATGTAAAATATGTTCTATGCCCTTCCGATCCGCATCTAATTTGTTTTCAATTAATTCAATTAATTTTCTAGAATAATCTCTAAAAAAATGTCAGCTTCCACCGCAGCTTTAAGTTGTTAGCTTCTTCTTCAAGGATAGTTCTCAAAAATGAGTGCGTTTCGCTTTATCAAACGGCAACTTACCGTTCGATTTTGATGGTTCATTCGCGGAGATAAGCACGCTGTGGCTGTGGCTTGTTTAATATAATGTCTTCATATTCCTCCCTTAGCTCAGTCGGTAAAAGGCGCAGCTACAAAGCAACACCATGCCGGAGGTGCCCGGGTTCGATTCCCAGCCTGGGCTAGGAATTTTTCGTTAAGGAAAATTTCTGGACTTCCTGGGGATAGGGTATGATTATATTTGCCACACAATCATACTTATGCAAAAATGGTACCTGGCATCGAAAGCTCTCAATTAATAACTGTGGAAGTGCATTTAGAACACTGAATGGCTAAATAAGAAGAAGTCATGTTTAAAAAAGTTACCTAAGTTTTGTGAATTGCTGACTACCTGTACATTGAACAGTTAGGACTGCGTATAATCATAGAAAACATAGTTTAATGAAATGAACTCTTCATAAATTTTTTAATTTTTCAAAAATGGAGTACTTAATTTTTAATGATACGTTTGTTTACTATGGAGCCTCAGATAGACTCATAAAAATACGAAAACACGGTATAAAGAAACCGCAACTTCCCTAGGCATAGAACATCGTTTTGTTTTCCATACATTTTACTAATGCATGCAAAGTTCTTAGTTTATTATTATGGAAGTCCAAAACACTAGATTAAGAGCTCTCAGATTGTTCGCCAAAGTAACGTTATCAACTTAGCAGAAGGAGAAGTTTATGTACTCTACTGGAAGCAATAGAAACGTCAAACTTTCTTCACACATTCACGGAAAAAACTACAACATTATGGTTATCGAGTTATTAGTACGAGACACTGAAGAAGTCTGCACATTGTAGACGAAATACGCGTATCTGTCGAAGATAAGCAAAGGTAGTTGGAATTAAATGGAGATTACTAATTTTTCTTCTAATTTATAGTTATTATGGTTATGTTTCTATTCCATTGGTTTGTTGGATCTCCTCTTCACCACTTGACACCGTTCATAGGATTTTAGGCAATAGTGGGGTCGACTTCTTTGGTGACTTTTACCCACTGTTTTACGAAATGTGGCCTTCATGATGTCTCAAAACTTCTCAATCGGACGAGGTTCCGGCGAGTTCGGTAGGTTGGAGCCTTATGGTACAAAAACAACATTGTTATCTCTGTACCAGTCTAACACCGGCTGCGAATAGTAGTAGGATGCAGGCGCTGCTGGAGGTAGCCGTCTCGATAGATTTGTCCTGTCATGGTACCCGTCCTGATGTAAGGCTGCTGGCTCATCTCTACAACCCCACAGATGAAATGAAAAACCAACGAACTTTTTGGAGAATTTGTACACCTTTCTCTTCCTTACCTCCTCAGGCACGCACAACCGTGTGACAACATAAAACTGCCCCGGGAATTGCTTTGCGTACGCCATCACGACGCACTTCGGTTTCGTCAACCACTCTCGGTACGGTTTTCTGGCGCGGGTTTTGGCTACTGTGTTTTATTTTTCGTTCCGATCTGATGCCTTCCTAACCTTGTAAACGTTGAGGCCGGGACGTTTCAGCGTTTTTTCGTCAAACCAGATAGGTTTTCATCGCCATCTTCGCCTAGGATAATGCCGCTGCTTGACCGCCACTGGGTCGTCTGGGTCTCTTTGGATGACTTCACCACCCGGGACACCGACGAACATGGAATCTCAGGTTCCGACGCACATATTTTTTCTGGTGGACCTGCTCTTGTTCCGAAGCCATTTCGTCAACCACTTGACACGTGATGATGAAATTTTGCCAACGTAACATTTCACTCTTAGCTAGTTGCAGACAAAATTTCATCATGTTTTCCCCACATGCTAAAAAGTTTTAAGCTAATCATTATGTCTTATTTATTTTTTTCGAGTACAGTCTTTACTATGTATATCAAATGATCACTTCTTAGTGTCAAGGTGAAATTTTATAAATGACATAACAGATAAAATGAAACATTAAATTTTCTTCATTATCTAATGCACATAAAAGGAATGCTGGATTTGGCAGAAAATAATGGGATATTTCATGTAAATTATAGCCAGATAACGCCTGAATCTAGCCTGTTGTATGAAAGATTGCAAACATTGTCGTATGGCGCATGAAAGATTGCAAACAATTTCGTTGTTTTCGCTTCCTTTGGCTTGGCATTAAACGAGGGCAAATTTTACGCGCTTGTTAAAATTAATTATTTTTTTCTGTGTATTCAACTGTCAGAAACGTTGCCGAGACGAACAAAGGTTGATTTTGTGTCCTTTTCTTCTTTTCTGATACCTTTTCTTCCAACATTCTTCATAAGTGAATTTCTACCTAAAATCCGTTTATTTCAGTTTTTTGTTTTGTAGTTTTATGTTCATGAACCGCAATATTTGTACATGATATATGCTTTAAAAGCTGGTCTAGACCATGTTATGTTAATATATCTTGTATCCTATCAAGCCCTTTCCATTAGTTTCATAGTGTTGCTCGAATCGTAGTTTGAATTCGATTACCTCGCCATCAGTTCGTTCGATCAAATCTAAATCCCCTCAATTTAAAACCCATCCAATCAAATCTTTTTTTAATTCACTGCTTTCGATCATTTGCACGCAATTGACACATCGATACGATTCGCAAATTGCTTTGACCATGTACTGTTCGAATGGATTCTTTAATCGCCGTTTCACACACCGCTCCATCGACCGAGACATCTTTATTGGCCATTTGCGGGTTAAATGTAGACCGTTCAACCGGGAACCCGATCGATGCGATGATGAAGAAGGTATGTTTTTTTTTGTAACATCTGATACAAATCATCGTCATCTGTTGCATGCGGCATCGCGAGCAGGTCGACCATTTATATCCGTATCGACGTCAAAATTCCAAGGTGTTACAAGGAAAACAAAAATAACGCGTTCAATTTTTATGATCGCGCAAAATATGAAATTGCACAGCTACAGATAATGGCCTCATTGTCGACCACCGTCGTCACCGGCCCCTCATCCTTCTCCTCGAAGCAATCAACACTTATTGGCACTATTTGCTTGTCGGACGATTGGTTTTTATTTGTTTGATTATTTTGCTCTTCAAGATTCCATAATGTGTGTTATGGTTCACTGAAGAGGAATGCATTCCGTTCATCATAGAAGTGATTTCTAATTTATCAAATTCTGCTGTTCGAGCCTCTTCGTTGGAATTTCATTTGCTCAATGACTCAGAAAATTTACTAAGTCAGAAGATTTTGTAATTGAAAAAAAAAAAAATCATCAAGCAGATTAAGATGCAGCTACACAGCTGCATGATGGATTCTTTACGGTTATTTACGGTGAACATTTTACTTATTATTGTTTCTTAGAAAAAGTTATAGAATTCAGTGGTTCAGAACCATGTTTGGTATTATAAGCTTAAAGTCTAGTAAAATTTACTGGACATAATAATAATTGTTCATAATAGCAAATAGTACATAAAACAATGATGAAAAGGCATGTTGTAATGTATTAAGAAACTATTCTATGCGATTTTAACGAGTTTAGAGTGAAACGAGCTGCATTCAAAAAATTAATCGGAATTCGGAACATCTGTGCATCCTTTCAATTTTTAAATTCGTTATTTTTCTTTATTATCGAGCATTTTAGCCTCAGCCGGTTCAACTCTTTTCTTTTACTTTTCCATAAAAGATATACTTGATCTGGAAAAAAAAAATCCTGCATCTAAAATTTCTATAAACAACAAAATTTTGACTTATTTATGTTTGACAGGGCTCTGTCTCAATCCTACTGCAAATCAACCGAAACCATTCACAGCTGACGTTGCAGTGAAGCTAAATTTCCAAAATGTCTTTCAAAATCCACTTGATAACCAATCGGATTCGACCTTCCCGCTAGAATCAACATTTGTGTCCTCTCGAAAACCGATTCCATCATCTTTAGCCACACTTCAGACCACCAACAAGCATTTTTCTCGCGCGTTCTTCATTCGAATTGATGTCACCGAAAATAAAATAAAACTCGAGGCTCGGAAGATTTTTGAGGTTTTTGTAAATAGCCACTCAACGTCGTCGCACATAGGATGCAAAAAGAAACTCGTTTTATGTTTACTCCATGATTTGCTCGCTGGCGGTAGAGCAAGGAGATGAGCGTTTTAAAAAGGGTCTTGGCTCATCGCTAAAGAATTCGCATCGAAGAAGTAGCTCCGTGCGGCGTTGATGGTTTCTCTTTGCCACATCGCGACTCACAGCGGCGGCAACGCCACTCGAGAGTGAAATTCGATGACGAGGCTGGAGAGCCGGTATTTTTTTTATAGTTCATTTCGAATCGTGATAAAGAATAAATCAAACATAAACGCGATTGGTGCGAAATATTTGGTCAGGTGCTAAGTGGGCACAATTTGCGTTTTAATAGCGTAGTTCTTGTGTATTTTTTTTTAGTAATATACTTCTAACATCAACACAGTCAGTTCCTGAAAGTACCCTTACTGGACTAACAAGCAACTTGGACATTTCGTACCGTACATTCCGTTACAGTATATTTGTAATATGTTGGTCGTCGAGAGCATCTATTTCAGATATGTGAACGCACCCTAGCAAAGTAAAATAACAAACTGATATCAAATAAGTAAATAAATTTTGTTATCTTAGATATCATTTTGAACTCATTTGTTATCGCATAACAAATTTAGTTATCAACATTGACAAATTTTGTTGCCATGTGTTATCAATTTTTTAAGACGATTTTTGATGAACGTTACTGAACTCTTGCAGCATGCTGACGAATGCTGAATATTACCAGCATGTGATGGATATCAAATTGAGCTTCTCACCAGAAGCACTACTGCAGTTACTAGTGTAAGAATTTGTTATCATATTGATAACTTAAAATTGAAATTTATCCCAAGAAATTTGTTCATATCACAAAATGTGTTATCAAAAAGAACTCGATGTAAATAAAACGAGTTAATATTGTGATATCCAACGAAAATTATTTTGTTATCCCCTTTGTTATTTTGGCAGTTTATTGAGCCTAAATGATAACGTATTTTGTTATCAAGCACTGATAATCTGATATTAGAACTTGTTATCAATTTGCTATAAACCTTTGCTCGGGGGTGCTCCTCTTTTCCTCTGACAGTTGGGACATGAGCACCAACTCTCTTCCTAGTATTCAAATGCTTATGGTTCTAGCAGCATTACTCGCTATCCGAGAAGAAGTAAATGGGAAATTCCTGTTCCGTTAGGAAATTTTAGATCTAAGAAACCGAAAACTGAACGCTCGCAAGTAAATTCTTCATAACACTGGCTATGTCGTTAGTGAAGGTTTGTAAATAGTAAATGATAAAAAAAAATCCATGCAGCTTTTTCAGACTTCTTGTGTCTCAACATTTACAAGACAGGGTTAGGTTGAGCTATCGGAAGATTCGTCGGTTTTTCGAACAACCCTTTCGCACATCGTAATCCACATCCACATCCGATTGAATTGAAAATGTGTACACACGTTTTACCCACGAAAAGAAGTTTTTTCCACTGATGTAAAAAACATTTGGATTCAAGCGTCAGTATTAAAAACGGCGTAAGCATTTTGAATAGCACTTCAATTAATAATTTGTAGCTCAAAAACCTTTGGTTGTACACAATAACTGACTAAGAACAAGTTGTGGCCCTATGTGTGAAGATTGTGAAAAAAACATACACTGAAGAAAAAAAGAACAAAAATTAACATTTAAATTTAAATATCTCAAAAAACGATTTTTTTATTTTTTTTATATTTTTCGACTGTAAACACTTGAAGTTATTAAGTTATTACTTTATTAAGTTCACTCTAGAAAAACTTTTGAATAGGTCGTATTTTCGAAAATTATTCGAGTGACGAGTGTGATAAAATTAAATCGCAAATATCTAGAGAACGGATGGAAGGTCATCATTAGAAGCTTATTTATTTTTTAAATACTTCAAGAATCAGATTATATAATCAGAAGACGTTTATTCCCGCAAATATTAAAATTTTGAGAAATGCACTGAAAGTTGATGCTCAAAAACTTTTCTCCCTGACATTTATCCATCCTGGAGTCCCTCTCACTTTTTTTTTTTAAAAACACTAGTTAAAAAACTTTTTTGAGCGTATTAGTAGAACGATTGTGATTGGGAAACTAGGAGAATTTACAATTAACACTTCATTTGTTCAACACTTTTGAAAAATAAAATATATAACATTGAAACGCTTTTTTAAAATTTTTGCTAGTAAACGCGAGCAAATTCCTTTAAATTCTACTAGAAGCTTATCTTTTGACAGATAGGCACACAGAAAAAAATAATTAGTTTTAACAAGCGTGTAAAATATCCCCTCGTTTAAATCCAAGCTAAAGGAGGCGTAAAAAACGAAATTGTTTGCAACTTTTCATGTGCCATACAACAATATTGGCAATCTTTTATACAACAGGCTAGATTCAGGCGTTATCTGGTTTAAATTTACATGAAATATCCCATTATATTCTGGCAAATCTAGCATTCCCTTTATGTGCATTAGATAATGCAGAAAATTCAATGTTTCTTTTTATCTGTGCATATTTCGTCTGCTTCTTACAGACTTCTTCAGTGTCGAGTGCTCACACTGAAAATTTATTTAAATTTTTTATTTTAGCTTTCACTCATTTCGTAAACATGGATTTTCTACAATCATGTCTCGTAGATTGTATGAATTCATATTGCTTTTCATCTGGTGAAATGCTATCATCATACCTTTTTTATTTTGCACAAAATCAATACCAGCCAATCGCTGCTTCTCTTCAATTGTACTCATGCATGATGGTGTTGCTGCTGGGCGGGAATAATTTGTTTATCCCAAAATAAAAATTAAAGCGCCGTCGAGAGAGATAACTTCAAGTATCTTTTCACGAGTCACCATGGCCTAGTGAGATCTACCACGGATTCGGTAACAGCTCTTCCAAAAAAAAAAGAAGAATGAAATCCCTTGTCAGAAATATTTAAAAAAAATACGCTGGAGAACTCCACGTGATGGCGCTTATTGTTCAATCATACTTCGAGTCGATAAAGAAGATCAGTCAATTATTCATGCAACAACCAGAGAAACGTTTCTTTTAAATTTGTAACAAAATTATCGTAGCTCTTTGTATTGTTTTCGTATAATGCACGACTGTTTTTTGTGTCAGAAATCCTCCGTGCTTTTGACAGTTGCGCGTTTGTGATTTATTACGAAGGTAGCTTCTTAAAAAGTTCTAATCAGTTTCGTTGCAGAAAATCACGGATTGATTTGTTTGTTTTACCTTCGATTTCGTAATATAAACTAACATTAATTTTCAGTGCATT
The DNA here is from genome assembly GCA_034211315.2 of Aedes japonicus. Lineage (NCBI taxonomy): Eukaryota > Metazoa > Arthropoda > Insecta > Diptera > Culicidae > Aedes > Aedes japonicus. The sequence goes on along the minus strand of JASCZW010003720.1, from coordinate 152,526 downwards.
AAGTGCAATCATGGAATCTGTGTTTTATGAAACATTGAGCGGTTATATGTGCGGATCTAGTTAACTAATTCAAGAAAATTGAACAAAAACATTTCTTGGAACCAACTATGTTTGGCTTATAATTCAATTGAAATACTTTGTACTTTTGAAATATCAGTTCGCTTTTCACCTTTTGCCAAAATCGAACAGGCACTGTATCAGTATATGAATACTTAATTTTGATCTAAAGACTGGACTTGGAAAAAATGAGACATACAAAAATGATATTCATTTTAAATCGGATATTTCTCAAATTTTCAGGGATCAAATAACTATATATTAGCTATGTTTTGGCATAATTTATTTATTGAATTTCCTCCCCCAAGCTGAATGCTCGTACATTTCTCTTAACACTGCTCATGAGATCTTAGGCGAGGTTTTGTCCATCTTCCTTACACAATTTCCCCCAGTTTTTCTTCAAAGCTTAATCGGGTTTGAATGTTTTTCCGCTTTTTTCAACTTCTTCTTCATTATCGCCCAAAACTTTTCGATTGGACGAAGTTCTGGTGTATTTGGCGGGTTCGCCTACTTCGGGACCACATTAACGCCCTTCGCTTCGTACCAATCCAATACAGGCTTGGCGTAATGGCATGAAGCGAGATCCGGCCAGAACAGCGTGGAACCACGGTGAGAGCGGAGGAAGGGCAGCAAGCGCTTCTGCAAGCATTCCTCTCGACAAATCTGCCCGTTTATGGCGCCGGTTGTAACGAACGGCTTGCTGTACCGTCCGCACTCGCAGATCGCCTGCCACAACAGGTACTTCTTCGCGAATTTATCCATCTTTCTTTCCCGGAACTTTTCGACTGGCCAGGATTAACGATCACCGCGCCCAAGATTTGCTAGCGTAGCTCTTCTTTTTTCGAATGCATCTTGAAAACTACTTGCCAGATCGCAATAAAATAACACATAACACTCTAAACTAGTATTACCCAAAATTTCATTAATGTTTACCCACGCGATAAAAAGTTACACCCAAAACAAAGTGTCGCATTTTTTCCGAGTCCAATCTTTAGATAACTTCATTTGGTATTGATGAAACATAAGAGGTAAAAGATCATATGAAAATACCTGAAAGTTGCAAGAAAAATATTTTTCTAATATAAAACCTGTTACACCCAAAACAAAGTATCGCATTTTTTCCGAGTCCAATCTTTAGATAACTTCATTTGGTATTGATGAAACATAAGAGGTAAAAGATCATATGAAAATACCTGAAAGATGCAAGAAAAATATTTTTCTAATATAAAACCTGTTAGTTGGGATACCTGGGAGTTCCTGAGAGGTACTTCCTGAGCAGGAGACAACAACATATGAATACATAATTTTGACCTTGATAACTGGCCTTGGTATTAAAGAGCTCAGGTTAAGAGGTAAAATACCTGAACAAAATACCTAAGAATTGCAAGCAAAATATCTCTCGAATAACAAAACTTGTTTTTTCGGATACCTGGGAATACCTAAGAGGTACTTTTTTGTTATTGTCTTACCTCAATTTGGTATTTGCATAACATTGAGGGAACAATTTAACGGCATTATCCTCAGGTATTTTACCTCTTAATTTGAGCTGTTCAATACCAAGGCCAGTTATCAAGTTATTCAATTTCGCAAATACCGTGCTGGTTTGTAAACATTAAGATATTCTTTCAGTGTAGCTTTTAAGTGTTCTTTGTTGAAACACGCGTACGCGTCTCTCCGGCGTACAACAACAAAAACTATAAATAAGAATTGAAAATTCCGTCTAGATGGATCGCCATATAGTCAGTGGGCTTGCAAGGGCATCCCTAGCTTTCTTAATTTCCTCCACTGCCTTAGTCGCTATTGTAAAGATTGGAAAGGTAATCCGTGTTCACATCCAACTATTTGCCACAGCTGCTGCTCAGACCCATCGTAAAGTGGTGTCCACTGATTAAAGCAAATAAGAGCACAGTTGCGCCAATAGGGTAAAATCATCTACCGACTCAAAGTCATTGAAGTGCTCCATAGTGATAGGCCGTAAGAATAGGAACTGAGATAGTATATACCCTCACACCAACGATTACCGAGATAGAGTCGTCGAACAAGACTTCGTTATACAAGATTCTGCGGATGAAAGCCTCGTACTGCCCTTCGATTAGCTTGACAATTTTATCCTGGACTCCCTTGTGTATCAGACAGCCCCCAGATCTTGGTAGTTCAGAAGGTCGAAAGCTTTTACGTAGTCAATGAATATCAAATAAAATAGATCTTGGAATTTGTTGACCTTCTCCAGGATGTTGCGGAGCGTGACAATATTTCCTGTGCAGGATCTTCTTACATGAAATCCAGCCTACTGCCATTGGAGAGTCGTGCGATCTTCTTTTGTATCATACTCAGGGTAACTTCGCACTGAATTGATCCGTACCTTTGGCGGATTATGCCAAGATGATAAAGGCTTTTTGGACGACAAAACTTGCAAAAGTGCTCAAATCGAAGTACCAGCTAATCAGTCGCGTTTTTCGCAGGCATCTTCAGGCTCATGCTTTATCCAATAAGGCCTCGTGAGCTTTCGCAGAGGAAGCAACGCTAATTTTGCAACATTGAATTGCATAGTCAGTTTGCAGTTGTACAAATCATGTATAAAAACTATTGTCATCATTTAAGTTGGAAGAATTTTTCCTATCATTCAGATAGTTTGAGTCATGTTCAATATAAAGTCGAATTTAATCCTCCCAAGTAGCACACTATGGTTATAATTAATTGTAGTAACTTGATTATGACTTAGCAAGTGATATTTATGTTTTCTCAAACGAATGACAACAAGTGTGCTACTTGGGCTGTCATTCATCAAATCCGACAACCTCAGCTCACGAGTGAGTATAGGCTGTAAATTTATCCGATTTTGTTAGTATAATTAATTCATTAACTTCATTAACATTTTTTGTTTTTCATCCCTAACGAAAATGGCATCTTCAGAAGAGTAAATCTTACGTAAAAGGGTTCACCAGGCTTAGGATTACCCGAATCGAAATCTAATCTTATCATCACTTCCGCCGCTTCATCAGTGCTCTTCCTCAACCATTGAAAACCTTGTAGGAACTCTCCGTCCAACCTCATAGCATCTTCAGACTTACCGGTGAAACGGCCTCCAGTGCCTTCAATCTGCTGGGTTGCGCTGTTGTGACATCTTTGATGGAGCTGCATTTGCTGATCTCGGCGTTCGGTCGGTAGCTCGCACATACTAATGCACCGCGTGATTGGGAAAGCTACCTGTTGACCAATCATTACGAGCTTGCCGCTCGTGGAAAGTAGGTCCAGCATCGAATAGATTTGTTTTTTTTTATGCAATATACAGAGAGAAACGAAAGATCAACCGAAGATGCCGGTGGCTGCAGTTGGGGCTGCTCGTGAAGGTGATATAACTTACAATCTTGCTGTGGTTGAAGTCATTTCCAATGTTGGCCGACAGGCAGCTTGGAAATTAATAATTTGAATTCGACGGTTTTTAATTGTTTTAAATAACGGTTCGTTTTAGGGCATGTGTTATAAGACAGAATGTTTCCATTTGTCCTAAAAGAAAAAAAATTCCATTTGTCCTAAAAGAAAAACAAATAAACCTTCAAATGATTTTGAAGAATCATAACTATACTAATTATTTAATTAATTCAATGAAATTTTCTCAACCGGCATACTTTGAAGTAACAATGTTGAGAACTACTTAATAACAGTCAACCATTTGAATAACTTAATAGAAATTCTCGTATATGGCATAAAAGCAAAAGTTGCATCAACTGTAGTGGGTATAATTGTTATTAACATCTTTTTAGTCAATGTAAGCACTACATCAATTTGAAAATATAGTGCGGTATCTAGCTGCTCTGTCTGATGGGTTCGACCGGAAGAAAAACAAGAGTGACCAGCAACTTATCCGCGATACTAGCGTTGGAAAACCCGAAACTCGATGGCGAAAGAGAAAAGCCAACTTTTAAACTCAAACCGAATTTGCTTCAACCTACTTTCTCTCCGTTCGGTCGAATAAGGTATACGCAGTCAGCAGCAGTCCATTGGCTACTAGAGAAGCTTAAAGAGGACCTTGGTTGATCGACCTGCGATAAGCGTCGAATGCTATGGATAATAGAAAAAGAGCAGAAATTCGCGAGATCATTGACTTTTGATTTCTAATCGCTTGCCATCGTGTGGGCGAAAACTTGTCAGTGGTGTTGTCGAGCGTGTTTGTTTTGAACATTGTTTTAGTTAATCTCCGGAACATCGGTGCGCTTCGAAGCAATCTCTGAGTGATGCAATTCCGATTTTTACTTTCTAATTTTTTGTTGCTGTGCATCCGCTCTTTGGGCTGCCTTCAGTAGTTGCAGTTAATCAGTAGAATGCTTCGTACATTATGACTAGATCCAACAATCATAGTTTTGATTGTCGATTCGCCATTCTCAATCAGAAGTATGTGAACAACTCTTCCCTAACCTGCTGTGAGAATGGCGGTATATGAAAAAAAAATCCTTCCCAATCTGTAGTGTAATAGTTTTGCTCTGATCCAACACACCCTTACCTACTGAAACTTTGCTGTTCATGTCAGTAAAAATTAAATAAGCAGCAAAACCGGTTGCAGCTCAATATCATTCACCAAGCCGCCCGATGCAGTTCCAACTCACCCACTACACCTAAACAGCTGTCGAGCCGGCTTTATTGCTTTCATAAGTGGAAGGCGCGAGCACTGGCGCTGCGTCGGAATGTTGTGAGAGTATCTAACAACCTGTTGCTGCGAGAGTGGAAATTTAAAAAAAATGTGCTGTCTCGAACCACCTTTTTTGAATTTGCACACATTCAGTCGAACCAATGGAGCGCGGTCGATGAGGAAATTTCGTTTATTCATGAATAATGCGATCTATCGCTGTTTCAAATTTAAGTCGCGTTTCGTAGTCCAAAATACTGTGGTTCGGTTTTTGTGGCGTTCCTTGACGGAAGGATTGATAAGTTCAACCTGAAAACCTTGTGATTTTGATGATATCTGATTGCTTAGTTTCACATGTTTTTTTTTTTACAAAGTAGAATATACATATCGCTTGAAAACTAGGCATCCGATCCGAGGTCTGCAAAGTCGAGTTAAGTACGAGTCGAGTTTTCGGAAAAATCAAGTGAAGTACGCCATGTTTCTTAATAAATACTGGAACTAATTGCACATACCGTGCACATAAAACAAATCGTATGTTTTATTTGGCATTGGTCATTCCATTCTGAGGACATTGCTGCTACATCTTCAGATGAAGGTTTTTTTTTACTCTGTTCGGGACATAAACCACTGCGACCAGTAATTTGATCTATTAAAGTATATAGTATCCTTTGTTAAGTGCATGTCCAGTTATTTCATCACTATTGAGTAATGATGAAGTATTCGATGTTGTTACAGTTGTCATTGTTTGTTTTGCTGTCGATGAATCGACTTTTATTGAAAGTTTCCGCTTTTTAAACCCTTTGAGGAGTAAGAGCACTCTTCAAAGGCGCGCCTCTCTATCAGTCAAAACCGGATTCATGGCAAAGAAAACACTATGACTCTGATACTGACCATGCATCAGAACCGTAGTCCTAACCAATTTAAAATGTAGAACATTGAATAAAAAATGAGAATTCACATTCAGTTATGGATGGTTATTGGTTATAAACTCACGACCATAATCGCGCCTATGACAACCTTTAATTTACACTGGTAAATATGTATAAACAAATATAACGGTGTTTAAATCAAGTGCCCATTGTACATCCCAACTATATTTTCCTAATTTTAATGTTGGACTATGTTTCTCTTTCCTCTACCGGGTGTTATTTCAAAATTTTGAAAAATGAGAACGTTACTCTAAAGTGAAAAGTCTTTGAATGCTAATAACACAATTACTTAATTTATACACTATTTAATCAGAAAAACTTTTTGCACAAACTTTTTGAACAAAATTTTTGCATTGAGATTTAAATTAAGTTCTACAAGTATTAGTAGTTCAATTTTTTACTACTTTTGCTCCCATACAAATTTCTGTATGAAGAGGTTAAAAATATATTTTCCCTATCCGGGTCCTCAAAAACGGGTAATCAATGGTTCACATTGTCATCTTCTTTTTACATCATTTAGTTTCATTTCATGATGAATACAGAAATAGCCATACCCCTTAGCTGCAAAATAATTTTGCTTTGCTGCCGGTGTCTTATTCAACTAGGCCCTGAAGATGTCCCCCCTGAGGCTAACTGAGGCCCGTCACCTCTTTAAAATTTTGCTTAATTCTGTAGTTTCGGGCCTTTTTTAATTCAAGGCTAGGCTATCAACGGTAGTGTATAGCACGCGAGATGAACCGAAATGATTTCAGTTTTCAACACGAGCTCTCAGCTGGTGGTTCGGACAGGCCTTTGTCCACCCGCCACAGTCTGCCTGGTTGTGGAGAGAAAAGCTAATCGGATAGTACCGTTAACCATGTATACCCAATGTAATGATGAAATTTTGGGCCACTGAAAACTTGCCATTCGTCCTTTATTAAATCATTAATACTGAAAAGCGGAGCCCAGAAAGATGAGAATCACGAAAGTGCAGTATGGAGCAAAATTCATAAGAAGGGACGGGTCCAAAGTTAAGTTATAGAATTGGGAAAACGTGACAATCCATACAAAAAAAATTTAAAGGTCCATACAGAAAACGTGACAGTGGCGGGTAGGGGGGGGGGGGGGTGCGGTTATAAAAGTCACGTGACATAATTAATGGACGTTCCCCAATCAGAAAAACTGATGAATGAAAACTGATGAAAATATTTTCTGGATATATCTTGATCAAATACCCCTTGAAATTCTTTTTTCATTGAGATTTCTGGAGTTATACGATTGACAGAGCACCGTTTTTGTTATTATAACTTAGCGCACACAAAATATTTGTCAAATTTAACTACATCGATTTTGCATTGTTCTTGAATCAAATTGATCAAAACGACGGTTTAATAATTTTCGCTTTACACATTCTATAATGTTTTTGAGGGTATTCATCCCCTTGTAGTTGAATTGTTTGATAAAAATATAGGTTTAGAAGAAAATAATTCAAACAGAAGTGATTTGGCTCAACGCCAGCATTGCCGCATGTCAGCTTTCTTTGGTGCCGTGCTGGCACAATTTTTACTATTCATTTTATTGTGCCTTGAAATGAAACAAATTGGCGCCAAATCATTCAAAATTTGGTTCTGTCCAATATATGTATTTATAAGGAGTAGTCGTTAATATTCATGACACTCCAAGGCGTTCAGTCGGTAAAGGCGTGGCTACAAACCAACATCATGCTGGTCGTGACAGGGTTAAATTCCCGATATTGTCTTTTAGATTTGTTCGTAAAAGAAAATCATACCAATGCAAAAATTGTGCTATGGCATCGAAAGCTCTCATTTAATGACTGGAAGTGAAATAGGAATACTTAGTTGAGAAGCAGGCAAAAATCAAATGGTGGTAAACAATAAGCTTTTCAAAAAAAAAAAACGAGCGTGACACTTAAAAAAGCCATTTCAGATGGGCGCAAATTCTCACGCAAGCGCATCAATATTCGAAAAATATTTTGCTATTCACTTGCATAACGGGTGTTCAATAAAAAATGAGCATTTGTTCAGTCATAGTTAAAAAACTTTTTTTTCAAAGAATTCAGTATTTTTTATTAAAAACATAATGTTTATTCTTCAAAACAAAAAAAAAACGTTATTAAATATTGGAAAAGGAGCCCTGGATCTTCCGGATACAATTCTGGATCCTCGTGGTCAACTGCTTCGTATACCTGGCCCGCCAATTATTTTTGTATACTATGGCACTGAAGGAGCCGATAAAATCCTCAATGGGACGGCACAGGGGCAAGTTGGTCGGGTTCCTTTCTTCAATAATCTTTTTCTGCTCAAGATACTCCAGCGTCTTCTTGGCGTAATGGGAAAACGCCTTGTCCGGCCAGAAGAAATCCGAATAATGCTGCTCCATGATGCTCCTCTAAGAAACGCAGAAGAATTTTTTCAAGACACTCCTCCTGGTACACTTGTTGATGGATGGCCAGACCGCTCGGCTTGAACCACCGGTTTGAAATCCCTCTGTCCGATATGGCGTTGAACAGCATACCTTTTTTTCAAATTTATGCTTGAACTTAGATGTTTCCTTGGAGGGTGTGGCCGACTTGTCGCTGGAATAGTGACTGTCATTTCCTGGAATGTGTGTCTTCGAGAGCGAAAAGTAACTTTCGACGTCCAGCACGAACGATGTCCCGCGGTAGTTCTTCGTCATCCACCGGCACTGCGATTTCACGGTCACTATCTGCTCGTCCATGTACTCGGGGGACCGAGTCATCATCCTACAGATGATGTCCTCCACCCTGAGGGTTCGGTGAATCAAGGTATGGGAGCAGTGATATTTTCGGCCGGCATCACGCAAACGCGTTCCGTCCTTGTTGTCGAACAGCTTTTTCAACGCTTCCTTCTTCTTCTTCGTCATTATCTTCGCCGGACGGCCACTACCGGCCTTTCGCTTCACGCTCATGGATGCCAGGATCCGCTAAACTGTACTCACATGCACGTTTTCGTCTCGAAAGTGGTCTACCGTAAACTTTTTTCCACGACGACCATGCGTTTCGTAAAACCGTACAACACGCTCGCGGAGTGCTTGCTGTTTCGTTGCAATCTTCGATTGCACTGACAGCGCCCGAGTGAAAAGAAACATGTCATCCATTTCTAAGGAATCTAGAGAGCAATTCTCTTTGTGAGAAAAAAAATTAACGCTCTTCACTTCTATTACAGAAAGGTATTAAAATCATTCTCATTTTTTATTGAACACCCGTTAATTGTCCATATTTTGCAAGAAATTCTTAAAATTGTAAACAATCTTTCTATTAACTAAGATTGAGCTATTTGCATACCTCGATATAGTACATTTTTCAAGATCATCAAAGAATTCAAAACGTATAGAAATTCAGCGAAATTTAGAGGATTATTGGTAATGCTCCAATGTATAGAGTAGAGCGCCACTTTTTCAATAGCATCTATTTTCTTTCTATCGTGTAGAAAAAATCAATAAAATCAATCAATCGGCCATGCACAAATTAATTAAACCTCTATTTCTATCTCAACTCATTATTATGAGCTTACAGCTTCATGAAAAAATCGTGGTTATTTATTCAAAAAGCATAGGTCATTTCAATCTGTTTTTAATCAATCAAATAATTTTATTGCAGAACGTGAACCGTGACATTAAGGTCAACAAAAAATAATGGATGAATTCACTGAAATGGCCGGTTAAAAAAGTTTTCACGGTTGAGCATACTACTCCTCAATGTGTTTCGCAAACTAGTTACTTCGCATGGAGTCCCTTAACTTTAAAAATATGTTTCGAGTGATTGGGCATAGAATGCATGTGTCAAGATTGTACTTAAAAAACGAGACACATGAAAATGGACACCAAATATTCCTTTTTAGGCGGATTTTGTTCTAACTTTCAGGAAATAGCTAAACTGATAAGGTTAGGTTTCTATTTTAATGGTTTATTGGAGCTCCTCTAAATTACCGTGTCGTATACTTATGTCTAAATTACCACTTTGCCCTTGGCACCACTCATACGGTTTTGGGCAATAGTGGGGCCGACTTCTTTTGATACTTTTACCCACTGATTCTTGAAAGTAAGCTGGTTCTCGAGTACCTTAAGTTTTTTTTACGAAGTTTGGCCTTCATGGTGGCCCAAAACTTCTCAATCGGACAAAATTCCGGTGAATTTGGTAGGCTAAAGCCTTTGGTTCAACAACATTGTTATCTCTGTACGAGTCGAACACCGAGCGCGTAGTGGCAGGATGTCAAATACAGCCAAAATAACGTTTCGCCTTCGTGAGACCACAGGAAGGGCAGCATACCCGTCTCAGTAGATGTCAGTCACCTTTTTTTTCTTCAATGCAAATTGAATTTTTTCTCTCTATTTTTTTTTGCATTTAATAAGTGAACCATTCAAAGAATATAAAAAATAAGATATAAAGTTGACTTAAGTGTGTTCATTCTAATTTTAACCAAATAAATGAGAGAACTTTAAAAACATTAAATCAGCACTTTATTTTGCCTACCACTGTAAGTGATTAATAACGATGCAACTGAGGATGAGCTTACATCTTTCGATTTGAATCAAAATAACATTTTTAAGATTATTTAAAATATAATACTGTGCACCTAAGCTATTTTCATCGAGAAATAATAAACTAGTACCATGCTTCCATGAAATGGATAAACTATTCATTTTAGTTTTTTTTTCATTTTAACAACAACGGATTTGTTTGTATTGCTTCCCTGTCTGATTTTGATTTCATACACCGTCGCTAATAGGATATTCGAAAATAAGTTTATGCTGCGCTAATGAATAATTTTCATGACCACGCACTCGTTGCACGTCTCTATCATTTTAAACTTATGCGTTAGCTCGTCTGTGCTTTTGTGCTGTTGGCTATCCCTCTTTCGAATTAATATCCTCTTCAATCAAACACCTCGAGGCAGCAGCTTTCGAGACTTCACTTAAACGCGCCGAATAAAACCAATGTCGATGCTCTTGAAGGCGAGCAGCATTGAATTCGGCCCCACTGACACAAATCACACCTCATAAACCTGATAGCGGCCTACCAATGTCGTTGGCCAATTGCTTAATCCATATCCCATCTACACACGAACATTTTTATTTTTTTTTGAAAGCTCCTACATACCAACAAAAGAGTGAAACTATTGGCCAGAAACATCGAAAAAAAAAAACCAACAGCCATATCGCGACACGAACCAGTATATTCAAGGTTGCCTACCTTGAACTGAAACGTGGAACTCGTGTTGCGGGTTGAACCTGCTGCAGTCGCAACCAAATGGGCTTTCGAATGGACTCGCCATCATCATCGTGTATGTGGCTTGTTGTGATTTTCATGTATAGCCTGCATTCGTGACCGTTTCGAGTCTATTGTGCTCTCCGAGCTATTATTGGCCACGCTTGTTCACTAAGATGTACTTTTGAAAAAATGCGCGAATCGAACAACTTGGTAGCGCGTGTAATTTTTGCTGCATCGAGTACCCTCTACTATGCAGAGGAGATTATTGATTTGTCCGCTCCGTAAGCTGACCTATGTTTAGCCTCTAACGTTGCATAATGGATATGTGAGTATGTGTAAATGCGGTGAGGGATCGAAGAAAATGCGCTTCTTTCTGGCCCCCATCTTCGACGTCATCTCGTGTATATAAAGATACAGTATTGTATAGATGAACGCTGCGTTGAAAGCTTCTAAGTTGCAAACATGGCTTCATCCATTATGCACAGCTGAAGGCTAGTCTCATCCGTGGAGAAATGAGCAATAGGTCGGTGAAGAAAAAGAAATTAATTGTTGCTAATTATTGCCAGCTATTTGTGTGTCGTGGTCGTTGTTTTTTCTATGATTTACCGACACTTGAACTAGGCGTGCTAATGTGGTTTTGGTTGAGCTGGAGCTTGTTTGCATCAAGCCTCATGACACCCCTTGGTAGTTGTGATTTTTTGTTCGTAGCGGAATGTTGGATTTTCAACTTTAGTTCCTTCGGATGAGTCTTGAGGAAATCTGACATTGTTGGTAAATACGCGAGTTGGCTAGTGTGGCTCTGCTTGAATGCCATTCGCATGGGCTAAGTGCCTTTGAATGGCAGAACTAACTGCTTTGAAAGTTTACGGTTCAGCCTTGAGCGACGCAAGCGATAATTGATTTCAATGAAAATAAAAGCACCTCAAATTTACCTCCCATGCTTCCAAATCAAATGGGTTGAGACACCGTGAAGAACTGACTGTACAGTGACATTTTAAATTGTGTATAGTTTGTTGTCGCCATTTGTCCGTCAATAGAATATACCGCACTCGTATTTTAATCATGAAATACAAAATGTATGGTTGCTCTAACCAATTTTCAAAAATTCTCGTGAAGCAAACCTCCATAATATTTTTTCATGTTTCAAATATATTGGAAAACAATGCTTGTTCCTATACAAGCATTTGGAGGTAAAGAAATAAAATTAGTCCTACAGGATAAGATTGAGCTAGTATTAATCACTTCTATGCATGGGCTTGAACACACTTGTTTTTTATATGAAATTTGGTTACCGAATCTTGATTATTTTTATGGTAATCCTTGCAAACAAAACTGGCATTAAGAAGTATTTCCATTTGCATTAACAGTGGCAGCATTTAAAATATGTCATTTTGTGCGCCGCAACTTATTTTTACGTCATGTCACATTCATGACACTCAATTTGAGTTTTTATAGACTTGTACAGTGTCGGACATGAGTTAAGCAAATGTGTTGAGATACATAGAAATATGATTAAAATTATGGTTTTCAACAGTTCATTAAATTCAGCAATTGAAGAAGAAGAAGAACAAGAAGAAGGTATTTAATAACAATTTGTCAAAATGATTTTACTGTTCGCCTATTTTTATGAATTATACAAACAAAAAGTTATAATAGTAAATATATTTTAAGTTACAAAATGTATACAACTGAAAGATATATATTGGTTTGCGCTGACTATGGCAGTATTTTGTGGCGTATCCTCTATTTTTAAGCACTGCTGCACATCGTCAGAGAATAATGACTGTATCATTAATTATGAGTACACCTAATATTTTATTTATTTATTTATGTAACTCAAATAAGATTACATTGTTTATTGATCATAAAAAAGTCCATTACATCAGTATTCATTTAATTTTTCGTAGATCTGGCCAGCCTCGCACCTTCTTCTTGATGTTCCTCATGAGGTTTTGCACAACTGTTCCGTCGATGGTTTTGCTTACGTTTACCCAGTCTTTTTCTTAATTTGATGATATCATCTGCTCCTCTAGTCTTCTTCCGCAGCATTCCTTTCTTCAAAGCTCGACATTTCTCAATGGGCCTTATTTGCGGACAATTCGGAGGATTCATCGCCTTTTCCACAAATTGGACATTGTTCTCTTCATACCAGTCCAAGGTGGCAGGATGTCAAATCAGGCCAAATCAGTTTCGAACCATTGTGGATTAGTGACAGAATTCGTTTCTGCAGGCATTCCTTCCGGTACATTTCGGCGTTCATATTTGCGGTTGTGAAAAAATGTGTCAATGGAAAAATGGATTTTTTCGAATTTGGGACATCCGTTTCACGCTTCACGGTGTTAAACAGTGCCTGGAAGTGTCCTGTTGTCCAATTTGACGTACGTCTCGTCATCCATGATAATGCACATGTCATTTTTGTTCAAAACGTCGTCGTACAGCTTCCGAGTCCGAGTTTTCACGGAATCCGCCTGAATTTGGCTGCGTTTCGAACGTTTTTTTCCCTTTATTATAGAGGTTTTCAGCCCTGGGCTGGTTCATCTCCGGCGTAGTTACTCAAATACCTTTTGGGTATTTTCGAAACTTGTCCGGGGGTGAGATTCGAATTCGTGACTTTGGCGTGAGAGGAATGGATGTTAAAAACTTCGCCGAGGTCGCCCCCATCCGGACATTTTTGTTTCCGATACGCCTTCAGCGAATTTCGCCCCTTTGCCCGTTGGACCATTCCAAAAGTCGTTCCTTTTTTCCTTCAAAAACTTTGCAAATTTGTTTGTCCAGATTTGGCGAGCCTGTTTTTCTACCACGGCCAGGTAAGTCCTTCAATGTGTTATGCATAACAAACCAGTTGATCGCATTTTGGACCGCACAGACACTAATACCTTCATCTTTTGCTAATTTTCTTAGCGACAACCCCTTATCAGTGCAGTACCTGGTCACAATCGATTTTCGCTTTTCTTCCGTAGACCTCGCATTGTTCCGCTTGAAGTAAAACTTTAATTTTTAACGAAGATTTTCGTTTGTTTAGTTTGTTTACAAGGCAAGCAACACATTGACACTAAACAGCTGTCAAAATAAGTCATAGTCTTTTTCATACAGAACCTCAAAGGTGAGCTCATAATTAACGATGCAGTCCTTAGATTCCATCAACCTGTCAATTGTTTCCTTCGGAATTTCATCCCAAGCTTTGGAGGTAGCTGTGGACAGCTCAGTTGTGTTTCGGTATGAAATGCAAGTTCTTACTAGGCGGTTCACTATTTTCCACAGATTTTTTAATGGGCTTAGCAATTGTAGCACTTCAATTTTGTGATAAACTACATCACAGTCTGGATTCAGGTACTAAACGGTCGTCTTACTCGTTTCATTACCTTACCAATCAGACACGGCCGGTTAGTCTGTGCTGTACACAGAAGTTGTCTCCATTTGGCATGGCTGTACCTCGCCAGCCTCGCTGTCTGCGGAGAGTCCGCCTCTTCTTCTTGTACCCGTCGGTTCGTTTTTGATAAACATTTTAACAGGGCTGTCGTCCAACATTCTTATAACATGTCAAGCCTATCGTAGTCGACCGATTCCAGTGATGTGTACGATGGAAGATTCACTCCACTGTAGATGGTACGCAGCACCTTCCATTCTAGGAAAGCAAGGACGTCTTCGTCCTCCACAAGCAATGTCCATGTTTCGTGGCCGTAGAGAACTACCAGCCTAATTAATGTCATGTAGACGGTCAACTTTGTAGTTCGGCGAACTTTGATCAAGCTTAGCGTCCTTCGGAGTCCAAAGTAAGCACGATTGTCAGTCATAATGTGCCTTTGTATTTCTCTGCTGGAGTCGTTATCGGCGGTCACCAATGATTTCATCACTGTCGATCTGAACTCGTGCTAGGAGGCTAACATTGTCTTCTCGTGAGCCTCTTCTCTCCATGTATTTTGTTTTCACTGCATTAATCACAAGCACAATCAGACCAGCTTCAGCCTTAAGTCTGATGTACGTTTCCGCCATCGTCTCAAAGTTATGTACGTGCTACGATATCAACATCGTTCTGAAGATCGTGCCACTCGTGTCTATCCCAGCTGTTCGAATCACACCCTCCAATACAATTTTAATCAACAAACACGACAATCCATCATCTTACCGTAACCCTCTCCAAAATTCGAAGGGATTCAAAAGTGTACCTGATACTCGGACGACACACTTCACTCGATCCATCGTTGTTTTGTCTAACGGCGTCAGCTTTGCTTTACTCGTTTCATGCCGTCGAAATTAAACAGATTAAGTTTGAATTTGGCAAACTGAAGTCCAACCTCTGTCGGCTTGTTGTTGATAGATGGCTTTTTCGCTGGTTTGCAGCTGAATAACCCAAATTCTTGTAACCGCCACAGAACAGCTTACCCCCAAGCATTATTTACACTTGATTTCGGATCCTGAAGCAAAACAATCGTTTTGGGAGCAGCGAAGGATCGTACGGTTCATTCATAACCGATTCTCTTGCTTTGTAGCGCTTCAGTAAATGGGTGTACAGGGTGAGTGGTAATTCTTGTCAGTGTTTTTTTGATCATGTGTAGCTTTGGATAGGTTAATCACAGACAAGGTTGCATATTTTTCTCTTAGAGTGTATTCAAATTTCAACACTGCTTGCTCGTTTGTTTTAATTTTCATTTGTTTGAGACGCGTAATAATCATGGACGCGAAAAGGAACCGAAAGAAATAAAGCCTGGTTTTAGAACAGACAGTTCTATTCCTTCATTTTTGCAGCCGCAATAATCATCAGTGCGTTTTACACCACAGGTGAAAAGTTTTTCCGATCGATCCAGTGCACGGTTTCAAATGGATACTTTGAAACTTTTGTGATTGAACCTGCATTTTAAATAAGTTTAACTTTTTTTTGTGTATATTTTGATGGAATTGATTAGAGGGAATAAAAATTGAACTCAGAACAAGTGATAGCATGTGAACCTATTTTTTATAGTCACTGTAAAAACTAGGGGTAATAATTACCATATAGTTCGGTATTTGATTTCACAGATATTTTGCGCTAATTTTGCGGATTTGTCGGTAGTACATTACAAAAAAAAACTGTTAAAATAGTACTGAGGTTCTCGTTATCAATATTGGGTCAGTTTGTAATCACCTAAATGATATTAAATGATTACAAGCTGACCCAATATTGATAACGAGATTCGCTGAATGCAAAATAATATCTGAGATAACAGAAATTGTTATTTCTATTTTACTTTGCTATGGTACCCTTTTTTTTTGGTAAAAACATATAATGATTAATTAGATTTGCGTCCTCCTGTCAGCGACTAATGTTACGCTGCATTAAAAGCGACAGCCTTAGTTTAGCCTTTGGTTACATTCTTCGAGCGGACGGCCTACATTTGTCTTTCTTGAAATTTCCCCTGGGACGTATTGTTCTTATTTAGCATTTAAATACTGTTCTAATGATACTGACATCATTCCTGTTAGGTTGCCAAGCTCCACTGACAACGCTTTGAAATGTGCACAGAAATCAAAGGACCCATTTTTGCTACGGTACATGTTCAACCTCTGCCAAACAGAACACAAAAAAGTGCTCTTTTGGCAGCTCTTTATACACGTGTACCTACAACAATGCCAGCTCCTCTGAGACTAGGTACTTTATCACCTTAGAAGAATTCGCAAGAGTATGGATGGTACAATAATTAAACTTAACTCTCGGTATGTCGACAGCAAAAGCTGTCTGTAGTGTATAAGTTTATAGCCTTTATATTTCAATTCCGTTTCCCAGTTTGGGCGATGACGTGTGCTACCTTTTATTTGTAGATACATAGATGGCTATTTGAGCCAACGTGAGAAGCCTACGAGATGAGATAGAATTGCGAAAGTCGGAAAGGGTGAGGCTTTAGTCTTCACTATTTCTACTTAGTCGTTTCAACCGACAAGACGATGGTGATGACGACGGGTGGAAAGTTTGCATTGATATAAATATGGAAATGAATGTGACATTCAAGTTAAACAATAAGTTCTGGCTTGCAAATGGAATGTTTAAACGTTGTTGCACTTGAGATACAGTTGTCGGAAAACTTTCTTCGGAAGTTTTCCATTTATAACTAAACTATGGTGATGATTGAGGCCGTTCAAAAACGTGTCTACGAGTGATAAAAAACTATATTGTAAAATAATGGAGCTCTGCTTGACTGTTTTTAAATGTCAACTCTTGCTGCCACTGCAATATTGGTGTTGTCCTCAAAGGTCATTCTGGTGTTCGTAATGAAGTTCTGGTGGCGTGACCTTTATTTACGTTTCATGTTCTGGTTTAAATTTGGGTTGGTTGAGCAACATCATAAACAACTACATTACCATTTATGAACGAAATATCGCAGATAATTCGTTGATATTTAGTAGAGTTAATTTCGATTAGAATTGCGATAAAATAACTGAACTATTCAAATATATGTGCGAATATTTTGCCCTTTTTCCCAATCGGATAGTCTACAAGTCATGAATTAGATGGATGCCCACTGATTGATAATTTAATTTGATGATTTGGTTCTTGATAACCTACAAAGGGGTCCTCCCTTAGCTCAGTCGATAAAGGCGCAGCTACAAAGCAACACCATGCTGGAGGTGGCTGGGTTCGATTCCCGGTCTGGTCTAGGAATTTTTCGTTAAGGAAAACTTCTCGACTCCCTGGGCATAGCGTATGATTGTACTTGCCACACAATCATACTAATGCAAAAATGGTAACTGGCATCGAAAGCTCTCAATTAATAACTGTGGAAGTGCATTTAGAACACTAAGTTGTGAGCAAGCATTGCGACGAACTGTGAACTTATGACATTGTCAAATTGCTCTCAACCGTGAACTTATGACATTGTCAATTTGCTCTGTAATCCGTCTGGATGACGCGAAAGGATCAAACTTTGCACATAATATAATCCGATTATCAGTTATTGCTGATGTTTTTCTTGGTTTTCCACGAGTTTTTTTTTTCTTTTTTAATGGTCTGAGGGCATTCGTCACGAAATTTTTAGATCTTCCTAGAGTACTTGCGATGAACTAATACGTTTCACCTTCTTTGCGCAAATTCTGAACCATGAATCTTTCGTGTAGTGTACAAAGGTGCGATCGACCCATTCAAAGAGAAAAACTAATTAATTAAACCTCAGAGTTATTTGTGACTAACAACTGCATGTAAACATTTCACAATATTACTCGTATACACAAACATTTGAGTTAAAATCATGTGATATTTTCAACACACCTACACTCAGTAGCAACAAAAAAGCCGAGCAAAATTTTGCTTCCAAAATACGCGTTGTTCAACCTTCTGTAACTTTGTCAATTATCAATATATTTGGCTGAAATTTTGACAACACTATAACTAATGTGCCGAGGCGTTGTCATCATACAGGTTTGGGCCAAATTAATAAGATGAATTCACCTCAGCTTTGTTTCTGCACCGATAGTTCAGCATGGTAAATATCGGGAGAAAGCGAGAAATACTCATGTTGGAGCGTCAACTTTGACGCCAGCTGTAGTCCAAACCACTTGATAGAAACAGTTCAAATTTTGTCAACATTAATCTCCTTTTGTATCCTACCTAAATTTTTCACAGAAATACGGATTTTTGAAATTGGTATGTCAAAAATGACTTTTTTCGCATATGTTATGATAACTTTAAATTTATAAACTTCATCAACATAAAATTGTATGTGTATACATTAGTTATAGTGTTGTCAAAATTTCAGCCAAATATATTGATAATTGACAAAGTTACAGAAGGTTGAACAACGCGTATTTTGGAAGCAAAGTTTTGCTCGGCTTTTTTTTTGCTACTGAGTGTATTATATTGGCCAACTAAAAAAACAGAAGTTGCCTTATTTATACGCCAACTGACAAAAACAAACAGAGAAAGATGTCACATATACAGCAATGTTTATGGGATAAAATGCTGTAGTGAATGAAAAGGTATGGTAACACTATAAATGCAGTAGTGTGCGTTGTTCATGCGAATCGATAACTTGTAGTCGCACAGCTTTTTTAATGACCAGCAGTGTATTGTTGCAAGGCAACTTTCCATAGCAGTGGGACAATCTGAAAAACGATTTGATCAGGATTCTATTGTTGTTTGTGATCATCACGCTCCTGTATGAAGCACCAAAAACGTTTTGGCGCGCCAATCAGCAGAGGCACTTACGCAAAATCCGTGAATAGAAGAGAATCTCCTTCCAAATGCAATTCACACTCTTCGGTCAAAGTATCAAACTATCCTGCTGACAAATATATCCACTAGACCTTTTCACTAAAACACAACATTTTTCATTTCCAACGGGCCAAGCAAGATCGCTTCTCATTTTAAACTGTACCTTTGGCAGTTTCAGCAATTTCGTTGACAAATTAGAGGTTCTTCAAGTCAATTTTATGATTTTTAGCAATTACTGATACAGCAAATAATTTCACAGACTCATTGTTAAAAATCTAAAACAAAATCAGCGTTGCAAAAGAACGACGATCAGCAATAGAAGCCCGGGCAGTAGAAAATAACACATGAATACCTAATTTTAATTTTGATATCTGACCGTGGTGTTTATGAGCATAAGAGTTGAAATTTTTTAGTAACATACCTAAGAATTGCAAACAAAATATTTTTCTAATAACAAAACTTATTATTTGGGATACCTGGGAATACCTGAGAGGCACTATTTTAGTTTTGCCTTAGCTTGATAAGATTGATATTATGATTATGTATTTATGGTATTATCCTTTTTTTATATGATGTTTTTGTGGTATTTGGTTTGGTTTGAGAGTCAACGGTCATCAATACCAAATTCAAATATAGAGATATTCGTTCTTCATCAGGAAGCAAAGTAGTAGTAAGTTATTAAGAGCCACCGATGATCACTTTATTGATGAATACAAATAGCTCACCGTATCTTTGTCTAGAGTAGAACGGCGCTCTGAATGTATCTCAAGCTGAACAATGCATTAGGCTCTAAGTAACATTGAGAGATTCTCTTCGTCGACTTACACTCAGGGACACCACAAAAATGTTCAAGACCGACAAATCTCGAAGCAGAGCCTTGTCTTGTTTAGTCTGGTCTAGTCTATCGGTTTTTTTCATTTCCTTCAATTCCACAATGGCCGGGCACCCAGGATAATATAACCTCGTTCCTACTAGCCAGTTGTTTCAGAAAAAGCTGCGATTGACACGTGAATGGCTTTAGCTCATATAACACTGCTTGGCTGTCCGGAAAAAATTACAGATGTTAGCAAACCTTTAACTCCTTTTGGTGCATAAAGTAGCACATTCTAATATTCTCATCTTGGACCCATCCGCATAATAACTTGTGTTGGACGTGTGCCTGGCCCACCAGACTCCCCATAAATAGCAACTTGGTTGAACCACTTTGAAGGAAGAGTTAGAGAGGAGGATTTTATATTGATACATAGGAGGATTTTACATGCACCAGAAGGTTGCACATAAAAGCAAAAACGACATTTTGAAATACATACTGTTTTTTTCGATAAGCGTTCAAATAAGCGGTTGTACAGAATTTTAACTTTGTTTATTAAGCCGAGGGATAGAGGAATAAAGCAAAAAAGAAGTTGGAAGATGTTCCATCTGCCTATATGCGTAGGAATAAAAGAATAGTTGTTTGACAGTTTTTATTTTACTTGAAACGATGATCGATTTAGTAAATGTCAAAATAAAAATCTCTTAGTCTTGCTTCAGTTCATGAGTTATAAAATCAGACAGTATTATACCTCTTTGGGTTTGTTAAAGCTTTAGACCAGCGCGGCATCTTTTTGATCCGCTTACTGATGATCTAATCGCTGATCGAATCCCATGACTTTTGCAAAATTTCTCATAATGTATGTTGTGATGTAGGATACTGATGATGAACCTTTTCGTCTAACTCTTTCCATAGTAATTCAATTGGGTTGAGATCTTGCGATTGTGGTGGCAACTGAACCCACCATCCTGCTTCTGCTTGGTAAATTCCTTGTCATGATTTAGACGTGTGTTTCGGATCGTTGTCTTGTTGTAGCACGAAGTTGTTCCCTATCAGCGCAGAACAGATGGTACAGCATTGTTCTCCAATGTGGTCAAACATTATTCCTTTTTCATGACGCCGTTAATTTTTCATCAAATCTCCGATATCACCACGAGAAAATCATGTCCAGCCCATAACAGAGCGTCCAATATGCTTTACTGTAGGAATCATGCTTGTCGGGAGCATTTTTTCCTGCTGCTTTCGTTTAACGTACGCCTTGGCGAACCAAATATTTAGAATTTTGACTTGTTGTTGATCTGTTTTGCTGTCATCTTTCAGTTGATTTTGGCTAGAACTTCGATACGATGATTATCCGAATTTAAAACACATTTACACTGTCTTCAACTCGAGGCCGTATTGACTAAACATTGACCATGGAGCACATGGATTACAAGGGACAGTTTAACCTATCGCTCAGTGGACCAGCATGCAAATTTTCTTTTTACGAAAATTTCCACAGACTGGAGCGGGAATTGAACCCTCACTTCATGGAAATCGCCTGAGCGGCGGGTGACGTCGCTAACCGCTTGACCACAAAGCCCTTATGGTGTTCACTTGGTAGGGAATAAGGTTTATTAATCTCATTTATTTCAAAATTTGATCGCCCGATTGTGATAAAATTGGTCTTATTTATTTTCAAAATAGTTAATTTTAGGTGAAGTAGGATGATGATGATGATGGGTAGTACCACTTGAATAGAAAAGCCTGGGATAGAAAAATCAATGAACAGTTCAGAACTCTCGTAAATTGTATATTGTAAATATATTTTTGATTACTTATTTTCTAACATTTTTGACACGTACTTAAACAAATAACACATAACACATGTGATTATGAGTATTTATGTATGAACATAGCATTAAACTCATGATACATTTTGAATACTGATCCGAATCGTTGATTGATGTACACAATATCAGATGTTTTTCCTGAAATCATTCCTTGTCTCTGAATTGATAAGCTAATGATTGAACCCCTTGCTAGAGTTTTGCTTATATCTCTGTTCTATCAAATATGTTTTATATCTGGTAATTAATTCTCCAGCCACTATCATTTAAGCTGTCGTCATTCATCACGCAGGGTCATGGCTTTGGGCAAACGGATGACTATTCCTCAATTCAAAGCTTCCTTCTTCAATCAATGTCGAGAACTTTCAAAATCCGATTCATTTTCATGTAATTAAAAACTCGATTAGTCCGAAGGCCAATCGCCTTCACTAGATTCGAAGCCAACATTCCATCATGCCATACCGAGCAAAACGTCCATAGTGAGACGTCTGATATTTCAGAAGCATCAAACCCGAAAACCCTACAACTTCAGTGCTTAGTCTGATGTCTTGTACCCTAAAATTAGACTAAAGTAGCCCAACAAAACAGTAGGAAACGAGAGGCTCACTCCAGATTGCCGCGGATGCACTTTTAATCAGATAACTCTAATTAACTTGTCATAAGCCGACGTAACGTAACGATGGTGAAGTTGTTAATTAACCCCCGCAGAGGAAAGATCTATATTATCTTTACCAACGGTTTGCCGGATGTCCTCCAATTCCACCTAACGGCATTGAGCTGCGCGCGCCCTTACTGAGCAAGCAAACATGGCCAGCAAATTGTTTAGTGATAACGGGGCAGCAGTGTGTACACGACTACTGACTAGCAGCAAAACCACAGGCGACAGAAACAGAAATTCCACCTGTTCTGCGTATTACATTTTTCAACTTTGTTATTGTCATTTTTTCTTTTCATTTAGAGTGCCAAGTGGGACGCGATGCGTGAAATTTAGGTGTTTTTCATCGACTTCCAACCGGGCCGGCAGCAGACAACGGAGCTATTTGTAACCGAGTGCTTTAATTACGGCGAGTGAATGGAAAACTAAGTTTACCATGTATTTGGTTTCACTATTGGTTCAAGTGCCATTTTGTGAGTGTGTGTGTGTTTGATGCAAGTATAATCATACCGTGAAAATATCAACATCGACAGAAAAAAAAGTATATGCCATTGCCATAGTGATACAGTCAGTGAGTGCAAGTTTCAAATGATTTCACTTTAGTCTGGTGGTGAAGATCATGCGCGATATCAGTTAAGTGGAAAGTTAACCTAAGCCCCAAAGTAGATACAACGAAAATTGCATGAAGCGAGACGAGGAACGTGCTCGCAAGATGTGGAGGGATATTGGAGTGGCTGCAATGCAGCAGCAGCAGCAGCAGCATGGTCCAAACTCTCTTCATCATCACCCGCACTATAATGGTAACGGTCCCGGAGTTCCCGTAACACCCAACAATCCCCACTGGAACCAACCGGGATATCGAAATTCCTATAGTTTACCACATCCTAGCCAGAGCCCCGGTCAAAACGGGCGCTTCCAACAGCACTACGAAATCAAACCACTTTCACAGTCTCCCTCGTTTCAAGAGATTTCAGCCGGTAACTACAACGGAAGTTCCCCGTACCCCATGAAACCGAGGCCCTTGTCGATGTATGAAATCGGCAATGGGTCCCCTAGCCAACAATTACATTCCCTACCTCCAAACTTTGTGCCAAATCAGAACAGACCGAACGGTCGGCCATCAATGGCGGGTCCTCCACCGCCTAATCCGCGACAACAGCCACAGCAGCAACAGCAACAGCAATTGCAACAGAATTCAAACGGCCTACGACAACAGCCAGAAGAATTGGTAAGCACACATCATGCCATGAATGACATCTTTCCGGGGTGATTAATTGGGATTGGGGGGAAGTAATCACAATATAATGATGTATGTGGGGTACCCAGCCCTCCAGCAGCTGTGTTGTTCGATGAGTTACTCAATCGAAGGGTGTGCTGTTTGATTGATGTTGATGGAATATGCGATACGATGTAACAGATTGAAAAATTTGACGCTGGTTTGAAGTAACGGGGCGGCGTAGGAGTAACGTTTTCGATCGTGCGTCACTGCCGTGAACTATGTTGAGCTTAATTTAAGCACATAATTATTCACTTTTTCGCCTTAGCAGATGTTATTTGACTGTGGGGGTTTCTAGAGAAACCATTTCACTAATTACCAATTGATGAAAATGAATGTTGATAGATATCTATAATAAATCATGGAATTATTAATTTGGACATCCTTCTTTTTAAAAGTATAACTAACAAAATTCGGTATGGGATGCATAGATTTTGAGTATAGTATAAATGAAAACAAAAAAGTTTGTCTAGTCGAGTTTTTCGATAACGGCCTTGCAAACGGATTTGGCGACCGGTTTTACCCTTAAACAGAAGTGTGGTATGTAGGATTAGTGATTCGAACTTAATTAACCGCTGCATTTGATAAACTGAACCACGACATTGCTTTCATTGCTATAGACAAGGCATGCCACCCAATCGGCAGCAAACCTTTTGTTCTTATAATCAGAGCTTTGCGTCATTATAACATACATCGTAGATATTAGATTCAGAGCAATGTAGATGTAGAAAAGCTGAAAATTTAATTAAGCCTTCATTGTACATGGTATTTTGGAAAGTCCAGTTTCTGGAATCTATCGGCAAATAATGGATACGATCATTGAAAAAATCACATGGGTAGGTTGAAATCGACTAAACCCACTTTTTTAATTCAAGAGCTTTAGCATAATTTGACTCTACATATATTTCAGCAAATGTTTTGATTTATTTCAGTCGCAACAATCCTCGGTGGCTGTTGTTATATTAGGAAACAACATGAAAAAAGACTTGACAACATGAAAAAAGGCTAAAATGGAGAAAAATGGATCGCTTTCCAGAGCCTGCATATATTCAAACCTGCATTAATAGATTTATTTTGAAATTGTTCATCGAAATTTCCTATTACAAGTTGAAAAATTATAGACCTGTAATTAAACTCCGGTTTCGAATCCGTTCTAATTGTCAGCTTGTCAGCAGTAGATTGGACATATATATTTTTTCGTGAGATAGTATTATTTTTAGATCCGGGATATAATTATGTGGTACTAAATGTGGTATGTTTTGCGATGAACTTTTGTATTTTGTATTTTAAATCTAGTGAGAATAGAAAGATATAAACTAGCAAATGACGAAAGATGGGCCTGGAATTAAACTCTCAAGCTTCTATTCAGTAACCACTGTAACCACTGAGCTACCCAATCGCATTTTGAGTTTGAATCACAACAATATTATAATAACGAAATATTAGCAATTCTGCAAAAGGCCGTCCATAAAACTGTTTTCTAGAACAACTCATAGTTAGTAGTAAAAGACCGCACCCAACCGAAGAATGGAAGAGTTGATTATAGTTATGCAATATTTTCTATCGCGGTATGTTAGAGAAGATCCAATCCGCTGTTCAATGTGAGAAAAACAAAACGACAGAGCTAAGAGAGAACATTTAACATTAACATAAAAACCGTTTTCTGTTATTCTTTCTAGAATATTGGGTTACAGGGACGCCAAACATTTATTGTCGTCGATACACTTCACTCTGCACCCGATCCTTTTGCTGCTTTCCCCTGCAGTCATTCGTTACCCAACACTTAACACGATCTGAGCCGAAATCTAAGTTGCTACACAGTTAATAAAAAAAATGTAATTTTCAATATTTTTTCATGCACATAATTGGAGCAATGAAAAAGATTGAGAATAAAGGTCGAAAATAAAATTACATGAATTGAAAAATACATGATACTTTATTTTTAAAACGAATTGAAAACCTCTCATGTAATATTGAATGTTATTGATTTTTTGAAAGCTCTGACCGAAACAAATTTAACCTGTTTAAAAACAATATCTCGTACACATTAAAACACGAACGGAACGGTATATTGCTTTCATAAAGTACAAACAATTTGTTCAAGAAAGATTAAATTAAATCACTACACAGCAAAAACATATGAAAATTACAGGTGATGTAAACCGGTTCAATTAAAAAATACATTAATGTTTTACTTTATATAAGTTCAAATTCCAGTTTAAGATCACGTACATGAGCAAAACCTTGTGAAACATTTTAAAACGCATTCCCATTCAATTAAATTTGTACTAGAAACAAATGTTTACATTATGCTGTGAAAGTAAAGCAAACCTCTGACTTATTTAACTCATTAAGATGAGAGTTGACATGAACGTGTAAAATTATTGACATATTTGGTACATAGGTCGAATTAAGGAGCTAGGCTAACATAACATCCCGTTACCCTATCACGAGAGAATCGCTCAGCAAAATACTAAAACGTTCACTCAGCTCCACGGCTTACTCTGATCTCCATTATTTTTTTGTTCCGGAATTAATAGGATACAAAAAAGTTGCAGTTCGTTACAAGCGTGAATCCTTGGCACAACTATGCAAACGCTACGCATCTTACTTGCCACACCTAATGAAACTCTTATCGTTGGGCCCGCTTTGCTCTAAGCGGATATGGTATTTACTTAGAATCCGTTTTCGTTACTTTTTGAATAGGTTGGAAGTGTAGAAAATTACCTGAGATTTAGCTTAAATCCAACTAAACTGAAATGTCCAAACTCTAGCGAACAGTTCAGCTGTTCATACTTTGGTAAAGAATACCGAAGTCGGTAAAAAAATATTATTGTCTAAATGAACGTAGAAATCTACACAACACAATCAGCATCAGCAGCAACTTGACTTAATTGAGTTATAATGAAGTTACTTTAACTTATTTGCAACAAAAGTGCTGCTGGTGGTATGCTATAGAAGAGCCCTCCCTGGAATCAGTTTGTTAAGGCGCGGCTTTAAAGACAAACTATGCTGGAGGTCGCTGAGCTCAAATCCCGGTCATTGTTCGTTAAGAACAAATTCGGTACTCCCTGGGTATAGAGAATGATGATACTTGCCTCAAAATCATACTAGGTCTAAAATGGGACAAACATCAAAAGCATTCAATCAATAACTATGCAAGTGCATTTAGAACACTAATTTAAGGGGGAATATACAGTTAAAACGAGAAAAAATTATTTTTGAAAAAAAAATTTCAAAGGGAAGTTTTAACTCAAATCAATTAAAACTTTTTTGCAATTATAACAATTATAAGTTTATTTCAATTTTTTTTTCAACAAAATGGCGGCCGTTAGAGTACGTTGAAAAAGTCGTTGCATTTTGCTTGTGCCGGCTCTCCTGGTCGCAGTTTCGATCTGAAACCTGGTAAACCAAAAAAAAATACATCAATTACATTTAAAGTTAGTAGATAAATTGCAAAAAAAAGGTAAAAAAATAAATTTGGCACTTTTGGCGTAACTTTTTTTAAAAAGTCCAAATTTTTTCCGCCATTTTATCACATTTTTCCGTATTTAATAATGAAATATTACAGCAATTTCTAATTCATATAGAAGGTAATACTATAATAAAGAAATCCTATAAGTTTCATCCTAATCGAATAATTAGTTTTCGAGCTATCACCGGCATAAACTCCGAAAATGCTGTTTTGAAAAAAACGCGTTGAAAGTTTTAAGTATCGGTCTGCGCGCGAAGATGGCGTCTTCTAAAAACGTTGAAACGAAACACTTTGAGTTCGAATTCCGAAAAAGGGTTTCAAGAGCGTATTCTACGGGAAATTTACTAACTTTTTATGCAAAATTTTTTTTTTAGGAATTTTTGATCATTCTAACTGTATATCCCCCCTTAAGAGCAAACAGTCAGCAAATTTTGATAAACAGTAAGCTTGAACTGTCAAGAAAGTTAAATGAGGGTGATATAAATATTCCAACTTTAAGACTAAACATTAAATTAATCAAATAAAGTTGAAAATTTTCAAACACAAATCAGAAAATAACAGTTTAAAAATGCGTTGGTAGCAATAGATATTTTAGAAATTTTCATTGGAAAACTCAAACTTAGTTGAAACATTCCATAATTTATTAATTATCA
Organism: Aedes japonicus; assembly: GCA_034211315.2. NCBI lineage: Eukaryota > Metazoa > Arthropoda > Insecta > Diptera > Culicidae > Aedes > Aedes japonicus. Next base: position 124,808 of record JASCZW010003720.1, on the reverse strand, counting down.
AGCAGTAATAAAACCTAATGAAATTTGGCATGGAAATAGCTAAAATTTTCCATAAATAAATAAAAATTTCCATAAAAAGTTATTTTCACATGTAAGAAACCTGAAAAGCAATAAAAACAATTATATTTAATAATTAAAAAATAGATAATTTTCATTAAAAAAATCATTAGCTTCCATATAAAATTGAAAACTTTTCGGTAACAGTTTCATTATTTTACCGAATGCCATTATTATGTTGAATAACAATGTGTCTTTCTGTATCCGAATTTCTATCTTTTGCAGCTGGGGTATGAAGGCGGGACCCCCCTTAAATCCTCTGCTTAAGTTTTTGTTATTCGGCCAGCTCTTTTATGATCGGAACGTAGAGGAATTTTTTTTCTGTTATGGAAAATGTTTAGCTCCTTTGAGAAAATTTCATTTTCATATGAAAATTGTGCTATTTTTCATCTAATTTGCCTATTGTATTAATTTTATGTAAGAAAAGTTTTTTAATATTTTATATAATGAAAATTTCTCCTTTCAATATTGCAATTTAAAAAAATAATCTCCAATTACTTTTTTGTAATCTAATCTGAAACTTTTGGTTTTTTTCAACAATTTTGTTTTGAAATCGATTAATGTTTGTCGCAGTTTTGGTTTTCATTATTGCTTTTTTCTACATTGTTGTATGGCACATGAAAGATTGCAAACAATTTCATAAACAAGCCTCCTTTGGCTAGGAATTAAACGAGGGGAAATTATGCGCCTGGTAATTGTTTGTGATGGATGTGAACAAAGGAATGTCAAAAGCTTGATTAACAAGAAGTAAGTCAATTGGATGTACACGGAGCATTGTTTTCCCTTGGTGGATCTTTTTTATTGACATAGCAATAGATATTTTAGAAATTTTCATTGGAAAACTCAAACTTAGTTGAAACATTCCATAATTTATTAATTATCAAGCAGTAATAAAACCTAATGAAATTTGGCATGGAAATAGCTAAAATTTTCCATAAATAAATAAAAATTTCCATAAAAAGTTATTTTCACATGTAAGAAACCTGAAAAGCAATAAAAACAATTATATTTAATAATTAAAAAATAGATAATTTTCATTAAAAAAATCATTAGCTTCCATATAAAATTGAAAACTTTTCGGTAACAGTTTCATTATTTTACCGAATGCCATTATTATGTTGAATAACAATGTGTCTTTCTGTATCCGAATTTCTATCTTTTGCAGCTGGGGTATGAAGGCGGGACCCCCCTTAAATCCTCTGCTAAAGTTTTTGTTATTCGGCCAGCTCTTTTATGATCAGAACGTAGAGGAATTTTTTTTTCTGTTATGGAAAATGTTTAGCTCCTTTGAGAAAATTTCATTTTCATATGAAAATTGTGCTATTTTTCATCTAATTTGCCTATTGTATTAATTTTATGTAAGAAAAGTTTTTTAATATTTTATATAATGAAAATTTCTCCTTTCAATATTGCAATTTAAAAAAAATAATCTCCAATTACTTTTTTGTAATCTAATCTGAAACTTTTGGTTTTTTTCAACAATTTTGTTTTGAAATCGATTAATGTTTGTCGCAGTTTTGGTTTTCATTATTGCTTTTTTCTACATTGTTGTATGGCACATGAAAGATTGCAAACAATTTCATAAACAAGCCTCCTTTGGCTAGGAATTAAACGAGGGGAAATTATGCGCCTGGTAATTGTTTGTGATGGATGTGAACAAAGGAATGTCAAAAGCTTGATTAACAAGAAGTAAGTCAATTGGATGTACACGGAGCATTGTTTTCCCTTGGTGGATCTTTTTTATTGACATAGCAATAGATATTTTAGAAATTTTCATTGGAAAACTCAAACTTAGTTGAAACATTCCATAATTTATTAATTATCAAGCAGTAATAAAACCTAATGAAATTTGGCATGGAAATAGCTAAAATTTTCCATAAATAAATAAAAATTTCCATAAAAAGTTATTTTCACATGTAAGAAACCTGAAAAGCAATAAAAACAATTATATTTAATAATTAAAAAATAGATAATTTTCATTAAAAAAATCATTAGCTTCCATATAAAATTGAAAACTTTTCGGTAACAGTTTCATTATTTTACCGAATGCCATTATTATGTTGAATAACAATGTGTCTTTCTGTATCCGAATTTCTATCTTTTGCAGCTGGGGTATGAAGGCGGGACCCCCTTAAATCCTCTGCTTAAGTTTTTGTTATTCGGCCAGCTCTTTTATGATCGGAACGTAGAGGAATTTTTTTCTGTTATGGAACATGTTTAGCTCCTTTGAGAAAATTTCATTTTCATATGAAAATTGTGCTATTTTTCATCTAATTTGCCTATTGTATTAATTTTATGTAAGAAAAGTTTTTTAATATTTTATATAATGAAAATTTCTCCTTTCAATATTGCAATTTAAAAAAAATAATCTCCAATTACTTTTTTGTAATCTAATCTGAAACTTTTGGTTTTTTTCAACAATTTTGTTTTTAAATCGATTAATGTTTGTCGCAGTTTTGGTTTTCATTATTGCTTTTTTCTATAGGAATTTTCTATTCCTGCAAAACTGCTTATTTACTGACAATTCAAAAAAAAAATTTTTTAAGCGGCCTCTGGTAGCTCAGTCGGTAAAGCACGCTTCACCAAGCCGTTGGTTTCTTAATCCAGTAAAGGAAATCTTTCGTGTTGGAAATTTTCTGAACATTCCTGACTTAGAGTATTATTGTACCTGCCACACAACCTATACATTCTGACATTGCTGTTGACATAGAAAACTCGTATCTAATAACTGTGGAGGTGCAATTAGCATACTTATTTGGAAGCACGCTCGTTAAAATTCGCGCCAAAGCTAATTGAAAGATTTTTTTTCTATGGACGCGTATGAAAGTTTAGCTAAGGGTCCTCTCTTAGCTCACTCGGTAAAGGCGCAGCTACAAAGCAACACCATACTGGAGGTGACTGGGTTCGATTCCCGGTCTGGTCTAGGAATTTTTCGTAGGAAAATTTCTCGAGTTACTGGGCAAAGGGTATGATTGTACTTGCCACACAATCATACTAATGCAAAAATGTTACCTGACATCGAAAGCTATCAATCAATAACTGTGGAAGTGCATTTAGAACACCAAGTTGAGAGCATGTAATAAGCAAATTGTGAAAACTATAATTTTGAAATGCCAAATAAAATGAAGATGGAAGTTTATTTTGTTGCTAAATTTTAAAGTTAAGCTACATTGTACCATGTTAAAAAAAAAGCCGTATAGCTAGCGATTTATTGCTAATGATATTTATATTTTCTTCTTTTTCAGGTAAGATTTCAAGCCAATGGTACAAATACATTGATCTTCACAAGCATAAGTGTTCTTATTTTCCTTAACCTACAGTAAGTAAAACCGCTAATCGTTACGATTATGGCAGATTTTTTCCGATACACTATTTACTATCAGTGCTTCTTGAGCCTTTTATTGAACTTCGGACGTCCATTTTCGACACATCGTCAATAATGTTCGCACATTAATCAATAATTATCTTAGGAATTATCAATTCATACGTTAAGAACGATTACCGAAATAGTATCAATGGAGTGTTCTTAAAGCCGGATATGCGCGAATAGCGAACAAGAAGCAGTGTTAATTATTTAACAGTATAGATCTTAATAATCTGTGATTTAGTAAATTTAGTAAATTTAGTAAAATAAATAAAAAATAATCTCATTACTACTATTGGCGACAAGCCCTATTTTAAACTGCGCGTTAAAACGTTGTTCTATTGTAGCAAATAAATAACCATCAGCGTTTTCGATAGCATCCTACTTATTTGAAGATAAGCAGGGCGTTATAGTTGAAAAGAAGCCAAATTGAAGTCAAGTTGTTGAAAACATACACAGATAATAAGAAACATTTTATTTTCTGCGCTATCTAATGCACATAAAGATAATGCGAGATTTGGCAGAAAATAATGGGATATTTCATGTAAATTTAAGCCAGATAATGCCTGAATCTAGCCTGTTGTGTAAAAGATTGCAAGCATTGTTGTATGGCACATGAAAGATTGCAAACAATTTCATAAACAAGCCTCCTTTGGCTAGGAATTAAACGAGGGGAAATTACGCGCCTGGTAATTGTTTGTGATGGATGTGAACAAAGGAATGTCAAAAGCTTGATTAACAAGAAGTAAGTCAATTGGATGTACACGGAGCATTGTTTTCCCTTGGTGGATCTTTTTTATTGACATACCGTAAACACAAACTTATTTTACTTCTCACAAGAAGTTACCTTGAATGAATATCTTTATTCAAACTTTTATACTAAATTAAATAAATGACACCAAAATATGTCGAGTACATGTAATAAAGTTATTATTGATACGGATTCTCGGTACAGATATCAAGGCCTTGTTAGTATACGCCTCGTTAAATCTTTTTTCAATCGATTACTGTGTCATTTAATTCATATGTGTGTGTGTGGTTTAATAAGAATTCGTGTTCAAAGAAAAGCTTCGTAACCTTACGGCGCGATACCAATTCTTGTAGTGGGATACATTTACGAAAACCTTCTGCATACCAATTCGAAATGTTTCCAAAGCTCAAACCCGAATGCTAACGCCAGTCACGAGGACAAATATTTAAACTCAATTACAACTCAGGCTGCAACAGATGACGATGATGATTGCTAATGTCGGTTGCAATTACACAACAGCTCAAAGACTTTTACGGCAATAGTTTACACAGAAGCAACATGCACTTACAACGGCGACGGCAGCAAAACTGGCATTCCCTAGCTGAAAGCTTTTGCAGTCATCGCAATCCGAGCCATAAACAGCTGACTGTGTCTCGGCAGTACTATGAGGACACTTAATCGACACTGAGTCGTGATTTATGAAAGAGACTGTCTCAATCACCGGCCCTATTTTTCGATTCATAATGACTTAGCGCTCCATTTGTTTGATGCACAAAAGAGAAACGCGCGCAATTTCGACAGCGACAACGTGTCATACGAAAAATCGTGTCAATCGAGTAGTGGATCATGTTTTGTTTTTCACTTTCATCTTTTCAAGTACAATGATCGTTGGGCTATCAAACAATAACGCGCTCCGTTAGATTGCTGAAATTCTTCAAGCAGCAACATTAATGATAATAATGGCTTCGACTATACTTGAAGGGGAAACATCAGGCTCTCGCAAACATGGTTCGGTATACCGGCGACGTGGTGCACTGGTTTGGTTCGAAAGATGCTAAAGTAAAGCGAAATAAATAACCCAAAACAACTGTCGGTGGGTTTTGCCGCTTCAGAGGTCGAGATATGGAAGGGAAAATTAGTTCATCAGACCAATTCAGCACAAGCGCAACGAAAGAATTTTCACGTAGAAGGGCGTTCCGGCGCTTTTCCAGAGTTCCATTCGACCCCAGAAGTGATCGCGATATGATTCCAATGCTTTTCCTCCCTTGTGTACGAATAGTAGCAGACAATAACAATGAGAAGGCAATTTTCATCATGCCGCTCAACTCCATCCGTCTATGGTGGGGTTGGATACATTCGAATTACTGGGATGAATCTCGAGCCGCGAAAATTGCATCCTATCCTCGATCTACTGTGAGCCGCTACTGAACTGTTGTTGACGTTGCCGAAGGTACCACTACTGATACATGATGGCAACGTGACTGCTTGCGTTTACAATTGGAACTGATTCTACTGTTTTTGTTTTCCTCTGTCTATTTGAGGCGTAGGTGTTTGAGCAAACCAATCAGTCTGTGGAGCAGTTCGGGAAGATCGAATAACACAGCCGGAGGCCTCTAGAATGCGATAATAAATGTGTGGAAACTCATTTGGCATTGCGAATCAACAATGCAATGCGCATTTACGCTTACGGAGGGGCTAGGTAATTAATTATTCGCAGAAATCACTCGAATATTGGTGATTCTGAAAAACATATCGACTAATTATCGCAAGTGAATTCATCTCAGCTTTTTGTGAAGCTTAATGTTGTATGGTTCTACAGCGCTTATCATAGATTCATGTTTGAAACGTGTGAAAGTTCAGTTTCGGTATTTTCTTTCCATTTTTGATCATAGGGTTCTATTATTTTGAAGTAACAGAATGTTTTTCATGCCCTTGAAAAATTCATTTGCACTGTTCGTACTCGTATTTTCATCTTCCAGTGAACCGAAACCTGTATAAAGAAAATTTCACCAGGTGAAATTAATCTTGAAAAATGGAATTCGTTATTGACTGAATTTTTGCGCATTCGAAAATCTTCTTTAGAATTTTTTTTTCTTATGTTTTGTTATGTGTTGCTTGCTAAGCTTATATGGTTTTTTAAGTGTTTGTGCATTTAATCTAATATCCACTGAACGATAGTGATAAAGTGGCACACCAATTTATCTGTATTTAATTAGCTGATTGAGTGAAAATTCTGGCAATTTGGCCATACCAGCAGAAAGCAAGATAGAGCGAGAAAGAGATAAAGAGAAAAGAAAATTAAGGAGAGAAAAGGATAGAGAGAGAGATGGAGGGAAAAAAGAGAGTAGACAGATATGGAGAGTAAGAGATACAGAGGGAGGGAAAGAGAAGCAACAGAGTGGGGTAAACAGAGATAGGCACATAAAAGGAGAGAAATATAAGAAAACAGTGGAGTAGAGAAAAAGAAAAAGACAGTGAAAGAAACGGAAATAGGCAGATAAAAAGAAAGAAAAAGAGAGAATAAGTTAAAGAGGGAGGTAATTTATTATTGAAGGTAGTACATATTTTGAAATTATAATCAACTATTATTCATCGAAGTTTAAAAGTGCCAACAATCAGTACATCAATATAACTTGCAAAAATCAGTCATGTTTAAAGCCAGGAAAAATATCTCCAATTACTATAAACAAACCATTTTTAAGAAACTAATCACACCCAAAACATTTTAATTGGAACCAACTGTTTTCCTTAAATCCTTTAAATTCTCCTAGTTACCCAATCACAATCGTTCTACTAATACGCTCAAAAAAGTTTTTTTTTAAATAGTGTTTAAAAAAAGTGAAAGTGTTTTCCTATTTAAAAGGAGGTAAAATCTCTAATAATTATGTGAAGTTGTAATACAAATTGGTTCTGTGGCCTTTTACGGAAGAAATATTCCAAGTTTTTTTTAATTGAAATTTCATATTAACAGGTTCATAAGGTTTATTTGTTTATGTATTTATTATTGGGTATCAAAATACAATCCAATGGGGATAATGGTCCTATTATTATATTATTTTTGCCCGCGCCGGTGGTGTAATGGTAAGCGTGACCTTACTTGGCACCCCAGTGGCTCTGGGCTCAATCCCAGTCAAGGTCGGTGGTTTTTCTTAGGCGAAAAAATCTGGCCACGTCTTCCTTCGGAATGGAAGTAAAGCCGTTAGTCCTAGCTTATGTGTTGATGGGTGTGAAATGTAGGGTTCAGGTCTAGGAATTTTTCTTTAAGGAAGGGCATAGAGTATGCTTGTACTTGCCACACTTTCATCCTCATGCAAAAAAAATGGTACCTGGCATCGAAAGCTTGCAAATAAAAACTGTGGAAGCGCATTTAGAACACTAAGTTGAGAGCAAGCAATAAGTGAATAGTGAAAACAGTAAGCTTGAAATGCTAAGAAGAAACAGCAAGTGGTGGAGTCGTCTTCCTGGCGTCGGTCGTTGTCACAACGTTGTGAGGAAATAGGCCAACGGAAAATAACCGAATAGAAAAATTATCGTAATTCTAAAAAAAATGTGTTTACATAGAATCCCGAGGGATATTTATATCGTAAACAGACGAAACACGGTTCAACGCACGTTGCAATTCATTCCAGTATTGGAAATTCAAAGAAAGTTGTTTATGATTTCCCCCGAGAAAAATGGTAATTACTGTTTTCGATAACATTTTTTGTTTGAATACCAAAACTGTGACCAAATGCACGAAATCATATTTAAAACAAAACACATATAGTGAAAACTAACATACTGACCCCTCACGGCATAGAAAATAACCGATAAAGACCCACAACATTTTTTTTATGATTTTTTTTGGCAGATAAAGCAGTCGTTGGAATTTTTTAACCTTTGAGCACTCGCGCTGTTGTACTTTGCACAACACGTAGAATTCCCCTTAACATTTTAATGCAAAAGCACCTTACGAAGTAAAACCAACAACGAGTTTCCACTAAAACTCGTTCTGGATCAAATAGTGTATTCCTTAATTAAATAAATTTCTCAAATAGCACGGTAGATTGCGACATTGCGAGATAAATAAAATACGTAATGTATCAAGTTTGATATAACTGGTTCCAACTTGGTATTCTCGTAACCTGGACCATCTAGGCGACTTCTGTCTTCCATAAAAAAGTTCAAGACCTTTTCATTGTTGACTATTAGTTAACAATTTTATCACTACGCCGCGTTAGTGTGCAAGTAAATTTCTTAAAAATTCTCTAGATCCTGACAAAATGGATGGTTTCAGTTTTCGACAAAGTTGTTCAGATTTGACAAAGTTGTCTTTTGATTGATGACAAGAAGTGAAGAATTGTCTCAAAGCGTGGCACTAATATTTGAGTAAATCTCCCGAATATGCGTTATCTTAGAACCCAAGCCATATAGACCATTTCTGTCTTGGATATAGTAGTTAAGTGAGCTATGGCCTTTTCATCAGTTATTCATAGTTTAGAATTTTATCGCTACGTGGCGCTAGTGCACAAGTGAGTTTCCTGAACACAATGTACTTTTTTTTATCCTGTCCATATTGAAGGTTCCTGTCTTCCACAAAGTTGTTCAATATATCAGCGCCATTAGTTTGATGGAATGAAGTTCAGAATTTTCTCGCAACACATCGCCTTCACCTAATGTACAACATTTCCGAAGTCATAAACCTTCTTCACGGAAAAATCCAAGTACACAGCGTTAGTATACTCTCTATCTCCGTCACTTTTCTTCTTTTGCGATGCTTATACTTGTTCTAGTATAAAAAGCGAGTATTCGTTGCTAGTGGTAAAAACAGAGATTAAAATAGAGTAGAATATACAGCATAAAGAAAGATAGGAAGATTCAGAAGTATGCTGAAGCAGAATAGCATAAATTTTCTGTGCATATAATCAGGACTCCAAGTTATCGCATATTTTTGTATTTCTGTCTCATACTAGCGCTACGTAGTGAAAATATCCTGAACTACTGGTCCCAAATCAAAAGGTATTTACCTACTGAACAGCCTTGATGAAGACTGAAGTCATATATTTGAGATGGATGCAGCATATTCCAAAAATGCACAATCATACTAGCGCCGCGTGGCGGACAGTTTCGGAACTGAAAGTCACCAATGAGATGGTCTCGACCTAGACAACTTTATCGAAGACATAAGCCGTTATAATAGTCAAAATTCCAAGTTATAGCCCTACGATGCTTTAGCGGCCGCTCAAGTTAGTAGTCTTTGAAGCATCTCCACAGTTCTTTATGAAGGACTTTCTTTGCCATTGTAAATCATTCAATCGTAATGATACGCTTCATGCTCCAGAGCAGTCGAACGAATTTCCAACCCAAAAAGACAATCAGCTGTACCGGCAATCGAACCCTTGGCCTTCCGTTTATCGATTACGCTATGAGGTTCTTGCATATATGCTGGTATTATTCCGTTAATTGTGGTACAACTAATCAAAAGCAGTTAATTTTTATATTTTGAAAATGATAACATATCAAAACACAATATGCCAATCGTGATAACTTAATTTGTTATGCGAAAGATGTGATTGACCAAAATGATGTCTGCTATCGCAAAACTTGTAGCTTATATGATACCAGTTTGCTATTTTACTTTACTATGATAGTGTTGTTCCTTAGATGTTTCTGATCGTTTTTGTGTCTTTATCAGAAGCTTTTTTAATCCCGGTCCCAATGTACAGTGGTCTAGAATGCGAATTTAGCAAGAAAGATACATTTTCAGCCTAAGTTTGAAGTTTTGGAGAGAAATTGACTTCTACAAAGCTGTTTATAATAATAACATTTACATCTGACACCAGTCATGATACCGCTGTGTTAATGTCTCCCGAAAAGGCAATCAGCTTCATATGACGAAATGATTTCAGCAAGGCACAATACATGGACGTACGAATTACCACCATGAAGCAGCGTATTAATCTATAGCCGTCGTACAACTCTATACAAGATGCAAAAAACCTTTGGCAATATTTGACATCATAATAAATCGTATCATTACAACAGGTATTCGCATAAAAACCTCTGAAGCAAGTTTTGTGCTTCAGGATCTAATTAATCATACTGCGAAGCACCTAATTGAGTACATCACGAACATCATTTTTGTTGGTTGGTTCTTATGTTCCTTGAAATATAAAAAAAAAACATTCTTCGATAAAATTGTAACCTAATTAATTTCAAGAAACGTTGCCAGCAAAACATTTTTGTAGTTTTTGTTTAAGTCGATTCAGAACAATTTTCTCTAGATAACATAAGGTGTCCCTCAAAACAAGTTTTTTGCTCTGACATTTTTATTTCAAACTTGTCAACAAAGTTTTATTCAGATGGTTTTTAGAACCAAGATGTAACATTCGGCCTATGAATCTTGTCGATATATTTTAGCGTTAGCGAGTTATTTACGATTCCCTTATAAAATTACGCCCTTCCAACTGTATTTCACTCAATTAAAAAAAAACCTATCTCCAGTTTCCAGATATAATGTGTAATAATAATAATCCTTCCAAATTCAGTTAAGAAATAATTTTTCTGTCTGCCCCAATTAGAGAAATCAATATTTGAAAAAGGCATATTTTTAACCAAAACTATACTAACTTTTGTTTTACTTACGACAGATACGATTTTGCACCCCAAAAGTTGTACCTATTATTGTTCTAGGATTTTCTCCAAGGCAGCTTTGCTCAAAAAATGGAAATAAAAAGGTTATTGATTTTTGATTTATATAGGGACACCCTAAGCAACGCAGGAAAAGTGGCTCTAATTCGGTCATATTAAAAGCTACAGAAAGAATTACTCAATCAAAATTGCTTAAAATTTTCTCATCTACAACTTTTCTGAAAAATGTATGCCTTTATATCTGCAAATAAATAAGATTTTCGATTTTTCTGAAAACAAGAACCACCCTGGTTTTCATTCACACCAAAAGAAGAGCCTCATTATTAAATTGGCTGCGTTAGTGTGAGATTAGATAAGATTAGATTAGACACCAAAAGAAGAGCTCCAAATCTTCAAAATCAGGCTGAAAATGTATCTTTCCAGCTGAATTCGCATTCTGGACCATTGTGCAATGGTATAGACTAGATATTTTTCAAATTGGCCGAACATTAGAATGGTGCGCAGTTAATTGGATTTAGATGCCGACATTTTTAATTGAATTTTCAAAATAGGCGCTGGCTGCTGTTCGAATAAGTTTGTCCTCTTTGACTTACTTTAGTCTTTCAGCTATCCCCGGAATCCATCATGCAAATGTATTAAAATGTTGTGATACTAAGTTTCTCATTTGTCATCTAATTTTGTCAGGCATAAAAAGCGAGAAATTTAACTGTATACATAACTCTTAAAACTACACAGAGTCTTGCCTTCATTTCGTTGTTATAAGAAAGCAGGTTTTACTAGTGTAAAACTTGTGTAAAAATGAGAAAATTACATAAATTTCCAGTTCAAAAGCTCTCCTCGACCAGACCTTGAATCTTTCCTATTTTATTAATTTAATGAACGTTTTGAGACTTAGAATTTTTATTTTAGACCGGTTAAAGTTGGAATCAAGCCAAATAAATAACACTTTCGACCTATTGGCATTTTTCTTATTCATTTGTTTAGTTTTTTTTTTTTAAATTTCAATGCCTGCGTTATATTGGCCTGATCAATCAAGTTGGTTTCGACACCCGCACGCAGTGAACATAACGAGCTTTTTGTCGATTGGAAATGGAAAATGAAAAACTTTCGATTTCCAACACACTACTGCGCGCCACCGTCAAATGATGGCGTGGGTTTCCTTCGGGGAACATGAACTCTCGTCGAATTCGCGCCGGATAGCGTGAAGTATTTTCGATTCAATTTCCTTTCGTTATCGGGTTTCATTTCTCGATTTGGATTGTGTAGCTGCGCATAAAAAGGCCGAGTTTTGCGATGCACCACCATGCGTTACTATTTAGCGTGAGTAATTTTCTGACAGCAAGTGAAGCATTATTACGTGTATGCACTCATAGCATCGGGAGGTTGTAATGTGCTACAACATCAACAACTGAAGTAGATGAGCTGTAAGATGTAGATCTTGATCTTAACGAGAAGATTGGCGAGTTTGTTCATACATGGGTACACCCAATCGGTAGCATGCAGACAAGCCAATCATTCACACACACTGTCGGGTGCCAGAGCTTCCGACATCAATTGGATTTCAATCGAGAAAACTTCCGATCGAGTAATTTTAAATTTACTCGCCTGTTTATTATGTTTTTCTTATCGAAGATGAAAAATCTTGTTCCCTTGGCTCAGCCAGTCACCTAGTGAGCATGTTTGGAGCAAGGTTGTTGTTTGTAAATAAACGATAGCTTCTTCTTTTTTCTTTTACTGAAAATCGCAATTCTTGAGCCATTAAATTTCATAAAGTCTATGTTCGTTCCATTGACGTGATACACTTGCTTTCTTAGCCTACGTGGCAAATTGAAACATAAAGACCGTCGATCACACTCACTCGTTGGTACTCAAAGAAAAAATGCTTCTGTGACACCTACACACTTCATTTGCTTTTCTATTATTGTTCGAGCCTTACAAGGCGTTACAATATATGGTAGGTACACGCTCGCTTTTCATGTTCAGGCAATGTGACTACAAAGAAAGGAAGACCTTCAAGTTGATAAGCCATTTTCCTGTTCGATATTTCATGTCTTTGTTGTTAGTATTCAAACTAAAAATATCTTCTGTAGCTTGCATGGTTAAAGGATTTTTTTTCTGCTTCCGTCACCTTGTTTTAACACAGCGATGCACTCGGGAGGAAGCCCTATCTGCCATCGGTGCAACACAATAACAACGTCTCAAACACCTCACAAGCTGATGCTCCTTTAACAACACAAGAAAACGCAATTCCGGGTATCGTTGCTATGCCTTGGTTGACCAATTAAAAACCAACCAAGTGACCACTTACCACCCGTGTAATCTAATCAACATCAATTGAACAGCCATGTAACCGTAACAGGAACTGATTTTACCTTCTCTCAAAGAAGGAGCAGTCAGAAAAGCCAGAACAAGATGTTTTTGAATTTTCTGTGCGGTCGCTCAGCGTGTAGCGCCAATTTGATTGATCGACTATTTTTTTTCTCTCCAAAAGCTGATAACATTCTCGCATTCCAATGTTATCTCGTTATGATAACGGTGGCTATAATTCCCAACCAAGCGAAACGTTGCTGAATTTCTTAGAGTTTAGAGATCGTTTATTTTTACAGTTTATTCTTCTGTGAATATCTTCTCTGTATTTCGTTTAGATAACGACATTAAAACATAAATCACAGGAATTTATAGCGTGCTATCTCGAGAACTAGAACTTCTCGATGGAAAATTTAATCGGGAATCCTATTTTTTAGCCCCCGTTAGCCCCGCTATCTCATGACCCAGTTCATGAACTAAACTGAATTTAAATTTCAATTCTTAGTACAATATATTTGAATTATTTTTATAAGCTGGCGAATAAATTCAAGCTAACGTGTAATAAGGTCTGTATCCACAATAACGCGGATAACTCAAAACTTAAGTAAAACATAAATTTCGCATATTGCTCGAAATTAGCCGCCAACCGAGTTTGTACAGACCCTTCAGATACTGTGGTAGCCGTTTTGTCCAACTTTGTTAGAAGTGCTTGGTGTATTTGATTCCTTATTTCTTTCCAGAAATATTCCGCTTCATCCGAGCCCAATTTTTCTCAATTGGACGTTACTCTGGACAACTAGGCGGATTTACGGTTTTGGTACAATATTCACTTGATTTGCTTTGCACCACTCCTTGACAGTTTTAGCATATTGGCATGATGCCAAATCGGGCCTAAACAATGGTTTTTCTTTGTGGTTTTTTTTATAAAGGATCGCAATCTTTTCTGCAGGCTTTTATTTTCTGGATAATCTCCTTATTGATTGTGCGTGTAGTGCAGAACGATTTACTCCTTCTGCCACACGTGCAAATTGCTTGCCATTGTTTTTATTGACACTGTCGATGCCTTATTCATCCTAAAATACTGTAGCATTGCTGGTCATAGCAGAATAGAAAACCAACTCAGAAAGCTCCTGGACATAATTTTCATCGTCCTAAATAACCCATGAAAACTTCATCAAATATTCGCAGTACAATCTCCCAGCCCCTGATTTTGCTGTCAAGTTCTGTTTGTCGTTACGATTTGAAACTGTGTTTACTCTTATTGATTTGAGCCCCAAACGCTGTTTTGATTTTTGGACTAAACCTGGTGATATGCCTATTTTAAGAAACACCGTCGGAACAGAGAGATTCGAGTTTTCCTCTTCACCTTTCAGTTCATGACAGGAACAGCACGGTGATTTTTACTCCTTTTCGATTTCCTCTCGACCGTCAAACGTTCCGAAAATGATTTGAGGACAACATGAACAGTAGATTTAAGTTATTCCATTGCATGTTGCCATATTGACAAGTCGGGATCAGCCTTACAAAATCCGCTCGTGCACGTGCTGTTCATTCGTCGCCATCTTGAACACTAAACATGGAATGTAATCACCAGTTTTTTTTTCCATCAAATACTCAAATACTTTGTTTTTCTCCTTACACGAAATATACTCAATATACTCAAATCCTTTTTTTCTCCTTACGTGTATTTCAAAAGTTATAGTAATTTAAAGGTGTCCGGATTAATGTGAATACAGACCTTACAACTGAAAAATATGTCTTAAATAATGTGCAAGGAACTGCTAGTGTTCGACAAATCTTAGTATCAAAAAGCCTTTTTTGTATTTTATGCAACAAAAATATGCACAAATAAAACAAAATATATTTACACGAGTCGTAATACAAATTTGGTTTCTGTCAAGAAACGTACACAAAGATTTCATGTAAAATTATTTGTCTCGAAACCGAAGGAGACGTAACTCGAAAAAAATATGTTTTTGATGGAGTTGATCTTATCGTCGCTTTGGAATGATTCTTATGTCCTGAACGCTGCACTGCCGTTCTACACATAATTGTCCCATTATGAAAAATAGACAACTGAGCAAAATGCAATTATAGTTAAAACATATTTTTGTTATCGGGATAGAATTGGCGTAATAAATAATGCTTTTATGTCCAAAATAACGTTGGAAACCATCATATCCAATGAATCCTATCATTTTTTTCGTTTGTAGATTCAATTTATGTTACTTTTAACGAAAAATGATCGGTGGGACTGTTATGCCGAGAAATATGGAATAAATTGACCAATTCTACGCATAAGAGTCCCACTGAGAATTTTGAAAGTTCTATTCGAAATCGGAAATGGATGCGTTGGCCGTGTTGCATACGAAAGTGATGATAGTTATGGCGATTTTTACGGGTTCGATCTCATTGACGGATCGGGAGAGCGATTCAGCAGCTCGAGTAAGTGCCGAGCACCGAATGCGAAAAGCTTCCCAGCGAAATCTTTAGTAATAAGTGACGATTCTTATGGAAGCTTTTACGAAACCCAAGAAATAAAACAAAATAAGAAATCCAGGAGGAGAATTTTGCCAAGAAACGACAAGCGGCGAATGCCATCATTATGAACTCGAACGAAATTAACAGTTAGTCAATACACACTGAACTAGATTAACTATTCACAGAAAATTGGCGTTACTACATAGAATACACTAATTCCGTAGACGTCAACACATGATTTATTTCAACAACTTCTAAAAGAAGCAACTAAAAATAATCGCAAATAAGATCTTCACGATGAATCAACACGTCTCATGGTAGAATTCTCCTTGAGGGATCGACGGTAAAGAAGGTGTTGCTGTCAAAGCAGCATAAAGATGTTCCAGAACAAAAATTCAAACTCATTGAGAACCTGCCTACAATGAAAGGAACTGAGCAATAACCATGTTTTTTTTTTATGAGCTATGTTTATGTATTTGGAATTAAATAAATTTTTTTTTGTTTTTTGAAAATCTTCGTTATTTTTTAACCCCCCAATAATTTTGTCAGTTAGTAACCATTGTTGGTCAATCCGTTTACTGTGCAAATAAAATGGAAGTGCCCATAATTGTGTGCAAATTAATGTGATCTATATTTGTGAACCCATTGTTAGAAATCTCATCCTTACGTTTTTGAACAGAGACGCTCTGCCCCCTCCCGCTTTCCACTCACATCGATTTTTAGTCCTCTAGCATCTAGTTTTATATAATTCTGAACAATACGCTTGTGAAAATTGAAGTAAAATACATTGCTTCTGAATACTCCTCTAGTGGGACAATTATGCGTAGAATTTCACAATGGGACAAACAGACTTGGTATTTTTTCGAGAAGTTTTCGAATAACTAATATTTTTTGTTTGTGTTTGCTGTAAATATACGTGAAAATAGACCGTTTTATTAAGAAAAATGCAAATCTTCAAAAAGCAATATGGGACAATTATGCGTAGAACGGCAGTGCATGTGTCGCTGAAAATCGGTTTATGGGAATGGAGAGTTTCATTCTATTAACACCGACAACAATCGGTAATGTTTCAATTTTATTATAAAGCCAATCTTAAATCATATTAGAATCTCAGGATTTTATAACTAAATTTGATTTTTCTATTAGTTGCTAAGATCTCGCTGTTTGTGTAAAAATATCTAATTTTATGACAAACAATCGTCATTTGCGGGAAGTGTCTGTTTTCTTCTTCCATTCTAAGAAAACGGCAGCTTTGTTTTTCTTCCCGTCACGATGCGAAGAAGAAGTCCCTTCCTTTTCTGCCTTGATAAGTTGTTCACAGGTGATAAAAATGACGCGTGAAGTTTTTTACCCTAGTAGCACACTTGTTAATCCGTCAATGTAACATCAGTGTGACTCAATTAAGTAACAATCAAGCTTCTGCAACCAATTATGACAGTTTTGTGTTGCTTGGGTAATAACCAACGCCTGAACCTAGAATCATTTTTTTTTTATTTAATCATTCATTTGTACAGGCTTACGCGAATCTACTTTACAGTGCCATGTTTTTACATTTACACACTTCATTTACCTTAAAACTAAAGTTAGGGGGATAACACCGATTCCTCGCGGCCCTCTCGAGGTTAATAACAATTACGATTGAACGGACGGGAATTTATGATATGGTTTACGTAACACATTAATTTTAAATTCTAAACTGTCGAAAAACTTATAGCGATACAATTTATGTTTTTTTTACATATTTGAAAAAAAAAAACACACACACACACATATATACAGATAAAAAAAAACTTATAGTAAACATATAGGTGAAACTACCTACAATCTAAGGCTAATGTTAGTTAAAAACACATAAATGAGTTTCTTGCACTCCACATAACGTACAGCCAAAATATCTCGAATTGGCACATTGGGTTGTGTACCTTGACTCCGAAGGGAATCATAAAGCTCCGATTCTCTAGGATGCTCAGCACAAGACCAAACAACGTGATCTGCGTCCTGATAACCTTGTCCACACTCACAGAGATTGCTGTCACTCAGCCCAACTCGGTATAAAGGTTGTACGGAATCAAATTGCACCACTTTTAAATGGCTGTAACTTGAAATTTTGGGTGGAATTAGTTCAATGTATATTTGTTCACGCTGTGTAAGTTTCACTAGCAGATGTGCAATCGTTGCGAAGATTTAATCGGAAGAACAGCAGCGGCGCAAAGAAATTTTGCACACGTACTTCGAAAATCCGGATCTTCCTCATAGTGCCATCAGCAGGAAGCTGGGAATGGTACGTTCTACGGTGTCTCGTATTTTAAATCAGTACCACGACCATCGATCGGAAAGAAAAAAGTGGCAAAAATGGATCTCTGATACTGTTAAGGATCGCAAAGGAGTAGTTCAAGCTTTCAAGAGAAATCCCAACAGTTCAGTTCGAGATGTGGCGAAGACATTGAATCTAACCAAAACTTTCGTGCAAGATGCGGAAAAACGTGGATGGACTACACACGTACAAAGTCCAAATGGCTTCAAACTCGCGATGAACAGCAGAATACGGTAGGTGAAACACGTGCACGGAAGCTCTACACCCAGATGTTGACGAAACCACATTGCCACGTTATGGATGATGAGACGTATGTAAAAGCAGACTTCCGGCAGCTTCCGGGCTCCAGTTTTTACTGTTCATCAAAAATTCGATGTCCCTGAGGAGGTTAGAAAGCAGAAGATGTCAAAGTTTGCCAAAAAAATATATGAGCCCAACATTTGGCAAGCAATTTGCTAGTGTGGAAAGCGGAGCACCACATTCGTGACAACTGGAACGGTCAATGGGCAAGTGTACCTTCAGGAATGCCTCCAAAAACGTCTACTTCCTCTTCTGAGCTCACACGGTGGTCCTACGATTTTCTGGCCGGATTTAGCGTCGTGCCATTATTCGAAAGAGGTTTTGGAGTGGTAAAAGGCTCAATTTCGTGCCGAAGCATTTCAACCCCCCGAACGCACTGGAACTGCGGCCAATTGAAAAGTACTGGGTCATCATGAAGCGGGCACTTCGGAAGCATCCTAAGAAAGTGAAATTGGAGAAAGATATGAAGAAAAAATGGATTGCCACGCAAAAAAAGGTGGTCCAAATGTTGTACAGAACCTTATGAGAAGTGTAAAGAAGAAGGTTCGTGCATTTGGATATGAGATTGAAATTGAATAAAACAAACATTGGAAAATATTCATAACATATTATTTTTTACTCCCTGAAAGTTTGAAAATGATTGGTTGATCGGGCAAATTTTGCCGAATATTTGCATGTGTCGCAATTTGATTCCGTACACCCTTTATCAGAAGTTTGTTCTTCAAACAAAATTTGGATTTCCTGTTTATAAAAGGATGTAAACTTTTTATATATTTATTACATTTGGCTTGAATGCCCTCAATTTGATCTTTAAAAGTTAATTTTTGATCAAGTATCAGTTCAAATTATTTTACTTGATTATTCCAAGAAATTGGAAATCCGTTCAAAGTGACCATATGACTATTACTTGGTTTCAAAAAACAGCTCTATGCTTTTGTGGAAATATTATAAGTTGAGTTTTGGAAGCATTAGGAGAAATCTTCCATATTTTGAAAATAATCTGTAAAAATGTCCAAGCTTTTTCGTAGACTCCTGGATATTACACGAAAATGCCTGTGTCATCAGACGTGGCTGGGTAGCTCAGTGGTTACCCGTTCTACTTACTGGGCAGATGGTCGGGAGTTCAATCCCAGGCCCCTCCCCTGCCTTGCTATTTGTTACTTGCACCTTTCTATCACCGCTAGATTTAAAATAAAAAAGCAGTCTACTGCGCTTTCATTGATCTTATAACTCACTACAGTGAAACCATGACCCAAAAATAACCTCACTAACACAAAAACTATCCTTCCCTTGACAATTGTGGAAACGCAGAGATAAATACGGTCTCTAACCAATGGTTGTCTCTGGAGACCGTGAGGACGTGGCCTGCGCCCTGGTACTGATCTATAAATAGAATGAACTTGTGAACTAGTACATGGAAGATTTAAAGCTACTCCCAAGCTCCATCTATATGTGGTTCTCTGTGCAATTACACTAGTTCTGTTCCGTAACAGAGTAGTAATTACGAAACGCGCGTCCAAAAAAATATCTGTCTCATCAGCAAAGCAAGATTTGTGATAGTCTTGTGGTAAATCAGGAAGATCTGAAGTGAAAATGTTATATAGTATTGGCCCAAGAATGCTACCCTGAGAAACACCAGCACTAACAGGCAATTGATCAGATTTAGAATTGCGATAAATTACATGCAACGTTCTATCAGTTGAGTAGTTTTGAACTAATTTCATGATATAGTCCTCGAAACGATGAATCATTATGAGCACAAAAAAGAATAAGGTCAATGCTTTAACTTTTTTTCAAGACTACAACTGTCGATTTCTAAAAGTTAAATAAATTTCGTCGAAAACGTGCGACTACAAATTTCCGATTTTAGCGCTCCGCATGTTTGGCGCTCTTGGTGGGTACCAATATCACCAACCCCTTACTACGTCGTTGCTTCGATATGGGTATGCGCGAATGCATACCAGCAGACTATATTGAGCTAGCATGAAATATTGTAATTACAGTTAGCTTTAAAACAATACTATGTACAACCCACCACCAGTCGCGAGTTAAAAACAGTAAAAGCGATCGACAGCAACGAAGAATGAAGGGAGTGTTTCCGAGTTCACCGAGAGTCAATGAATCTAAACAAGCGCCAGAGCCTATCTTGGGTAGGGTAGAGTAATAATCCCGTGGTTTTAGAATGAGTCATGATCTTTGAGGGACATTTAGCGCACTCACACCTTTTTAAGAACAATATGAGCATTAGACCAGACAGTTAATGAGGTCAGCTTACGAAAAATAAACCAAGTTGTGCACTACGACTGGAGGCTGTTGTTTGCGGTTGTGCCACCACAAATTGATTTTCAATGTCTTGAGACACACGACTAGGCGGCATTTTGTAGTCTGATAAGATCGCCTCTCGTCAACGCTGTCCATTGCCTTTCCATGTCGCGTTTACCTAGTTGTATGTAGTTCCTTATTCCCGCAGTGTGTGATTGAACTGGAACAGGTAGGTATGGCTAATAAAACCGTCTTTATTGACCTATAGTGAGTAAATACATAGCATGTGAACACGGCGGCGGCTTCAAGGTTTTACGCTTAGAAGAGAATGCCTTCGCACCGCAGTAGTTTAGGCATAAAGAGGAATTGGGCCAAAACCAGAAATGAGCACTCGTCGAAGGGTATGTGTGTGTGTACTAGAAGTGGAGTGAAAATGAAGGTTATGCTCAGCCATTCTAATGGCAAATGGGCATTTTACTATGAATCATGATTTCAATTGATCTGGCCTTTCATGAGCTTCGAATTGATGGTTTCCCGATTGAGATAAATTTTGTCCTAATGTCATGCGTAATGAGGTGCATACACGACTTTACCGTGCTAGTGTTCCCCATAACATAGATTTTAGATAGATTTGGTTATATGAAGCACTGAATCCATTAAATAAAAAATCTAAGCAAAAAGAACGTTTTTTTTTTCTTTGGCAAACATGTACATTTCTTTAAGAACGTGTTTTCGTGTTTCAAATGCCGCTGTGATTCTGTTGAAGGGGTATCAATCATGTCATACATACATGCTAGTCAGCCAGATTAAACCTCTCCCTCTTGGTTGCCGGTCGTAGTGGAAAGAAATTTGCATAAAGAACGCTATTATTTAACTCGGCATTTGCATTTGCATTTACTTTATGACGCGCTACTGTAGAGCTAGCCAAATACTGGTTCATTATCGCGAGGCAACACCCGCAAAAGCAATTATAGTTCTACGAAGGTTTACGACATTCCTGAATTCATGCTGCCTCAACGTCGCTGTGACGTGTTGTAAATCAATATTTTTGAAATCCTTTATTATATGACAACATTCCATAATCGGTGAAAATCAGGTTCTAGTGAGTAATCCCTCGCTTTCCAAATCGGATTGGTTCAAACGCCAAACGAAGATTACCCTTTTAAAGATCTTTGGTTTTCGTTTTCCAGCAGTGATGACGACAATCATCAGAGCGTTTTGCGTCCATCTCCGGTACACTGGAACACCGGAAAAATTCCTGTCGCTAACTATTACCCAACCCTCGTTCTTCGTCATAATCTCGTTTATCCAACGAAAAGAAAGATACCACTCTTTTTCAGAGTTTCCAACCATATCTAATGCTGGTCGTTTTGGAGCTGAATAAGCTTCCACCACCCCCAATAAGTTGAGCTATTTGATTTCTCTCTCGGGCGCAATTGCCAGTGGAAAACGGAATCATCATCATCCCCGTTCGTACAATTAAACTGCTTCACGATGATGAAACGGAGGGCATGTGTGAATCCCGGCCATCTGCCTCCCGTCACCCACCTGTGGGGCTATGGGACAAGTTCCAGCGGTACTAAACAAATTAAATTTTAATTGAAAACTTTTTAATTAAATTATTGTCGTTTGTTTTCACAGTATATATAGGTTACTCTCGCATTGGACTCATCACACTTTTCGTTTTTCTCTCATTCCAGAAAGTCGATCCGGAATTAATCTTCACAAAACAGGAACGAATCGGAAAAGGATCCTTTGGCGAAGTATTCAAAGGCGTTGATAACAGAACACAGCAGGTAAGAACCACTCCTTTATTTTTCCAGTTAATGATAAATTGTCTATCTGCACGGCCCCAAACATCCAATTCATCTTGCACAAGGGAAGTTCCGAACCAAGACGGGCATGTCTTTTCCGGTGGACGAAACTACTTAGCAAAGAACGATTTTCGCAAACTTTCCCTCTGCCCGCAAATGATTTATTCGTTCAATTGAGGCGGAAAAGTTTTTTCATTACATTTCTGCAACATGGTTGTGATTTAAGGTCCTTCCGAGAAGCGCCTCGCCTGTCTTATTGGGCGTAGAAGATACCGAACCATGTGTGGATCCATTTAATAGCGATAAATTTTTAATCTCTTGCTCACTTGTAACTTTCCAGTATTTGCCAGGGCCGTCGCCGTATTGGTTGGGTTTTCTGTTAATTTAGCATTTGTACCATCAGCAGTTTCGCTGGAGATTCTATTTAATCTAGCTTTTTATCACAAGCTCGTTTTGTTCCTTCTTCTTCTTCTGACAGGTTGTGGCGATCAAAATAATTGATCTAGAGGAAGCTGAAGATGAAATCGAAGACATACAGCAGGAAATTATGGTGCTATCACAATGCGACTCCCCGTTCGTCACAAAGTACTTTGGGTCATATCTTAAGGTAAGTGGATTCATTGATTTCTGTTATGTTACGTATTAGTTTCAAATGTGTGTGTGTTCTATGTTACAGGAAATGTACATAGATACATCAAGCAATATACGAAATAGAAGTCAACATTCAGTGATGAAAGACTTCCATTAGATTCACATCTCATAAACTTTGATTGCTGTGTTGGAAACTGAATTAATGCTCCCTTCTCTATGCAAAGCTCACACTCTTCCGATGGGTTTGTCTTTGGATGGCTCTGTCTTATCATTATTAGCGTTTTCTTGAATCATTTTAGTCAACTGATATTGATCACCATTGCTTCATCTTCACTCGTTGAATGTTATGCTCCATGTTATGCTCTTATGAAAATTCCAAAGAAATAGGCTTTGTTCCCCTACGCAGGGCTGACAGCAGATAACTTTACACTGGACTTTTCATCATTTACATGTCAGTCACTAAAAAGTGACTGTTTTAACTAGAGAATCACTCAATTCACAATTTATGAGTTGGTCCCGGCCTCATGTGTTGATAAGTACGATATGTAGGGTCCAGGTGGTAGAGTCGTCGTCTTGGCATCGGTGGATGTCACCACGTTAGGATATAGGCCGACGAAAAATACCCAAAAAAAAAACTCATATTTTTAGTCCCTGAGTGTACAAACTTTGCTCTTAAACACCTAATTCAAATTTGTCTTCACAGAAAAAAGTAATGAATTTTAACAGGCATGTAAAATTTTCTCCCGCTTAATTCCAAGCCAAGGGAAGCGTATACAACGAAATTGTTTGCAATCTTTCATGCGCCATACAACACAGTTTGCAATCTTCCATACACCAGACTAGATTCAAGCGTTCTGGTTTAAATTTACATGAAATATCCCAATCATTTCTGCTAAATCTAGCGTTCGCTTTATGTGCATTAGATAACGCACGCATTTCTTTCAAACTGTGTTGAATTAAATTTAAGTATTTTAGGGAGACACGATACGCTGTCATTCCTCAAGCCAAATAAAATAGATTTTCATTGTTCACCTTGCCATTCTGAAGATAATCTCAGTTTTGAATAGATTGACACACCAGCAGTTACAAACAGTTACACACTTCAAAATTCATCTCACATAAACTTTTTCTACAAATTTGGATAGAGCCAAAAAAGTGTGGTCCACAAGAGTACGAACTTAGGGGAAAAGTTTCGTTTTTAGTCGTAGTTTGAAATATTAGAGCAAAGTTGTCTTACTCAAAGTTGTACCCAGTCGTGAGGTCCTTTTTTGGTATTAATAAAAACTTGAGTAATCCTTAGTTTCACATAAATGAAAAATCTAACATTCTTCAACGGAGCACTCTGAATACCACTATATAGACTGTGTCAGAAATTATAAGCACTGTTGCTTTTCAAGATTTCAATTGTTTTATTTGGCAAAGTATATCAGCACTGGTTGTTAACATAACAATTTACTATTTTTCATTCATTTTTTTTAAAGTTATTACCGAGACATCTAACTTGTCCTCGAACCTTTAAGCTTCTGCACAGTTGCACTTCCCACCATTTTCACCACTTTTTTTTTATTCGATGTGATCCGCTGGTTTTACGAATTTCCGTAGCTTTGCTTTGGTCAAAGCCCAGAAAGTCTCGATTGTCCGTGCCTCCGGGCAATTTGGCGGATTGATGTCTTTCGGCACGAAACGGACATTTTGGGTGTACCACCCTAGTGTGTCCTTGGCGTAATGACATGATAACAAATCTGGCTAAAATATGCCTGGACCATCTTGGCCCTTCGGAAATAAACGCTTTTGAAGGCATTCTTTGATGTACTTCTGGGTGTTCATTGTCTCCGATGTTACGTACGGGCTAGATATTTTGCCGCATTTGCATATTGCCTGCCACATTATCACCTTCTTGCCCAATTTTTCAGTGAACATGGCCTTCTCCGTTTCGGGGATATCCCTGTCCTTGCGTGGTCTATTTGAGTGCAAGTCGCTCTTTTTGTCTCTTACTTTTTTGCCATATCTCAAACGGAAGCCGATGGTTTCAGCTAATAGGCGTCCTCGTTCTTCTTGTCAATAGCAGGACTAATAGGACCGGCTCTCCGACCACTCCTCGGTACATCTTGAAAAGTATATTGTTCTCCATATTTTCTAACTGTACCTCGTACAGCATCGAGGCTCACACCCTCTTCTTTGCTCAATTTTCTTAAAGATATTCCACTCACAGCGTACCATTTGTGCACGATACTTTTTCTCGGCTCCGGAATAAAACTACGTATTTTGATAATCAACCAGAAACTAAGTTGTTTTATGCTTTGACGAACAGAAATGTGCAAACAAAAGGACGCAGCCAAAATAATTTGAAAAATGTCGTTCAGTTCAAAGTGACCATTAATATTATATGTACTTCAATTTCTGGAACAGTCTATATACAACTTTTAATAACATCCTAACCTAACTACAAAAAAAAACCTTTATTTAGGTCGTTTTACAGGGTGAGTGGAAATTCCTGTGTGCCATAAAAATGAGAAGCTTGCGTGCATTTTAGTGTTTTTCCTGTTTGGTATATCTTTAACATTTGTCTTCATTTAGTTCATTGAAAATCTTTCTCCGTTTGCCTTAATTGCCATTGGCATGCGTTGTTGGAAAGCTTCACAGCTGGAACGCACAATATCTTGAGGCATGTCATTCCATAGTTTCACCTTTGTTAGTTATTCCTTTGCTATTCCTCAGTTTGCCCAGCATGTGGTCCATTGCATAGAAGTCAAGATGATTTAAATCCGAGGAAAAAGCAGCCCATTCTCTCGATAAAATAAAATCCGGAAAATTGTCCTCACACCAAGCCTGTGTGCCTTTCGCCTGGTGGGACGTTGTAGAGTCTTGTTGGATGGAGCAGTATGGTGCATTATTGTAATGTTTCTTGATGAAGTGAAGCAAATCGTTCTTCAAAACGTTATCGATGTAAAATTTACTGTTGATTAAAAACGCCGGGTTTAATGAACAGCAATAGAACCTTCAAATATTTTTTGCAGAAATTTACCCAAATCATCACTCTTGAAACATTTTGTAACCTTTGAACAGCTACTTTATCACGAGAAATATCAGAAGTATGTATACAAAATAAATCAGAAATATCAGAAATATGCATACACTCGATCGTTTTGCTAGTTGTAGTGATCCTGTGGAACATTTTTTCGTCCAGAAACAGAATTTCACAATCATCGTGCCGCTTGAGCAGCTTCCACAGATTTCGGCAGTCTAAGGTCGTCTTTCAAAATACTCGTGATCGTCGACTGCGACATCTTTCGGCCAGACTTACCAGAATTTCGCAGAATTCGCTCTCCCATTCGTTTGATGGCTTCCGGACGCCTGACTGTACGTTTACGGTCAGGTCTGGGAGGATTTTTTTCCATGAACCAGTTTCGGTGTAACGTTTGATGGTGCGTATTTAAAATAGTACACGGTCTAAAACGTTTCAAAAACAGATTTATTCCTTTTCGCGTCCATGATTATTGCGAGCCTCAAACGAATGAATATTAAAAAAAAGTGCAAATTGTGTTTATATTTGAATACACTCTAAAATAAAAATATGCAAACATATATGTGATCAAACTATCCAAAGTTACACATGTTCAAAAGACACTGAATTACAAGAATTACAACTTATCCTGTAGAAGAAACAGAAAATTTATTTCGGGCAAAGTTGCATATAAGTTGCGTATAAGATGCGCAATAGAAAAAAAATAGGATTTGATTTTGAGACCTAACTATCAGAAACATCTTTATAGAAGGCAACTTTGCTCTAAAAACGTATTTTTCCGCCTATGTTCTTATTCTGGACCAGTGTGCATTATGGTTCACAGTATCTTTAATTCTATTGGTCTCATTTCAAATTTGTCAAAAGCTTTTTCTGCAATATCCCGAACAGTCCTTTTCCTTTTTTCCGATTCTGTGACGTTTGATGACACAGGAAACATACTTCTTGTTTTCTAACTTTTTGCTATGGCACGATGGCAAAGAGTTGGATTTTTGGAATGTGCGTGCCAAATTTACTCCACCGACTCAATTTCTAAAAACTTTTCCGCACTTTTCAATGGAACTTGCAGGATATAAAGTCCAAAGTTTCAACTTTTTAAGCCTAAACTCAAAAACGTTGTAGCTATTTGCGTGTGTTGTAATTTTAACATGGACAGTCTTTAGTCTGAAAATGTATCTTTCCATCTATATTCGCGCTGTGAACCAGTACACAATGTCACTGAGAATACTTTGGTTCTTAATTCCTCTTCAAGCGTTCAGTTTCACGGAGTTTGTAAATCACTTGTAATTCAACCAGAATGACTTATTGCGACTTCCACTTTGAATAGATTGTTCGTGGATCATTAAAATTTGAACAGGAAACGAATTGTAGTTTTTTTTCTGGATTAAATCCACTGCACTCGCATGAACACACGTACTGAGCCAACCACTATCTCCTATGTCAAAATTATCTTATGTCAAAATAAAAACATGTCAAATTTTGCTTTATTACATCTGCCTTATCGATGATAAATTTAAGCGCTTTAAAACCCACCCATCTCCAAGACCTTTGCCACCATTTTCGCCATGCTTAGTCATAGAAACTGCATAAATGCATTGTGACATCATCCATTGCAGCAGGGAGTAGACGAAGACGATGCTGCCATTGCCATTGCCTGCCACTAGTTTCAGTGTTGTGAGTGACTCGACATATCAATAGGAGAATGACGCATTATTCAGAATAGATTTTCTACAATCTCCAGCTTGAAAAGTATTATAGAGTGCGAATGAAATCCTCACCACTCGTGCACAAGAAAATAGGCTAAATAACCATTTCGTTCCTCCCCATTCACTCTTGAAGCTATTGATAAACGGGTACACTCCAAGAGCAGTAAGCTGCTTGCCAGCATAAATGCGATTGTGGAAAGAACAATTGCTCTCTCGTTTGAGGAATCGTTTAATTTGTGCATAATTGAATCGATAAATAACATTGACTTGGCGCATCGATGATATTTTCCGGTACGTCCTGAGAGCTTTGTAAACATTTTCTGAATCAGCTGCAAGTTCGAAAAGGAATGTATTTAGTTACTAAAACAATCGACTTCAAGAACGTAAATGATTGGGGCATTTAGCGAAGATTAATGTCTGTCTTAATGAAGTTAAATTCTGCGAAGCGCTCGGAAAATCTAGGTCGACTCCTACAGGCAATATTTTAATTTGTTTCAATTAGCATGCTGGCCGTTAGACTGAACAGTTGACGCGTAAAAATATCGCGACTTCGGTGTCAGTCGTTGAACAGTACTACGCAAGCTTGGTAAACAATGTTAAACGGTAAACCGATTGTTGTGCCAAAATTAGCATGCATTGTCGATAAACAGTCCCCCCTAGACTGTTTTGCGATGACAGTTGGGGGCGATCCCCGGTATGGTTGTAAGAAAAACTGTTTTTAAATTGCAAATTCTGCACGCAACACGTATGTTTTAGGTTGCTTGAATCAATAATGAAACGCATGGCTCGAATGGTCAAATTAAACTGTTTACGATCCATTAGGTTCGCAGGAAAATGTTCATACGAAGAATACCTAGCGATAACAAATAATCTTTTTGTTATTTAGATTACGGATCCACGTATTTATACAACTGCCAGATATATCACGGAAACAGTAAACTGTCATCTATTCTCTGAGTTGCGTGAAAACAGAGCACACAGCTGCAAGGGGACAATGACTTGTTGCGTTTGGAATGTACGTAAAGTTTTCAGTATCGTTCCTAGCATGTTAATGAGAAGCACACTCGTACATGCATGAGGTAAGCTATAAGCTCAATAATTGTGGTGAGTGTTCTTGGAAAACCAGACGACTTTCCATTTTTTTACGGTTGAATTCATTCAACTCGGCTAATGACTACATGTCCAATATGTTGGGATCGTATTTGGTATTCGCGAGAGTAGGTCACACAGTTAATAACACAAACGAGCATTCCTTCATCCAAATAGCGACACAAACTGATAAGAAAATCATAAATCCATAAATCTGATAATGTTATCATAATGATCTTTTTTTTTTGTTTTGAATGACATCTGTCGGAAAAATGCAACAAGTGAGTTATTCATCCTTCTGATTCATCATTTAATTATCACCTTTTTGTTTCCGCCATACTCCATGGTCGCACTTAATTTATAATGGATCATTTCATTTGGTTGGTTTTGAATGACCTTGCTTTTGTCGTTGCTGTATATGGACAATGTTGTGTAAGATACAACACTAGACACTGGACTGATTTATCGAAGCATCAGCATCTGTAATAATCGATTATGTTTTAAAAAAAATCCTGTTATTACACGTAAATAGAATGTCACATCAGCTGACATTTCATACAAGTTAACATTAAAAATCTCTAATGTGCGGTATTATTTCACGTAAATGTACAATTACTAAACGTAATTACCTGTTTCAATATCACAAAATAGGCACTAGCGTCCCACAGTGATCGAAAAAGGCTTCTTTCATGGCGAAATTAATAACTTTTAAGGGTAGAAAAGATTTTAGAACTTACTTCTATCCACAACTAATTTTTTTTGTATCCAAGTTTTTGTTTGTTTTTGTTTTATCTACCCAAAAAGCAATATATAGGCAACATGATAATGTCAAGGCTAGTTTCGTCATGTTGGTTCAGGCCTTTAGGAGAATTATAGTTTTTGAATGGCGAAGCAAAACGTTCTGCTTTGACGGTTGAAGATAATGTTTACTCATTTTTTAATTTTAAAGCAATCGCCATTATTTTTTTGAAGAAGTGGCACCATTTTCATCGCAATGGCGAAACAGTTTAAATTGTGTCGGATTTGTGAAAAAAACCGGTAATAAAATTTGATGAGCAAAAACTACTGATCGAATATGATACCTAATATTTTGCACAATCCCCAATACTAATGGACAGTAAAATCTTCAAATGTTAAAAAAAATGTTGTCACTCTTGGGTGTTCTTTCATAATCTGTCAGAAGAAATGAATTTTCACTGCTAGAAACTTTTCCCTAGACATCCATCCAATTACTAGAACGAATTTCTAAAACGCTTTTTAAAAATACACATTTTAGTTTATTGGAAATACTACGGGTTCTTTGCCTTACGAAGAAAGATGTGATTCGGATTTTTAATGCCTCTGAAAAATGCCTCCGACATCTGGTGGGATTGAACCCAAACATCCTGCGGTGAAATGTAGTGGTTACACTTCATCAATAAACCAAGGGTGCCGGCTGAAATTCCTAAGTTAAAGAAAAAAAAAAATGCAAGAAAATACAAGATTATATAATACGAATGAACCAATAAGATTAGCATCAATCCAGTGATCGCAATCGTGATTAATATTTGCCTCCATGCATCACTCAGGCACCAAAGTCCAAACGTCATCGGCAACAGGCGAGACAGTTTACTTTACAAATCCACTCGAATTGGTAGATGATTGATGGTGACACATTTCGTATCTTCGAAACTTAAAAAATCACTGCGTTGGCGTTTGACTTGATTGTTTGATTAAGAACTCAAAGTATACTAGTAGCGTGTTTCAAAGCGTTAACATGCCAAAAATACCGTTACTACAAGTATAAGGTGGTTGGCTATGTAGGAATTTAGTTAGCATTGGTTCTGAGTGCTCTAGAGATTTCACAACTTCCATTTTTGAACTTTATCTCACATAAGTTACATGGGGAAAAGGCTGTCTGGCCTCATTTGACTACGCAAACCATGGCTTATTCCAAATTGCCAAACAAATACAGTAGAAGATTGTCATTTTTTGATCACTCTGGTTGACGGTTAACTAAGGTTGAAGGAAATATTTACTTATTCTATCATCATTAATAAACTAATGAACTTATGTACTTACTCACCGCCTAATGCTCATTATGCCCTTAGTTATACCCCATCATAATTTATAGATTAAGAGATTTATGCATTTTGCACTAGTTGTGAAAACCTTGACATTTAATGTTTGTAACTCCTATGTGAATGTTGTCAACAATGATGTACAATGATGAATGCATCGGGGATGCGTTCTGAATAAGTTGGAAAAATTGCAAGATGATCGTTACTTGATGCACTGAATTTCGAAACTTCCTGTCGTACTGGGACGATGAAGTAAACACGACTGAGTTGGAGAACTAAGCGCTCCCTTGATGCTATAAAGGCAATGTTGCTGTTAGAAACGGTTATAGATACTTAGGTAGTAAGCCAAATTTGAATTACCTGCAATTGTTCATACGGCAAACAGTATGCTTGGCTTTATAAAACGGTTTAGCTTCAATTTCATTGAAGGCTACACAATAAAAACTTGATATGTTTGGTCCCCATTTCATAACATGCATATTAACAGAACAGAAAACAATTTTTATTACATGCTCTTTGTAAATTAGGATTGACAGCATTTCCTATTGAAACTCATGAAGTGTCCTACATGCTTATCAGTATACAAAAGTTGAAGCAGCGTAGAGGAATCTGCGATGGTTTTATTAGTTAAGGAAATTGTTTCGCAGCGCATTTATTCAAATGAAATGTCACAACTAATCAGTATCAAACGGTTTATGCTAAATTTGGATCTTGAAATCAAATTATGGCCTCTTGATATTTGACTGAACTATGTCCCACAGTGATTGAAATGTCTTTTTGTGGCATTCGCGCAAGGGATAAATCACGAATACGCTGCCACTTTGTCATTGTCAAACAAAGAACATTGACTTCTTGTACTCGCAGCCTACTATGATATGAATTATAGCTTAAGTGCATGCAAAGAAAATCAAGGCATCCAATTGAATAACTTTTGGAAACTAAGAAATATTTCAAACCACACATGGCTTAGTAGCGTTACCGAAAATGGTACGTTGGCCAAAAAATTGCTTTAATATGCTGATAAACTAGCATAATGAAAATTTTGACATGCCAGTGAAAAGAGAATTGTTAAGATTTCAACAAACTGGAATTTAAATAGAGATTGATGATTGTGCAATAGCTATAAGAATAATGGTTTGTAAATAAGTTCAAAAGGTTTCCGACCGCACAGAAGACTGAAATATCAGCTGGTCTGCCGAGACCATGTAGTTTCTGCAATAGCCGACAGTATTCGTTAGGCTCAGGCATTCGAAACTAAACGTCACAGATTGCCTGTTTTCTAGTTCATCAATCGCCTATCAGAAACTGCTAAATATTGGTTTTACCTGTACACGTTAAACTTTTTTAAATGATAGTTTTTTTGGTCATTAGAAACAAATTTTCAACATCCTCCAAGCATCCTCGCAAGTTCCAGAGTTTTGAATCTCTGGATTGGGCCATAATTTCAAAGTCCATAACAAATAACAACACTCCATTTTGCGTTTGTTTTCTGTAGATTTCTGCCCAAGTTTACTCCAAAAGTTTACTAAGGTTGTCTTGATTCTGCAAGGGGAATGGTTACATGCTTAAAACCCCCTTTCTCTCATTTGTATTACAGTTTCTTTTTTTCTTACGGAAAAGTAACTCTATTTTCGTAAAAAGTGGATCATCTCAATTTTTAATTAAATCCTCTTTATACGAAAATTGAGCAACATATCCGTGTGAAAAAAAGAGAAAGGAATACAATTCTACTCAGTCACTGAGTAGAATGAAACTGGAGTGTAGGGTGCAGAATGTTGTGAAGATCTAGGGAGAAATGTTGGGTTCAGTGAGAGAAAATAGGGAGTTGGTATTACTTCATTAGTAAATAAAGTGGTCAGTGACAGTCAATCAACCAGCTCAGCTTTGAAGTTCAAGTGGCTAAAATTTTGGTTTACACATAAAAAAAGGGGTATAAAAAGTCACATTTTTTCATGGTATAACCAATGGATGTTCCCTTATATCACGTACACACTACAGCTTATAGTACATGATATTGAGTATCTTGATATCAAATGACATGTACATTTTTTTCAGTGAAAACTAGATGTATAGTTGCTGATATCAAGACACTCTATATCACGTAATATAAGCTGTAGTGTGAACGTACTATTAGACAACCTTAGTGTAACTAGAAAATTAGAAGAAAGATTACTAATTTCCATTTAATTTCAACTACCTTTATTGCTTATCTTGACAGATACGTGTATTTCGTCTACAATGTGCAGACTTCTTCAGTGTCGTGTACTACTCTTAAAAGCTCACACTCTCCAGGAACCTTAGTGTATTGAGCAAACTTGTGTCATTTATGAGGTTATTGGCACTGACTATTGGTGAAGAATATCAAACAACAGGGGATTTTTTTAATTATCGTACAAATAGTCATGTCCACGCGTAGGATTCATGGATATATGAATAAAAAATAATATTAAAAAATTCAGGGTTTCCAGTTTTCCTGGCTAACGTCAATTGAAGAATGTATACAAGGACACAATGAAAATCAGCTGTCTTACGTCATCCGGTGTCGTATGCTTTCGTGTATAAATCGTGATTATACTTTCTGGGTCACCCTAGAGTAAGCCTAGCCGTATTAGTATTTGTTTCATATTCATGATGATCAGCTAACTAAAAAACTAAGAACTGACTGTGTACCTGTAGACTAGATGAAATATATGTCTCATACATTGTAAAAAATATTCGTATTGCTTCTTATCTCGCAAAATGTCATTACACCTTATTTATATAACGTACGAATTGATTTCCATGAGTATCAGCAAATCGCAGCTCCTCTTCTATCGTATCTACATGTTGTTGCTGTTGCTGCTGAGAAAGGCTTCAATCATTTGTTCACCTGGACATAAAAGTAAAACCATCACACCCCAAGGAACATTGCCAAAACCATATAGCTTTATTAAGTTTTATTAAAGTTTTATGAACGCCACTGGAAATCAATTTAGTTTTATTATGGTACCAAGTGGTGCCAATAGGTTTTATATTTTAGTCAAGTTTATTAGAAGCTACACAGCTTCCTTACAACGATCTTGAAACCTTGTGTTCTAAACTTCATTTTACTCCTACACACTGCCAAAATGTCTTGTAAATATCTGTCTGACATGCAAGCGTCCTTTAGCACATAAGAATGAGATGAAAGAGATGGGAAAATAAATTCAATCAAACACATCTTTCATCATTTTTTAAATGCGCATATGAAATGGAGCGGATTTGGATTTTAAATAAAACTCAATATTATGTGGATATTTTGCAATGAAACAAAATTTCCCGCAACACTAATTTTTTTTCTTAGATATTATTCACTGTTAAATGAATCAGATGAGCAGAGAATCGAACAAAGCAGAACAACAAAAACAACCACGATATCACAGTAAAGTTTGACAGCTGTGGCCATTTGGTCCTATGGTGGTTTTGATGGCAACCAATAGGTTTTTTGAAGGTTCTCAAGTGGTCATAACATCTTTCACTAGAACATTTTCAAAATATGCATGGTCTTATAAAGGTTTTATTAATTTGTTTTCACAACCGTGTACTCCACATTGTACAGATTTCGACTTTAAAGATGCATAGAGGAGGTGTTGGTGGACAAAACAGCTTTGAATGTTGTTCTATCAACAAAGCCGTGAGAAGTTCTATACGGCTGGAATAAAACTTAAATTGTTACTGTGCATCTTCATTAATCACACCTCTTTTCGCGACTCACCATAGAAAGTGGGAAATCGATCACGAATTTAGTAGCAGGTCTTCTGAATACACCAGATCTGAGTCTCAAATCTAAAACATATAAAAAATCATGCGAATTTCATTTTAAGTTGATAAAACAGACCTCTCAAACTCCTTTTTTTCACAGCAATTCCGTAGTTCTCTGCATAGTTTTCAGACTAAACACGAATGTCCTTTTCAAGTAAAGAAATGCTTAGTCTTTTTGGCAGCGTATGTGATGTTGAATATGAAGCCAGCTTCATGAACAATTCCGCTACAGAAAACAACGAAATGATTTGAATCATCAATCTATTTCGATTAATTTTGTTGTATGAACAAAAAGAAAACTTCGGTAAAGAGAAAGTTTATTACAAAAAATGAGATAATTAGATAGTCTGTAGGATAGAATTAAGAACGAACGAAAATAATTTAATATCATATCTTTAGGAGGTTTGATGAAGTTTGTCAGATAATTTCTCATCTCCATGCGAGGAGTGGACAGTGTAGAAATGAAGCGAAACATTAATTCAAAAGAGTTCCATAAATTGTTGGCTCATAATTTCCAAAAGAAACCAAATAGCTTAAAAATTAAAAGTCATCGAAGCGCCAAACTGGGTGCGACCATTCCAATTGCAGAACAGATTTAAAGCTCATTTCGTTCTCGTTGCCTCTACTACATTCAAACAAATCGACACGTTGTTTCCACGTGAACCGCTCGTAATTTTTTTCCACTGACAAAACCAGTAATAAACGCTTGGAATTCAAGTTAAAGCTACATTTTTTCTACGTAGATTCACATACTACGTGAAAATCACATAAATTTTACGTGATTTTTTACGTACAAATTACTGACACGTAACGTTTAACCTTAATTTACTGCAGAATATTTGGTTACGTGTTCATGTTAAAGTTACGTGGAAATAACTTGTCGATTTTTTTAAGTGTACGCTATAATCAAATCAACTCTAGACAAAATCGTCAAAAGGTCGAAAGTAACATTTGTAAACAATGACTTAAAACGTAAATTTCCTGGAAATGCCAGGTTGTTAACATCGACATCCACTACCAACGGGAAGGTAATAACTCCTTGTATCTATTTCTTGTGCTATTTGGTTCGTGGGAGCAAACAGATCCCAGAAAAATACGCTAGAAGTCATTGTTTACAAATGTTACTTTCGACCTTTTGACTATTTTGTCTAGAACTACAAATAAAACGCGTACGAATATTTGCTTCCACTGCTGGTTGATCTTTTTGCTTTGGGAAGGAGCAAAACCACGAAAGATTCATGAAGGTTAGAGAAGCATTTTTGGTTTCCTCAAATAGCAAAAGATGTTTTTTTTCTCTTTAACCGTGGTATTTGCTGCAGAATTACTATATTGCTAAAAAATTGAAAAGCAGTTAAAAATGTGCTGAAAATAAATTTTCATGATTGTATTTTGATTTTGAACACAAAAATTACCTTTCCCTTCTTGAGAAATAATTAACGGCGCTCATCCTAAGGGAACCTAAGCGTTTCAACTGACTACCTATTCAATGAACAGATTGTTTATCTGCACAAACCGCTACTGAAATAGAAAATATTTTTATTGAATTGTTTACTAGACGATTTTTTCTCTACCTCACCCATCAAATCACTCTCATTCCTTGCAGGGTACAAAGCTATGGATCATCATGGAATACCTCGGTGGCGGATCGGCCCTGGACCTAATGAAGGCCGGTTTGTTCGAGGAAATGCACATAGCAATCATCCTGCGGGAGGTCCTGAAGGGTCTCGACTACCTGCACTCGGAACGAAAGCTTCACCGTGATATCAAGGCAGCGAACGTGCTACTCAGTGAGTTGGGCGATGTCAAGCTGGCGGATTTCGGTGTGGCCGGACAGCTAACCAATACCACCTCGAAGCGGAACACATTCGTCGGAACACCCTTCTGGATGGCCCCGGAGGTGATCAAACAATCCATGTACGATTCCAAAGCCGACATATGGTCGTTGGGGATAACTGCTATCGAGCTTGCCAAAGGTGAACCGCCTAATTCAGAGCTGCATCCGATGAGGGTACTGTTCTTGATCCCGAAAAATAATCCCCCTCAGCTGACCGGCAGCTATACCAAGCCATTTAAAGACTTTGTGGAAGCGTGTCTTAATAAAGATCCGGAGAATGTAAGTGGCTGACGAACTTCATTTGTCTATCATGTGTATTAATCGTTTTTGATTTTATTTCAGCGACCTACTGCGAAAGAGTTGTTGAAGTTTCCCTTCATCAAAAAAGCGAAAAAGAACTCATACCTGATCGATTTGATAGATCGGTACAAGAAATGGAAAACGCAGAAGGGAGAAGAGAGTGAGACTGAGTCGGAGAATTCAGACTCGTAAGTGCTGCTTTCATAGTCTACGGACGTTTTGCACCAAGTCTTGAACAATTTTTTTGAATCCTTTCAGTGAGGAATCGAAACCGGACAGCGACCTAGACGAGCCATGGATAATGACGGTCAAAGGAATGCACTTCAACAACTTTAACAAGGGAAGTTCGATGGACGATCAGCTGGGGTCACCGATAAAACACAACGGTACTAGCAACATGATGGTTCTGGGTAATGCGAGGGATCGGGATCGAGATAGAGACTACAACCTGAACCAACAGAAATCCAGTCAGGTGAGTGTGTTTTGGCATTTCCAATTTCTTTTCCGGTAAAGAAACATCTTCAATTCCTAACAGCCACGAACACCCACGTCGCCATCACATCAATCGCAGACTTCGTCGGCACTGATTTCTTCTAATAGTAATCCTAACAATCGGAAGCAGCAGATTGTGTCTTCGGCGGATCGAGAGCCCACGTCACCACAGAAGGATATCGGTCACTATCCGAACGATCGTGCAAGCCTAGAACGGCAACGGGAAAGCGAGAAGGAACGGGAACGGGATCGAATAGAACGAGAACGCGAACGTGAGAGAGAACGCGAACGGGACCGGGATCGAGAACGAGAAAGGGAACGAGAACGAGAAC
Source organism: Aedes japonicus (assembly GCA_034211315.2). Lineage (NCBI taxonomy): Eukaryota > Metazoa > Arthropoda > Insecta > Diptera > Culicidae > Aedes > Aedes japonicus. Next base: position 87,322 of record JASCZW010003720.1, on the reverse strand, counting down.
GGGAACGCGAGCGAGATAGGGAAAGGGAAAGGGATCGGGAACGTGAACGGGAGAAGGAAGTCGAGCGGGAGAACAAAGAAAGGAGAGGATCTAAGGAGGTTTGTTTTTGTTTTGGATGCTTGCTCAAATTAAACTTATAACATCAATATAACTTCAATTCATTTTTCACAGGTGTCCCACCATCGGGGAGATAGCGAGGAAAAGAAAAGTAGTTTGCGACGAGAGCGCGAAAATAGTCACAGTAATGGTAATCCCAGAAGTAACAGTATTACAAATGTAAATAATAACTCCAAGAGTCGGACAAATAGCGGTTGCCTGAAGTCAATAATTTTCCCCCTGCTATCGGAGGTATGTTTGAATGATTTTGCCTGTCAACCAATCATTATCTTATGTTTTGTTCCAATAGATGCAGCGAAGTTACTCCAGTTCCAGCAATGCAGAACTAAGCGACCTGCGGCTAGCTTTTGAGAAGGCAGAACTGACCTGCCCCGGGGTGAACGATCTGTTTGTGAAGGAAATCATTCACAAGCTAGTACCCGGGTTCTCCGAAACACGGATCAATACGCTTATAGACAAAGTGACGCGGTAGGTGCTGCTCGCCTAGTTCGTTTCTAAAACTGGACACTACTTTGGTCCACTCGTGTGTTAAAGTAGTACTACTACAGGTGGTGTGATGCATCCACGGGTCGTTGTTAACGTAAATTTCGGAATATTTCGGGTGGTGACGAGCTAACAACAAAAGACTAAAAAATGGCAGGTGGTGCTGTTACAGATTACGTAGTTTTATTTAGTGCTATTGAATTGAATCGCTTAACTGTTGGGAAAAAAACTATTGTTGATTGCTTTATCATTTACGACTCATGCTAGTATGTTTCTATACCTGATTTGCACTTTGTAAATGGTAATGGTGATGATCAGCTCGTTTATTTTATCTTTTGTATCTTCTAATTTAGGAAACATTTTTTTAACTTCTTTGTTAAATATTATCTACGTACCTACAAAGGTTTAAAATATGAATGTTTTAAGTTTCGTGAGTTTTTGGTGACTGCCATTTAAGTTATATATTCGATTCGGTTTGCAAGAACCATTAGTTTTTATTTTGCAAGTACCATTAGCATACGAAACGTTTGCTGCTTAATTCAGAAAATACAACTTTGTCAGATCTCTTTTATAAAAGAACAACCTTCATCCGTGTCTTTTCAGCATGTCGTTTTACTTGAATGCGACAAGTACGCTATAAAAAGGCAATTTAGGATTTTGGAACCGGATCCTGGTCTATATTAGTACAACTATCACATTATCTTGCTTTCTTGAACGGATTTTATTGCAAAAAAAAAGTTGGTAATGCGACTTATTACTCCAAATTTTAAGACCTTTACATACGTATACTTAGAATAAGTGAAATTGTTCAGATTTTGTCAAAAATTCTACACACTTTCTTATTTCCCATGAAGGCCTATTGATTTCGATTAGCTGTAAACAAGTTGAAACGCCTAGAAGGAGTCACGTTGACCTATCAAAGTAATGACAAAATGGCGTCGGGAGCGCATATTTTGCTTTTAAAATAAAGGAAGTAAACCTTTTTAAAATATGATATTCTAGCTCATGAACTGATGTATCGTACGCAACATTTGAATAAATTCAAAAAATCGTTGATCACAAAAAAAATCACTTTTTCGATCAACATTGCTGGCCATGAATTAGAACCTGTATAACGTGTCATACAACGAAAATCGGTTTTTGATTTTGCTGTTCAAATAGTTCTAGGAAAGTGGTGCCATGTCTATCATTAGATGTGAAACAATATTTATTGGGTAGTACAAGTAAGACGACTGCATTGATGGCTTTAGTCTCTGGAAATAATAGGAGCCTGATCGCATGGCGTCATTGGAATGTTCGTTACTGTCGCGTATCAGTCCCATATGAGTTTTGGCTGTTTTTGAGTTAAATATCAGAAAAGCTTGTTTTCTCATTGTACTATAGATACAAACATGGCAATTCGATGTTTATTCTGAGAAAGTATGAAAAAATATGAAACCAATTTGACCAATCTGAAAAGTAATCGCATATCAGTACCAGTTGATAATTCCTATTTAAAACATAATTCCTGGATATTCCAATATAAAAATTGATTTAAAGTTGTTTGATACGTTCATTGTTTATTGCATTTAATGTGATAGCACAACACCGATTTGAAGAAATTTCATAGATAAACTTGCTGAAAGGTAATTTCATGTTGTATTTTTGACTAGTTCTTCCCTCTCTGGCAATTCATTCCAGAAAAATGGCTTGTCATCAATCAAAGGAATTATTGTCTTGAACAATGCTTATATTCTTGAACAATCAATTCCTTGTGGACCATCTGCTCGCTTCAAATGGTCATCCAGGTTGAAGTTAGCATCTGTAATAATTTTTAGCTGCTTCGCTGTGAACAGCATGAAACTGTTTTGATCGCCGTCGTCTGACACGCTGCCACGGCTCCCCTTTTTTCAATACTATCTTCCGTATTTGCTCTATTTCTGAACGAGGCTTCAGTATATTCAGCACGTTCTGAGAAGTGCTGAATACTTGCGAAAAGAAATCAGTCGGTAGCATGTCCAACACTTCTACGTTCGTCTTTGCCTTTTTCACTAAGGTCTTAAAGTCGGGATATGTTATCGGTGGAGTTTGACGCATTCCTCCTTCTACAGCAACATGGAAGCTGTCTGCGATCATGAACTTGTGCCCAGATTCGAAGAAAATCAGAACAATTTCCTTGGACTGAAAAGACTCTGAATTAATCAGAATGATCAGGTGAAGGAAAAGATTCCAGTTCTTGTGCTGCCCTGAACAGTTGTCGAGCCACAGAACGAGCCTTCCCATACTACTGAACCTATCAACTACCCGATGGAAGCAACCGATGATGTCACTGGATGAGCAGCCACTCATAGTCTCGTTCCACTGACAGGTGACAACTGGAAGAGATCTAGTGTATTTCCCTACAGGAGCGAAAGTCTCATTGAATGCGTTCAATCTCAGATAAAACAACATCTTTCAAGCCATATATAGAACAAAAGTACCTTTTGAAGGTCTACTGCAAGGACAACATTTCCAGGCATCAGTACGTCTTCGTTTTCCGGGTATGTTTTCCGTGAAACAGTTGCCAAACGAAGATGCTCAGCATATTGCTCACAAATGTGGTTCACCGCTTTTCATTTCCGAACTTGAATGGCCAGATTGTTTTTGGTATTCTGTTGCTATTGCCTAGTGCACTCCTTCAGACAACCGCAATCAGCCAACTTGATACCGTGTGCATTTCGTCGTTGCTCAGCAGTGTTTTGTTTTTGAATTTCTTTTTTCGTCTTTCTTGCGTCGTTTTGCTCTTGATTTTCCGATTGATTCCACACCATCACCAGAAAAACTTCCATCCGAATCAAATTGCAAATCACTGTTTCCTATTAATAATCACTATTCGCAGACATTCGAAGGCTGGTTGCTTCGAAATTACCCCTGCGGCATGCAAATCCTTCATGCTGCGCTCCATTACTCAAATCAAAACCAGCAAAATCTTCATCGTCTGAATTCACTTCAGTCTCGTCAACTTTCCGTAGAACTTCTTTCTTAGATCCATATTTGGAATAAACTAGAAAAACTTTAACACACCGCAAAAGTACACATGTTTTGTTGACATTAATTTTGACAGAGTAGTACCGACATTCGATTAGGGCCATGCTTCTTTCGTAAAAAATGACTTTAACAACAGATTTCTCGCAAATGATTGCTCACTCGTCCAAATTCACCGTGCCAGCTGCCAGTTGAGGAAACATTCCTCTTCTGTTGGTGTCGTTAATTTGCATGTATGAAGTCGAAAAATCGACGGCTAAGTAATTTAGCACTTTTGAAATGTTGGCGTGATCACATACAAAAAAGCAGCAAGCGTCAGAAGTGCTGAGACTGGTATGCTATTGTTTGGCTACTCGATAGTAGACAGTAGACAGTCTCTTCCTTGCTTTTAAAGATTAAGTCATGATTGAGTTCAACTTTATAATATCATGTTGAAAAAACTTGAATAGACCATACCTGGTGAAACATAACGTTAAAATTAAACCATTGGTACCTAGTCCTCTGTCTTGTGATAGTTCTAACGTCTTCATCAATACGTGTAAGCAAAAGCATCACTGAACGTTTTCTGTAGAAATTGTCAAGCGGTTAGCGCTCCAAAATTAAATTTCAAACACTAGTATCATATAGATTGTTTTAAAAATGTGTTGTTTTTTAAGATTTCAATTAATTTATTTGGCAAATTATATAATTTATAACCGAGGCACCTCTCTTTAATTATGACCGAGGCATTTCTCTTTTCCTTGAACATGACCCATAAGCTTCTGCACAGTTGCACTTACCACCATTTTCACCACTTTTGTTAAATCCTTAACGAAACAAACTACAAAGCAACACCATGCTGGCGGCGGTTGGGTTTGATTCCCGGTATGGTCTAGGAATTTTTCGTTAAGGAAAATTTCTCGACTCCCTGGGCATAGGGCATGGTTGTACTTGCCCCACAATTATACTATTGCAAAAATGAGAGCTAGCTATATGCTAATTGCGAAAGCAATAAACTTGAGAAACGCTAAGAAAGAAGAAGAAGATCAGACTGCTTGATCATCGGCAATAAACGCTTCTGGAGGCATTCCTTGATCTACTTCATTGTCTCCGATGTAACGTACGGGCTAGATATTTTGCCGTATTCGACAGCATCAAGGAGCAATAAAGGGACTTCAAGCAGTAAATATCGGAGAAGTCTTTAGCCATTCGAAAAATAAAGCCTAAAGCTCTTGACGCCTTGTCCAGGATGTACGAAATGTGAAGCTTGTACGTTAACTGAGTAACCAAAATAACTTCAACATATTATGAGTAAGTCGTACGATTGATTGTCGTACCTTGAAGCTTGTAGTCGAAGAGAATCCGTTCCTTTTTTTTCTACAGAAAGTGATCATTGAACACTTCTTTGGATTAACCACTATACGAATGAGGCTGCACTAGTGAGTAAAGATTTGCAGCTGCTGTTTTTAGGAGGTGACAATTTGTTGATTCAATAGATTCGCGAAAAGATCTTCAGGTCAGCGATCCTAAATAGCTCTCTTGAGATATTGCTGAAGTGACTAGAAAAACGTCGGACATGCAATCACCAATGGCAACTGCCAGCAAGCGGCGACCTGTGAGATAGGAGCGAAACCATTGTAAGAGACTTTCATTTACTCCAAGCTTATATAGTTTTGCGATAGCGATGGAGTGGTCGAGCTTGTCAAAATGTGCTGACAAGTCTGTGTAGCTGACGTCCGTTTGCACCCTTTCAGCCATATTTTCCATAATAAACGAGATGGGACACAACAAATTAGTGGTGGTGGAGCGGCCGACCACGAATCCATGTTGATCTTCGCTTAAGTGTTGCTTGCAGTGGGAAAGTATAGGGTCCATTATAACGAGCTCAAATAGCTCCAATACCGCGCTCAAAGGCGAAATTCCTGGGTAATTAACCACGTCTCGTTAAGTTCTCTTCTTGTGAACTGCAAACAAGTAAGCAACCTTTCAACAGCAAGAAAATATGCAACTTGATGTGGAAATCCGGAACAGACGATGCAAGGGGATCAGCAGACTGCAAATGTGTTTATTTAGAAAAACGGACGGAACTCCATCTGTGACTGGATTGAAAGATGACTTAAGCTGCGATGCGACGGTAGAGATCATCTCAATACTGATATCAACTGCACCCAATGTGTGCAGAGGAACGTTGTGCGTCGCCGCCATTATCTGATCGTCAGTAACATTTTCATCAGTGAATATGCTGCCAAACTTGATCGAAAACAAGCGGCAAGTACTTGGGGAGTAGAAGCGGTTTCGCCGTTCAAAACCATGGACGATGGTAGTCCAGACAGGCTGATTGACATATCTCCAAAACGATTTCGAACGTGATTTCAGTTATCGTTTAACATTTTGTTTACTATCGAGAGTAGCATAAACGATAACCCGCTTCAACTCGTTATCGAGCCTCAGGTAGAAATGTTTCAATGGCAAAGGCGTGACATATTTAGTGTATCTTCTTAGATCATCGGCAAGATCTGCTCTCTTGGTCGATTTAAGCTGTTTTAGTTCCTTCGTCTGTCATGGATGAATAGGGTTTCTGGCGCATAATTTTCCGCACATGTCTGTCATTGTCGTATGCCAAGACTTGAGAAAATGCGAATGCGGTATTGTTAACGTCGTCAGCGTTCAGAATTATAACCCAGTTTATGTTGGTCAGCACCTCGGTTATGCTACGATGGTCAGCTTTCCGGAAATCATACGACACAGGCGCTTCCGGTTTGTCTTTAGTACAAATCGTCCTTTAAAACGCATCACGTTAGACGATGCGTTCCAAAGGTTGCGTTCGAGGTCAATAAGCACCGAATTGGATCTATTTGAGGGTGCAACTTCGTCCCATTCTTATTGGCCATTTGCTAATGAAAACATTATAATTCACTATACACAGATTTCGTTCCTTTAGTTTGTGTTTGTATAAGCCATTTGAAAAAAAAATGTATAACCGGACCTCAGACATTTTTATTGAAAATTTTACCAATAACAACATTTTTACTACGCTTTTCATACAACAGGCCATAGTTGGGAACAAAGAAAAAAATGTTTCTAAGTTTGCCTAAAAAGGAAATCGAAAATTACGCGAAAGTGAACAATTATAAATTGAATAAAAATTTCTCAATTGCTTTGTAATAAATCGGTCTTTCTGTTAGCAACATGATTTTGATGATTATCGCTGAATTAATGACATATTTGGTACACAGGCCGAATGAAGGAGCTATGCTAGCATTATAGGAAAGGCTTGTAAGATGGAACACGATCCGTTTTTTGCTCGTAACATGTATAATTTTAATTTTTTTGGTTATGGCGTATTTTCGAAATCCATCAAAAATTGCAATTTAAAAAAATGTATTGTTGTATTTCAATTTATTGTTGATTACATGGCATTTCCAAACATAAAAAAATATCATTCATATGATGTAGAAGGAGATGTTCGCTCATCACCATGAGGCACCGAGAGTGAACAACAATGTTTTTGGCTAGAATTAAAGATATGAAGAGAAAGTTTTGATAGTTCCGCTAGTGTGCGGCAGGCTTGGAAATTTAACAGATGTTTTATGAAAATTGAGCGAAAAGGGCATGTGTACAGTGGTACTCGAACCAACGACACAAGTTACTCCTCGCACGGAGAATATATAACATAACAATTAATGTATCATTCATATGTTTTAAAACGAAAAAAAATGTGTCCATTTTAACAAACTCAACAGTGTTCCATCTTACAAACATGGCGCCATAAACACAAAACATCAAAAAATTGTTTCACTTTACGATTTGTTTGGAAATGCCTTTGGATCATAAAAATACACCAAAAATGCTAGCCAACACAAATCTTTACCTTTTGATATCGATTGGAAATTTCGACTTATTAAGCGCAAGAAATAATTGCTATTTTGATTATGCCAACACTTTCGAACATTGAAACCTGGAAGAGCTAAATCGAATGAGTGTATTCACTCCAAAAGCAAATGAAAATTGAAGAATAGTAAAAAAATGAGGTTAACACTTGTCAGCGCGATAGTGTTGACGCTGTGAATGTCAAAAGTGGCGCTGTTCCATCTTACAAGCCTTTCCTCTACATCTAGTTACCCTAGTTTCTTTTCGAAGTGGCGATGGTTATCTTTGTATTCCAGCGACCAAAACTTACGAAAAACCACTTTAAAAATGTCGAACGAGTAAATTCTGACAAAACTGCTATAACGGACTGTTCATTATGGTACTAGAGGCACTTTCAATTAACTATAGAAAAGTTCATTAATTATGTCACGCAAAATGTAACTTTTTATAAGCTTGTCACCCCTTGTCACGTTTTTTGTATGGATCTTCAATTTTTTTTGTATGGATCGTCACGTTTTTCACCCCCCCTTCCACCTTACTGCGTGACATAATTAATGGATCTTCCCTATGTAAACGAGCATTCCCGACCTTAAAAGTGACACCGATAAAAATATGCATAAAATTACTAACCCCTTCTATTCGTTCTAATCCTCCCTTGTTAAGATCACAGTTGGTGGTGGTGGTTTTCATTTTTGCTGTATAAACATTATTCCCCATTGTAATAATCATCCACAATGCGATTTTTCTGCATTGTGATTTTCCCTGTGTTTTTTTCCGTTTTCCTGATTATATTTTACAGAGATTCTAAAATGAGACGATAAATCGTAGAGTATTGTTGTGTGCATTGTTATGATGGTGTGGCCAGTAATTGTAGAGGTTTGTGTGCTGCGTCTTCCCGTTACTGTCGAATTCCTGCGACAGCCCTTGTTCGATCGAACAAATGGGAATCCGTCAAATCCGGAACCGAAGGAACTAATAGCTACATGTGAACGTCACGGACTAGTACCTTTTGCCCAAGAGAAGAAAACAACAACAGTAATCAGTCGTAGAAGTTGTCGGCTTCGAAGAATAAAAGACGCTGAATGTAAATTTGTTTTGTTTTGAAGCGAAAACATCATTATTCATATAGAATTTATTTATTTTGAGCAGTCCTGTACTTTTATAATTGGGAATAGTTCTTTTCCTTTCACTTTTATTCATCACTGCTGGCTAATGGGATGCTTTTTTAATTCTAATTAATACCAAGGGAATACGTAATCCTGGTATGCAATTTGATAATGTCAGGATAAAAAGTTTAGAACAAACGAATAACTTATGACCATGTGTACTTTTTCCAACAGTAGAAAATTGTAGTAGACTATCATACATTTCTACATCATCGTCAGTAGATCAGGTCAGTGCACTCGATAAAGCCGTCGATTTTTCTTCTCGTAAATGCACTGTCCTCGTAGATCAGAACTAATATCTACAGGTTTGCTTCGGTTTTCCGGATCGTGATGTTTTTCTTCTGTAAATATTCTGTACAAATATCTGTTTCGTAGAAATTTCTAAAACCGTGTTGTTTCCGAAAACTGACATCAGATATCTTCCATTAGATTAACCCTTCTAAAAGATAGACATATTCTAATCGTTCCGGGTTATTTGAACTAAATTTTTCCAACCACTGATGACGGAACTTTGATTTATTTTTTCATCATCCAGACGAAATACTACATCATCCTCCAAGATGACCGTTCTTTACTAGCGTGCGTTTGCCGTACACGTACACTTGCGCAGATTTGTTCAGTTGTTTGGCATTCCTTCTAATCGAGTCGTTGTTGGAAATTTCGATTAAATTTTTGTCGCGATTTTACCTAAAAAAAACCTTAGCTTGAATTACGTTTTTATATAACACCTATATGTTTTCTTTATTTTATTAGGCTTTTGCATTTTTGTTGATCAAAAATTGTTCTCCCATAAAAAAAAACTATAAAAGAGATAGGATGCTGTCCACTATGGCGAAAGCAGTGAACTTAGTCAGCAGCTAAATGTTATTAAGCTATGTAGTTAGTTTCGTTAAACAACTTCCCTTCACCTCCAACATACACAAGACCATACTATAGCGAGAAAGTGCGGAGCGAGCGAAATACTATTGGACATGATAAAGATATAGTTATCAATGTAGTCTAGTGAGGAGAATAAATTACGAATGGAAGCACGTATGTTATAATAATTTTAATATGAATTCTTCAGTATGTTATATTGACTGTAAACAAAATGTGGAGTAGTAATTAGCTGTGAATGTATAGGTATGCACGTTTTTCCTCAAGGAAAAACGCCAACGGGCGAGAAATGTGTAGGAAAGGATAGAAAGGAAGCATGTAATATTTAAATTGATGCATATGCAATGATACTAATTTAACTAGGTATATTGAAATAAAATCCATTTCGAAAATACGCAAACGGTTTGAAATCTACGCAATAGTAAACAAAAAACCAAGTATATATTTCAGGAAGCGTTAAAACAGCTAAACAAAAGTTAATATAAATACAACAAACAAAGTAACAAAGGAAAACATCAATAGACTTTAGCAACATGAGAACATTGCAGCAGTAGGAAAGCAGTTCCTTGTTGGCACGAACTGGAGAAGGATTGAAAAGATGTATAAAGTAAATCAGTGAAAATCAAACAAAACATGCACCGGGTAGAGAATAACCCAAGGTACCAAAAGGATTCAAATTTCGAAAACAATAGTTGGTTTCTACAATATATTGTTCTGGTAGAGCAGCGTATGTTCACGTTTCGAACGTACGCTCCAGTGGAGTGACATGGTAGTTGAACAAATTACTTTGAAACTTGTGGGTACTGTGTCGAGAGGCGAAAAAATAACAATAAAATCAATCATAAATGCAGCATTGATAATCAACTGAAGTTTGAAGTTTACTGAGAACATATCCCAAATGTCCTATAGTCTTGGCATTGTTTTTGTTTCGCGTTCCTTCGGGTTACGGTTAAACACACTGTTTCATTGCGGCATCGTCAACAAATCAACTTATTATCGGCATTGTTTAGTTGTAGCACAGCAAAATAAACCACGACCGAACAGGTAGAGATCGAATTTAAATGAAATTCCCATTCACGGTGAACACGACTAGTTTATGCGTTCAAAACTCAAGTCACTTGATAGGGTTGCAAAATGGTGAGTTGACAACTGTGATGGAGCGTGCGTCCCCGCAACATAGCCCTGGTCCTCACAAGTTCCTACCTCATGCTTCCACGGGTCAACAGATGACAAAGACCGCCAGCTAAGGGTTGCGTACTTAGCTGGTAGTGCAGCCTGGGTACTGTTGTCCTTCTGACTTCAGCTAGATTGAGGAGGTGCGTGCCGAGCGTTTGTCCACCAAGGAGGTGCGGCTCAAACAGCGGATGAGTAAAAAACGCTGTATCTCGTCAGCTATACCTTAGGAGGCAGTCCCACCAACGCAATGTAGCCAGCGCGGTAAGATAGCATGCTGAAGTCTTACCCTACCACGAAAAATATAAGTATTCCTTATTTTCTTTATTTCTTATACGGTTTATAATTTTGGATCATCCATGGAATCAGAAGACATGCAGAATGTACACATGTTATTCTCATTTTATATTATAACATCCCTTCAAAATATTTTAATGCTATTTTCAGCTTCGCATTTATCCATCATCGTAAGTTTTAGTCCACCTACCCCCCATGGAGCGAGATAAGGCGCTATAACCTTGGTAATTATTGCCACGCTTTTGGTTCAAATGCCAAAAGTTCACCCACAGGCAAAAGGAGCATAAACTAATCTTTCTAGCATCTATGCTCCCAACGATAAGGTACAAATTATCACACTGTATAACTCAACATGGAAGCGTTTGATACGGGAGGTCTACGGTTTCTTCCTTCCCTTGATTCAGAGTAGTAGAGCGATTTTAGATCTTTCTGGAATCGCTCTATTTCTTGGAATCCTCTCTGAGGCACATACGACGCAGTTTGCCTGGCCGATGACAAGAAAAATGATGTATTCAAGAAACCATCATTTTCCAGGATGCTTACAAGAATTGGCTGCGTTAGTGTGAGATTATATTAGATTAGATTAGATATTTATGTCTTGAATATAAAGTGATAGTAACAAAAGCGTCAAAATTATTTATCTGAATTTTTTTCAAAATCTGTTAAAAGCTCTTTATTCAATACCTTAGCTCAATTTAATGGTTGTAGTTTATTTAATATTTGCTTGCTTTCTCATTTATTGTGTAAGGACGCGAGGGAAATTGGGAGGATTGTTACCATCACTTTAAATTTCAATTAATGAGGATTTAATAATGCAACGAGAGGTAGGTTGGGTTTTCGGTAAGTGAACGGTTGGAAGTACATTTACTTACTGTAGCTGCTTTTTAAATAGTCAAGTAATTTAATTTTTATAGTGTAAAATTTCATGTAAATTATTCAAGTTGAAATTATGTATATATATATAGCAATTGGGTCTTTCATGATGTCCTTCTATATGAGAAGAGTGAGACCTTGTAAAAACCAGCACAGTATATGCAGTTAAGTTCTTGGTCCATTCATATTGGATCAGTCTATAAAAGCAAATGAGTGCTATACGAACAACATGCAGTGGAAGATGCGTTGGAAATAAGTATTCCTTGATTTTATGATGCAACATAGAGACTGATATGCTTTTATGGTAAGTTATTTGAATTGTTATTTTTTTTTTGTGAGATCCTTCCTCATTTTATTGCCCACAACTATTTTATTAGGAACAGTAGAAATTTGCAATATCCCAGTACATTTATTATTGCAAATAAAAACAAAAATAAATGTGTTTATTGAATCTAAAGTTCAGTATAGCCGTGAATTTTCTTTTGTCTTAAGTTTGTTTTTATAAATCATTTATGCTAAAAATTTCCAGTGTTCCTTTAACAACTATATAACGGGGATTCCCTGAGGGGGTAGCCTAAGGCAGTCGAAGGATTTGTTGACTGGACAAGAGTTCGTGGAGTCGCCAGTCCCTTGTCATGCGAAGACACGCGGCCTTCTGGCCGTAGTCTTCCGAAGGTCCTCACTGAGATCGGCTGACCCTGCTACAAGAAGCCATCACGTAGGCTATTCTCTCAGAACAACCTGCTGAGAATAGTCCTGCAGCCATAGGGAATCCTTGCACTGATGGTGGGTTCTTATTACACATCACATCACATCAAAATTCAAGTCACTTGATAAGAACATGGTTGGATAATAGCGATCGAAGACGAGAATTGTTCAACAAGTGAATGTATGCTCCACCCAATCAAACCTCTCGTGGCCATAACTCGCGTTCGCTAAACAGATTCTGTTGAGCGAACGAGAGTTATGGCCACGAGGGAAATAAACAAGCTACTTTTTAACTCACTTTATTGGAACGAAGTTTGTTTCTTGGTAGGTCCAATTCAACATATGATGAGTTTGGCGCGTGTTGATTCGTGTAGTAGAATGAAGTAGGCTGTGATAGTTTCCAAGTTTGCTGCTCTCAATACTCTTCCTCGGGGTGAGTTCCGTAGAGGTTGACCAATCTGCATCCCGATCATACTGGAAAAAACGCTGCTACTTCTGGACTCCTACACTGAGGAACGCCAAAAAAGGACACATAAATTATTGAAATGCTTTTGTTTTACTTAAATTTATCTTCCTGGGAGCCAAAATGAAGTGGGCACTTTTTTTGTCACTGTTTTTTTTTCAAAATGAATTGTTTTTTTTTCTTCAAGTTGAACTCCCTTTTTTAAATATTATTCCATAACTGAAACTTAAACAGAACATGAAAAATAAGATATCAAAAAAAAAATACAGTGTGTTTACTTTAATTTGAACCAAATAAATGAGTGAAATTCAAATAATGAGGAGGTGGGCACTTTATTTTGCCTATCAGTGTATCACAGTCGTACAAAACGCATAGTGTTTGAATATGTTTATTTGGATCTGTTATGAAATCCAATATGACTACTGTCTACGCCTTCTCATATATGTAAAAATTAACGAAAATTTGCATCAAATTAGGAAATAGAATAAACAAATTAAAGCAACCGTTGGCTTCAATCCGTTGCAGCGTTCACAGGGATCAACACTGTGTTCAGTCCTCGAAGGACTGCAAGTAAGCGGGCGTCTGGAATAAAAGTACAAAATTAGTATTTTCCATTTAATTCCAACTACCTTACCACGAGTTATTCCCTGGGCATTGGAAAAACCTTGTGGTAGATTGAAAACTACCAGGTCCCAGGGCTTGGACTGGATCTTTACCCAAACGGGAAAGATGCAAACCAGTGTTTCCAGGGGTGATGTGGACCAGAAGTGCATTTGAACCCACTAGTTGTAGCATTTTCACTTTTAATTTGACAACTTTCCTTATTTTCATACAATATAGAATTTGTATAATTTCAGTAATATTACTACCACTCAAAGAATCGTCTACTTTTATTATAACTGAATTTTAATATGGGTCTGCAATTTTCTGGAAAGCATCACCACACAGATTCTACATTTGGTCTGGCTGTTGTTGGCAGAGGAGCGAATATTTTTGTATACTTCTAGAACGAAAAAAGAAATTATGCAAGAAGGATCAGCATGCCGAGGCTTGGAGCCTGATGCAAATCCGAGTCTCATGGCGACGCAAAATGGACAGGCAGGCATCTTGGCCTATGGTTGGAACAAGACCCGATGAGTGTAACGTCAAATACTTTGTTCCATTTGGGAGCGTAGAATATGAGAGATAGCTATTACATTATCACACCTGTACTATATGAAATTGCACAGATACCAAAAACTGCACTGACACAAATATCACTAACAACGTAATGACACGGACAAAGTACAACAACACGGACTTTAAAACAAATACCTGGACAACAAAACGCGAACACTGACTGATACTGAATCCCAAAAATTTTCAAGAAGATTATGTGAGCTGATTTCGAAAGCCCGGTGTTTATTTGGCATAATCACTTGAGAGTTTTCAAAAACCAACCCCGATCATTGCAATCCTATGGAGATAAAAAAAAACGGCAAAAACGAACCAAATATGTGCCTTAGCAATATGTGTACATATATATTAGGCGATCACAGGTTGGTCAAATATATTTGTCAAAATTTGTCAAATATTTGGCGTTTCGTCAAACAGTGTGATCTCAGCTTTAGAAGTAGTCACGATTAGAAGTAGTATAGTATCCATAGTATAGTTCATTCAATCATATTTTACTGAAGTTGATTAAATCTAGTTGCAATGTATGATAGTTACAATCATGCACATGGGTTATCGAAAAATCAATGCAAACGTATAGTTGATTTGAAATGAAATGTTATTGATTGAATTGTACTTTTTTCTACGCGTTTGGTCTCTTTTTGGGCTCTGTTAGTTAAATGGTCTCTGACGTTCCTATTTTTCAGAAACTTATTCGCAACTGCTGCCCGTTCTTAGAAGCATTCTGGAACCTATCACTTACAATATATTAATCGTAATCTCTGTTTTATTTCTGTTTTATTGTATTACCTTTTTTGCTAGCTATGTGACGAACGAAACCCCATATGCCGAGAAGCCAAGCAAATTAGGCAAATGTTCAACGATATACAACTTTTTACAGAAAAAAACCTACCCAAACCTTTTACCTTCCCATAATCCCTGAGCAGCCGGTTTACCACAAACCACGCAGAACTTAATTGACCCCCATGGGTTAAAGATGCTGTGATGCTCACTCCCCTTCCCCTCCCTGATCTATTATGGACGATGTGAAATTTCGCATCGGTGACTTGGCCCTCGATCGCCTTGTACATCACAAAATGAAAATGAAAAATGAACTACCTTACTATTATTGCCGTTGTTATTTTCATATTTTCAACACCCGCCGTGAGCAAAAGCGAGAGGTAGAGTAGGGTAAGGGGATCTTGACGGCCGCTAGTAGCGGCGACCCAGGAGGGTCAAGGAATCATTGGCCAGGATGAGTAGACTCGGTCAATGATTTTGGTGCACTAACTTACCTCCAATTGATCAGCAAAAAAGAAAACATTCCAATAAAATCGGATCCCTTTATTGCTGCAGCTGAACCAATTGAAGGAGCATCGACAGAAGCACAAGGGACGCGATACACGCTAAGAATTAGGGATAAAACGCGAGTTAGTAAACTGTTTAAGTTATCCACTCTTTTGAATGGTACTGAAGTTGTCGTACAGCTGCGTCTAAACTTGAATGCCAGCCGTTGCGTTATTTCGTGCTGTGAAGTAATCCGTATGGCGGAGAATGACGTCCTGCTTAATCTCGTCAATCAGGGGGTTATTCGAGTTCAACGGATCACTCGCAAAGAGAATGGTCAACCAGTAAACACATCCGCTCTTATTCTCACGTTTAACTGGTGTAGTTACCCGCCAATATCAAAATCGGTCTTCTTCGTGTTGCTCCTCGTCCGTATTACCCGAATCCCCTTCTGTGCTATGCTCATCCTCGTAATCGCTGCCCTGGTCCCCAACGCTGTCCTAATTGTTCTACCGATCATGACGGAGAATAATGAATGTACAGCAACCGCTCACTGTACCAATTGCGGTGGACCTCATCGTCCGAACAACCGACAATGTCCGGTTTATAAAAAGGAAGTGGAAGTAATTCCTCTGAAAGCGGATACAAATCTGACATACCTTGAAGCACGTAAGCGAATAGAAGCAGGATTGGGGAGCTACGCCGCAGCTGCAGCTCAACAGACTGCTGACCGGAAGAAATTTTAGGAATTAGAGAGAAAAATGAAAGAGAAAGACGCTCAGCTCCTTGACTTGATGAAGAATAACGACGAAAAAATCGATAAACTGCTGACACATATCAGAAAGATTCGAGTACCGGTAGCTCAGGAGCCATCCAACCAATCATCCCAGCAGTACACACAGGTCCACTCAAACCAAATAAGCCAATCAAACGAATCTTCCCAACACTCAGCTGGCCAGAAAACCAAGAGAATCCCAGATCGCTGGATCTTTGATGCAGCCAAGAACGAGATCACCTGCGTTTACTGAACCCCGCGCCAACGAACAGAAAAAGAAGAAAAAGAGACACATCAGGAACAACAACTCCTCACCAGGCCGACAAAGCCCACCACCAAAGATAACCACGGAAAAGAGAAATACATCCGATCAAGAAGCGATAAGCGTCGATGAGGATCATTAGCAACACTCACCTGACAAGCGAACCAAACATTGAAAACGATCGATTTGAAGGGAGGGAAAGTGCAGTACCCCCTTTACTCTCAGAAGTGAGAGTGCAGAAGGCTGTAGGATCCGTCCGGGACGTCTTACCCCAATCCCCTCTGCGGTCGATTACGAAGCAACAGACACCACCTATCTACCACCTCGCTCTTTACCGCTTACACTCAATGCACCTACCACAAGCACTAGTATGAAAAGTCCTTCGCACAATCGGTGTGGGGAGGGAGAGCGTGAAGTAACCTCCCCCCTCTCTAGAATGGGAGTGGATCCCCAGGGGAATGAGGCTGGGACAAGTCTTTCACCCTCTGTTTCCTCCTGGAATTCTGCCGTTTTTCCATCAATCAACGAATCATTATCATCATCACCGTCAATTTGTTGGCAAGAACTACACTCTGCTACTCGACATCGGAAACCGCCGTTATTTGCAGCAACGAGTGGGTCTTGCAATTCCAGAAGGAATTCCTTTCGAACGCATCGAAATCAGCAATGACCTTCAAGCTATCGCAGTTCGATTACATCTTCCGACCCCGATGACGGTGGTATCGATTTACATCCCACCAAGCTCCAACCAGTGTCAAAACAAAAGGAACAGCCCATTAAGTATGTCACGTGGAAGGGGGGGGGGGGGCTTTGGGAAAACGTGACGATCCATACAAAAAAATTGAAGGTCCATACAAAAAACGTGACCGTAATTCATGGACGTTCCCAAATAAACGGAAGCTTGTGAGGAGAAGAAAGAGCAAAAAAGTGAGAGACGAAGAAAAATAATATGTATCAGGAAATATCGGAGGTCTGAAAGTGTCAACAAAAATAAAGCAGGATGACGAAGAAGTAAAATAAAAAATTGGAAAGTCGGAGAGAACATGAAAATACAGTAAACAATAAGAGAAAATGAAGAAAATAAGCGGAAGAAGACAGGTGTTAAAAGAGAAATGGATGAAGGGAAGTGAAAGGAGAGAAGAAGAAGAAGAGAAGCGGAAGAATGGAAATAGACGACCGGAAGGGAAGCGGAATAGAAAAAAAGTTGAACAAGAAAAGTGGAAGCAAAGAAGTGGAAGAAAAGAAGCAGAAGCAAAGATGCGGACGTATAACTGTGGATAAAAAGAAGCAAAATAAATGAAAATAACAAAACGAAAGAATTGAGGTAACACAAGAAAAACGAAAGAAGAGAAACAAAATAAGAGAAGCGGTATATGAAAAACGTAAGCAGATTAGCAGAAGAAATGAAACGAGAGGAGTTAACCGGACGAGAAGAATCTGAAGAGTAGAATCTGAAGAAGAGAAGCGGAAGAAGATAAGTGGGAGAAGAGAGGCAGATGAAGAAAAAAGCGGAAGAAAAGTATCAGAAGAATAAATGCGGCAGACGAGAAGTGAATGAAGATGAGCGTAGGAAGAAAAGTGGAAAACGAAAAACGGAAGAATAAAATAGAAAAAAAAACTAAAAAGATTCGGCAGACAAGTAGAAGTGGGAGCAGAGAAATGGAAGAAAAAAGTGGATGAGAGAAACCGAAAAGATGAAGCCGATGAAGATAAGAGAAAGAAGAGAAGCAAAAGATAAGTTGAAGAATATCAGCGGAAGAAAACATATGAAAGCGGAAAAACTGAAGAAGAGAAGTGGAAAAACCGAAAGAATAGAAGCCGAAGAAGATTAAACGAAAATTTGAGAAGAGAATGCTAAATGATAGAGGTGTAGAAATTGAAATTTAGTGAAACAAGAAGTGACCGACACCAATGCACTCAGGTGTAAAGTGTAGTAAAAACAAAAATAGGATTTCTCAAATGGAGTGATATTACCACACTGTAAATCTTTTGTTCTTCCTGCATACTTTTGTAATAATGAATGCGTAGTCTGATAGTTTGCCTGATGTTGTTTTTCGCTTTCTTGAAAGGTGATATTTCGCCACAATATCTGTGGCGGACTTTAGCCCTTCTGAAGATAGGTTCAGATCATCCGCTCTTTGCAGCAGTATGGCAGCAGTTATTACTTTATAATCCACAACACAAGTTAATAAGTTGATGATTGAACTAGGACAAAATGCGACAAAAATGTTTTGGTTGTAACTTTTTATCGCGTGGATAAAAATTAATGAAGTTTTGGGTACTAGTTAAGAGTGTTATGTTTATGTGTGCAAAATTTTATCGCGATCTATCAAGTGGTTTTCAAGATGCATTCGAAACAAGAAGAGCTATGCCAGCAAATCTTGGGCGTGGTGATCAATAATCCTGGTCAGTCGCACAGATGGATCGGCAAAAGGTTTGGAATCCACCATTCCACCGTGTCCCGCGTTGTGAAGATGTTCCAGGAGACGAAGACCACCGAGCGACGCGCTGAAAGCGGCCGAAAACCAAAAACGGAATACCTAGAGAAGGCGCGGAAGATAAGGCAGTACTTTAAGAATAACCCGAACCTTTCCACCCGAGTCGTGGCCAAAAAGGTCAATTCGTCGAAGTGGTTCGTCCAGCAGACCCTGAAGCGGGGTGGGCTACGTGTTTTTAAGGTCAGGAAGGCGCCAAACCGGACTGACAAGCAAAACACGGTGGCCAAATTGTGTGCGCGGAAGCTGTACCGTGAGTGGCTGGTCAAGCCAGGCTGTCTCGTTATTGACAACGAGACATATATCAAGGCGGACACCAAACAAATCCCCGGCCTCGAGTTTTTTGTCGGTACGTCCCGCATGGAGGTTCCGCAAAAGCTCCGGAAGAGAAAAATGGATAAATTCGCGAAGAAGTACCTGTTGTGGCAGGCGATCTGTGGAGCGCAGACGGTACAGCAAGCCGTTCGTTACAACCGGCACCATAAACGGGCAGATTTATCGAGAGGAATGCTTGCAGAAGCGCTTGCTGCCCTTCCTCCGCTCTCACCGTGGTTCCACGCTGTTCTGGTCGGATCTCGCTTCGTGCCATTACGCCAAGCCTGTAATGGATTGGTACGAAGCAAAGGGCGTTAATGTGGTCCCGAAGGAGGCGAACCCGCCAAATACACTCGAACTTCGTCCGATCGAAAAGTGTTGGGCGATAATGAAGAAGAAGTTGAAGAAAAGCGGAAAAACATTCAAAACTGATGAAGCTTGGAAGAAAAACTATGAGAAATTGTGTAAGGAAGATGGAAAAAGCCTCTCACAAGATCTCATGAGCAGTGTTCAGACTAATTTACGAGCATTCAGCTTGGGGGAGGAAATTCAATAAATAAATTATGCCAAAACATAGCTTATATAAAGTTATTTAATCCCTGAAAATTTGAAAAGTATCCGATTTAAAATGAATTTTTGGTTATCATTTTTGTGTGTCCCATTTTTTCCGAGTCCAGTCTTTAGCATTAAAATAGTAGTTCATATTTTTATTCTCGTATGGTTATCAAGTATAAGAAGTTTAAGTTCTTCTTACTCTGGTACTCTGAGCTTCTGGGATGTTTCCTGAACCATTGAAAAGTTTCTCGAGCTTCTGGGAAACTTTCTCAAACTCATAGAAAATCCTTGAAATGTTTCCTAAACTTGCAAACATAAATTTGACTAATCTTTCCAAAGGAAGGGAATAAAGAATGAAAACCTTCCACCATAAATCGAACATTGTGTAGAATCTTTAAAAACACTCGGATAGGAAACAAATCGGATCATATAAGCTGTAGTTTTCACAAGGAGGTTCGAGATAAAGGAAACTTCTTGGACAGAAAACTGGTTCCGAATAGTGGATACGAAATCCAGATTCCAAGAGAATCTATTTCACCTCCCAGGTAACGAATAAGCATAAGAATGTGCAGTAAATCAACCGTAAATCTGCATTTCAGATGCTACAAGCTTTATATTAGCATTATATCAGCATCTGTTGCATCAATGCTATCTGTTGTGAAGTTGAATTTCAAATGCTATTTAAATGCTTGTAGCCTGTAATAAGTATTTCGAATGCAAAATAGCATTAATGAAGCATTATAATAGCATTGTAGTAAAGCAGTCGTATGCAGCCGCTGTTGGCCCAATAACAGCGGCATTTATATTGCATTGAAGGCTGCCGTAAAAACGCTTTAGAACTGCTTAATAGTAACCTGGGCTGTTATCACCACATTTTCTCACTTTCTCGGACATTTGTATGGGAGTGTGTTCACGCAACGGGGAGGGAGGAGAGTCTAAAACGGCTTTAAATATATCCACGTGGTATATGAATAGCCCCTTAGCATGTTAACATACAAGCATTTTAGAGCATCTGCGATATTTGTTGTATTTTGTCTGCTTTATTAATTTTAAAATGCCCCTAAAGAGCTGTTCATCTACCACGTGAATAGTTAAGGAGGACAGAGATTGGCAAGTGAAAAGGTTTTATACAAATTATTGGAAACTTATTTGGTTGATTGTTCACGATTGTAAAACATAATTACCTAAGATTAAAGACTAAAATGAGAAGAAAAATTAGTATTTTCTATTTAATTCCAACTACCTTTGCTTATCTTGACTGATACGCGTATTTTGTCTACAATGTGCAGACATCTTCAGTGTCTCGTACTAACTCGTAGTCGAGTTACATCTATGAATCTTTTAAAACAAGAACATGATCGTAACCTGTTTGCCGGTAAATTAAAAACAAGATCGTAAAATACACACTCACAAATTAATTAAAAACACTTTGAGAAGTTTCTGAGTAACTGATTCAATAATTAAATTGAAACAACACTGCGTAATTTGTGTGCTTTTACATTGAGCCAAGAGACAGTCTGACAAGCATTGAAAATACATAACAAAACATTGAAACAAATCTTAAAATTCTCAACAAATCTAAAATTAGGAGGGGCACACCTCCTTTCCAGCCCCCGTGGCCACGACTATGTCTACAGCAGAGGGCATTGGAAACTTCAAAACTAAATATAATCATCTTACCACGTTTATAGATGAATGGATCTCGAGAGGCGAAGGAATTGTATCGGAATCGTTTTCTGAGAAAAAATATGGCGGATCTCCTAGTAGTTTAAACTTAACCAAACTTGGTATTTCAGTATTTATTATGCACCTTGTTCGTATTACAGTGACCGTTCCTTCTGGTTCTCGATAGTTTTCTTATTTTTTCTGCACTTAAAAAATAAATGCCATTTTACGGTTGTCAAACAATTTCGGAGATAACCAATCGACCATTTACCGTTTTTGCATTGTTCGTTTTTTGATTTGATTGTGTCTAAGGAGTGTCTCATAAACTGTGGAATATATAGAATTCACAATAAATATAGATTACGTTAGTACTATTTCTCTATCTTTTGTTTCGAAACGATTTTCTATGAAATTTTCGGTACACTTTTCAATCCGGATCAATCTGGGCTAAAATGTATTTCAACAAGTTCTACGATGTATTCAATTTTCCCTATAGTCATATTAAAGTCAATCGTTTGATTTTCGGTCCATGCAATGCCGTGAAGCTGGCTCAACATCCGGAAATATGGAATCAACTGATTGATGCGTCGTATTTAAGATCGTTCAAGTTAGCACCGGTCTCGTTGAGAACGCGATTCTTCAGCTGCTCGATTTCCAACAGCAGCTCTTTAGTTTCTAGATCCAGAGATTCATTTTCCGACTTAAGTTGTCGATCTTGATCAATGTCCCACTCGAGCGAATCCTCCGGCGTTGATATGTGTGAAGAGGAAGCATACGAACCACAGCTAACGATCGAAGGCGTTCCGATGGCACCAGACCCGTTCGCACCGACACTGGACAGAGGATGCGGGCTGACACCGATTCCAATATCCGATGTACGGAGCAATGGACCACGATCCAATCGTCGTATTGAATTTATGCGGTCTTTACTTTTCTTAAGAATGGACCATTCCTCCACTTTAAACACAGGATCCATTGGTGTTGGGTAAGGGAGTTGTTGGTCATCGATGGATCGGATTTGCCTATGGATAGAATTATTAAACTTAAGAAGCAGTATTCACTACGCGCATCGAATATTATTTTACCAATTACTGTTCTGATATCCATAATCATTCTCCCACTCGAGATCCAACGAGCTTCCAGGAGTGGATGTCATATCTGTGTTTAGATCATGATATCCATTCTTTCGAGTATTGCTATCCTTCGACACCAGCAGAAGCGAGTGTGCGTCGAGGCACTGCAGTGGAATTTCTGATCTGAAAATTAAAACAACAGTTATTTTGACATATATTTTTTAACACATTTAGTCGATAACATACCCTGATATCTGATGATTATTATTATTACTCTTGCTTATAAAATTATTGTTTGATTTGTTCAGTCTTGAGTACTCCACATCTCCTTTTCTTTTCAAAATGTTACCAAAAATCTTCGATTTTTTCTGTAAATAAAACAGTTAGTTTTGTAGACAAAGGTTTTTTAAATTTGATTTTCTCACTTTTGATTTGTTCTGCTTGACTTCGACCGTCTGCTGCGATGATCCTTCGATCAAAATCTGCGAAACATAAGAAACGTAAGTCAATTATATATATAAGTCTTAAGGTCATATCTAAAGAAAATTTTCTGTAGGTCGTAAGTAACAATGTAAACAAAAATTATGTTTTTTACGGAATGATAGCTAAGGTACTCCTCAATATAAATTATACACAATATGATATGAATTGCTGCGAATTCCTGTTCTATATTATTTAACAAAATTGGCTTAAATCACAAAATTCTCCATAACAAACTTTTGTCACGTTCGCCGATTTGTCAGTTTTACTTCAGTGCTTTTCATTAACATTTTCATAAGGAAACCCTGGCAACATGATTAAAAAAATTTAGGAAATTTTTCCAGAAGGCTTTTATTCAACGTTTTGTGGCCATCTAATGATTTATTCTCGGGCCAGTAATTCCGGCACAGATTCCCGTTTGGCCTCGAGTGGTCATGAACATATTAAGGAGGAAACCCTGGTAAAGGGTGTATTCGATAAAAATGGCACACAGAAAATCTTCTGTAACTTTTGAATCGTATGAGTAAAAAACCTAGAAGTTTGAGTAGATCCTATCCATAGTGCATTATTTACATCTGCCAAGTTTCATAGTTATACATTCAGTAGTTCCAGTCATGTCGTCGAAACAAGAAATTGTCCTTGAGAAAATTGTGTGCACTCACAATGAAAATCCAGGGGCGTCTCACCGGTGGATTGCTAAAAGGCTTGGAATTGCAAATACAACTCTGTCTCGTGTAATAAGAACCTTCAAGGAGCGTCTGAGTGTCCAAAGGAAGGAAGGGAGTGGTCGTAAAAGTGGTCCTATGGACAGTAAAATGGCCAGGAAAGTCGTACAACAATTCAAGAACCGTCCAAACATGTCAATTCGAGATGTCGCTAAAAAGTCTAAGGTGTCAGTCGGTTTTGTGCAGAAAACCATGAAGCGTGCTAGGTTACCTGTTTACAAAGTGCAACAAGCCCCAAACCGGAATGAAAAACAAAACATCACATCAACTTTACACGAAGCTGCTCACCAAATCCGGTTGCATCGTGATGGATGACGAAACATACGTCAAGAGCGACTTCCGTCAACTTCCTGGGCAAGAATATTTCGTTGCCAAGTCGAAGTTCGATGTTCCGGAGGATGTTCGAATGAAGCAACTATCGAAATTTGCAAAGAAGTTTCTAATCTGGCAGCCCTAGTAGCACACATGTTGCCATTAAGTTAAGAAAACATAAATGTGCCTTTGTTAGTCATAATAAAGTTGCTGCAACTAATTGTGATCGTGTTGTGCTACTTGGGAGGCGATTTGCGGATGTGGTGAAATAAGTGCTCCCTTCATCACTTCCGGAACAATAAACGGTGCGATTTACACGGAAGAGTGCCTTAAGAAGCGTCTCTTGCCATTCATTAAGAAGCACAAAGGATCAACTCTGTTTTGGCCTGATCTAGCATCCTGCCACTACGCTCGAAACGTATTGGAGTGGTACCGAGCCAACCGAGTCAATTTTGTGCCAAAGGATATGAACCCACCAAATTCACCGGAACTTCGTCCAATTGAAAAATTCTGGGCAATTATGGAAACGGAACTTCGCAAACATCCCAAAACTATAAAAACAAAGCTAGAATTGAAGAAAATTTGGGTAAAAACAACAAAAACACTGGGAAAATCGGTTGTACAAAATTTGATGGGTGGAGTGAAAAGGAAGGTGCGGGCATTCGGGATGGGAGACGAAATTGAATAAAACAAATGTTGTAAATCAAAACTCATTAGTAGTTCTTCATTCCCTGAAAATTTCAAGAAAATCCGATAATCAGTTTAATTTTGATGAGTATATATGTGTGTGCCATTTTTATCGAATACACCCTTTAATATGCGTATCAACATTAAAAAAAAAATTGCCAGGAGAATATTTATCAACGTTAAGTGGCCATCTGAGGATTTGTCCTCGGACCTGCCATTTCGGAACAGGTTCCCGTGGAGCTTCGAGTAGCCATGAATATTTTCAGAAGGAAACCCTGGCAATATGGGTTTTAATTCATTAGCGGTTCCAACCGAGCAATCACCAGAGCTGCTGCAGGTGATCGTTGGGGGACTCTTTCCGAACCACGACCCGAATCCATGGCCCCCACCGCCGTAGATTTGTCCCATGACCAGCGTTCCAGTATCCCAGACCTTAACGCTGTCATAGCGACGGAAGGGTGGGTGGCTCAGCCGAACACCCGTGACCACGTGGGCATTGGTAACGGCACAACGGGGGCCGGTGCCGAGGTGACGGTGACGAACGAAGAACTCCCCAGACAACCACAAGTCGTATAACAATGTTCAAGTGGTATCGTATATTCATATATTTTTAGTCAAAATCGCAATTAATTGTGGCCTTTATCGTATTATGTTTAAGTTAAATCGTGTAAAAAATGCAAATTGTCGACTTCTATACGATGTGTCATTTATTCATCGTAATGCATCAGAAACTAAATCGGATATACATCGCTTACCATATTAAATCGAATTTGTTATTACATATTCAATCGCATACGATATTAAATCAACTCGTTTAAGAAAACAATCGAATTTGCACGTATATGGCCTCCACTTTTGCACGTATAAGCCATATTTTTGCATTCTATACGATTTGTTTACTTACATATATGTTTGTATTTCATAAAAACAACTTGCAATATACATGCATTTTGGTTGTCTGGGTCATTGCGATAGCAACGTCGCTAAAGGTGAACAAAGCGCAGAGACCGGATGGTATTCCGAACTTGGCCATCAAGACGGCTATCCTGCTGGTTCCCAAAATGTTCAGGATGGTGATGCAAATGTGTCTGAACGAGAGCGTCTTTCCGAACGCCTGGGAAATTTAGGTCCTAGTGTTGCTATCAAAGACAGGGAGCCACCAGGGGATCCATTGGCATATACAGGGTGCGGCAGAAAATATTTCGACATTTTCGAAAGCAGTTATCTTTAAAAAGTCCTTTTAAACAAATTTATTCAATGTGTCCTCCATTTTTATTAATCATCCTCAAGCCGACGCCGGAAGCCAGAGCATGCCTTTCGGACGTAGTCCTCCGACATTGACTGCCATGTGCGTGTTATGGTTGACTTCAGGGTTTTCACACTAGGGTGTGATGTTTTGTAGGCTCGTGCTTCAACATATGCCTTAATCTAATCATCCAACGGATTAAGATCTGGACATCTAGGGGGCCACAACTCCTTCGGCCAAAACTTCATGTTATCGTTCAACCATTGTTGGGTTCGATTGGACGAGTGACACGACGCTCCATCCTGCTGTAGGACAACGTTTTGGTCCTCGGAACTTCACCCAAGGAAGCACTTGGTCCTTAAAAATACCGACACCGATACACTTCGGTACTGATTTTAACTCCAGCATCAATGAAAACAGGCGGCATTTCAATCCGTTGGACGCCACCAAGCCAAACGTCATGACACCAGCCGGATGTTTGGTTTGAAATTTGAATTTCACTTTTTCCGGAACGTTCTCCATTTTCTGCGGTGAAATTAACCGGTCCGTGCGGCTGTTGGCCACAGAATCGATGCTGAAAAGCTTTTCGTCGGAGAACAGGATTATCATTTTTTCCTTCTTCAACAAGGAAAGCAATCTCTTGGAACGAGTCACTCGTAGTTCCTTGACCCGGTCCGTAATCAAGTGGTGTTTCAATCTGGCTCTGGAAGATGCATGCGGGTCTTCTTTGATGATTCTCCGCATGGATTTCTCCGAAATATTGGCTTCCTTTGCAAGTTTTCTTATGGAACGCATCGGGTTGCGAGCAATTTTTGCACGGACCGATTTGATCACGTTCAGCGTGCGTGCCAAGCGCGGACGTCCACTTCCCGGCTTCCGCTGCTTAGGCCCATCCTGCAGTGACTTTTTTATGCAGTAAACTGTTGCCAAATGGCACCCTACCACCTTGGCAATCTCTTTCGGCTTCTTCTGTGCGAGCAACAAACTGGTGATCACTTCTTTCGCGAACATTTCGACGAATTTGCAATGAAACAAATAGAATGTTTGGATGCAGCACTTGAAAGTAAACATAAACAAATACACTTTCTACAGGAATTAGTCACTAGCTACACGAATTAACCCAATACCCAAGTTTCAACATTTTCGCATTATTTTCTGTCGCCCTGTAGACCTATATGTCTGTTGAATACAGCGGGTAAGGGGCTTGAGAGGGTAATCCTCGACAGACTGACAAAATACACGGAGGGTATAGGTGGGTTGGCTAACAACCAGTTTGGCTTCCGGAAAGGGAAGTCGACGGTGGATGCCATTGTGTCCGACACCAAGACGGCTGAAGTGGCAATCCAGCGCAAGAGGCGAGGAGTACGCTACTATGCAGTGGTCACCCTTGACGTGAGAAATGCGTTCAATAGCGCCAGTCCCACTGGGTCCTGTGCTATGGAACACGATGTATGATGAGGTATTACGGCTTGAGTTCCCGAACGGGGAGAAGATAGTCGGGTTCGTGGACGAAATCACCCTGGAGATATGTGGTGAATCCATTGAAGAGGTGGAGCTAATGGCCTCGCACTCCATCGGCATTGTGGAGAGATGGATGAGTTCCAGGAAACTGGAGCTAGCCCACCATAAGACTGAGGTCACGGTTGTAAACAACTGAAAATCGGAGCAACATATGACGATCAGTGCAGGTAACTGCACAATTGAATTGAAGAGGTCTTTGAGGTATCTTGGGATCATGATTTGCCCTACGTCATCTCAGGTGGAGAGACCCGTTCAATCTACCCAACTATAGCAGCCGGTGCCAGCTCATCAACCTGCATCCACTAGATGGAAGGTGTAACGTGGCAAAAGCCTGTTTTATTGGCGATATCCTGCAAGGGAACATTGATTGTCCTACACTACTCAGCATGTTGGATTTCACATACGTCGCCGTAATCTACGCGCACATTCGTTCCTGTGCCTTCTCGCGAAAAGAATCAACTATGGTCTTCGTGAGCCAAACCGCAGTATGAGTCGTCTTTCAATTCTTGTTACCTTGTATTTGTAGTTTTGGACGTGTTCTTTTGCCAGTTTGTTTAATTTTGTGATTCTAGTTATAAGATGACGATATAATAAACAATAATAATAATAATAATTATCAATGATAATGATAAAGGACAATCAGCCATGTCGATTACGCCTACAAGAAAGCCTCTATGGCTATATCGGCATTATCCCGTATGATGTCGAATAGCTCGATGGTGCAATGGAGTAATCGTAAACTCCTGGCCACCCTGATAATAAATTACTTTAAACGAACGATATCACAAAGCCTCCAACCATTTCTTTAATGGTTTGGAGGATACTTTAAATAAGTCGTTAAGAAAAATAACCATACGAAATTTATTAGGGCAGGTCGCTCTGTTCATACTTGGGTACGGCGGGTCGGCATGGATCACCGCCTTGAGTACCAAGAGCTACATTAGTAAGCTAGAGAGTACGCACAGGCTTATCTGTCTAAGAGTGGTTAGTTCATACCGAACGGTATCACGCGACGCGGTCTGCGTCCTAGCGGGGATGATGTTAATAGGCATAGTCATAAAAGAGGACGTAGAGTGCTTCGAACAACGTGGACCAAGAGGTGTTCGGAAGACCACTAGAGCCGCATCCATGGTTGAGTGGCAAAGGGAATGGAACAACTCAACCAAAGGTTGGTGGACCAACCAAATAATTTCAGAATTATCCGGGTGGCTTGGTAGGTGACACGGCGAAGTGAACTTCCACATAACGCAGATTATGTCAGGCCACGGCTGTTTTAGACAATATCTGCACAAATATGGGCATGCACAGTCCTCCGCATGCACCGAGTGCGCGGAAGTTGTGAAACATATGTTCTTCGCATGTCCTGGCTTTGACAGCACGAGATCCAGCAAGATAGCCGTAAGCGGTTACGACATGACTCCGGATAATAATTTGGTCCAGAAGATGTGCCGAGATTGGGACATCTGGGTCGCGGTATGCATAGCAGCCTCCCAGATTGTCCTCGATCTCTAACATAAATGGCAAAACGATCAACGGTCGCATGGACCACCTAACTACTAAACCCCTAAGTAGTTAGACATAGTGGATGCTTAACAAGCACCCCCTCGTTGAAGTATTACCGAAAGGTGGTTTCAGGGAGGGTCTCGGGCATAAGTCACGGGTAGGTTTTTAGTGGGTCGAGTAGTTGGCACCCTCATCCCCGCACCCTGAGTTTTGAGCTTGAGTCTGGTTGCAGATTTTCCATTCCGTCTAAAAAAAGACACCGTTCTCCTGCACTCCATCAAAGATGGTTCTTAACATCCATGTTTAAAAACTCGAGTGGTCAGAAGTCCACCTCAAGCATTGCCCACGTCTCATGTCCTCAGAGAACAACCGGTCTTATTAGTGTTCTATACAGGATACACTTCGTACGGGAGGTTAGTCTGTTTGACCAAAGGGGTAAGTCACTTATAACAGTACGCCAGCTACGATGTCTTACACACTAGACGAATATGTTTAATAACTGCGGCACTTACATTTTCAATTCATACCACATGCGTGGCACACTAAGGAACACTATTGAAAGTTGAGCTTATAAAAATAAGAAACCAGCAGCCTTACCAATATGCGTTGCCTGGTTGCCAAGCTCAGCAGAAAATAACAATTGGGCTGACTCCCACTGATAACTGAATACGCCTCCGGATCTCACGGCTGTTATTATTGACCACAGCAACCAGTGATACGAGACAGACTAATCGCCGTGGATCGTTACACTGCTGTCTATTCGAGCTCTGTCGTGCTCGGTTCCGCATGCCAACATGTACTTCGTTTTGTACTTATTTGTCTTCAACTCAATCTTCACGGCTTCGCGCATTAGGCTGGTGTACTGTTCTGCCACCGCCTCGAATATTCTGCCAACAGAGTCCACGACTACGGCAAAGCGGAAAAAAAATGATTCCAGATTGATAACCCGAGCTTTCAATTACAAGAAAATTGCGGAAGAAGCCATTATTTACGTTTATCCGTTAGACACCAATGAATAATCTTGATTAAACTTGAATGTTGGATTTCGCGAAAACGATCCAGCCAACACGTCACTTTTGAAACACGGCTTGATTCGATCTCCCCACTATAGAGTTAATACATTATTAGATACAAATCAACATGATTGTAATCCATAATATATTTAAAATAGTAATATATAGGATACATTAAAGGGTGTATTCCATAAAAATGGCACACAGAAAATCTTCTGTAACTTTTGAATCGTATGAGTAAAAAACCTAGAAATTTGAGTAGATCTTATCCATAGTGTATTATTCACATCTGCCAAGTTAGTTATACATTCAGTAGTTCCAGTCATGTCGTCGAAACAAGAAATTGTCCGTGAGAAAATTTTGTGCACTCACAATCAAAATCCAGGGGCGTCCCACCGGTGGATTTCTAAAAGGCTTGGAATTGCAAATACAACTGTGTCTCGTGTAATAAGAACCTTCAAGGAGCGTCTGAGTGTCCAAAGGAAGGAAGGGAGTGGTCGTAAAGTGGTCCAATGGACAGTAAAATGGCCAGGAAAGTCGTACAACAATTCAAGAACCGTCCAAACATGTCAATTCGAGATGTCGCTAAAAAGTCTAAGGTGTCAGTCGGTTTGTGCAGAAAACCATGAAGCGTGCTGGGTTACATGTTTACAAAGTGCAAAAGCCCCAAACCGGAATGAAAAACAAAACATCACTGCGAAAACCCGCGCCCGGAAACTTTACACGAAGCTGCTCACCAAATCCGGTTGCATCGTGATGGATGACGAAACATACGTCAAGGCCGACTTCCGTCAACTTCCTGGGCAAGAATATTTCGTTGCCAAGTCGAAGTTCGATGTTCCGGAGGATGTTCGAAAGAAGAAACTATCGAAATTTGCAAAGAAGTTTCTAATCTGGCAGGCGATTTGCGGATGTGGTGAAATAAGTGCTCCCTTCATCACTTCCGGAACAATAAACAGTGCGATTTACACGGAAGAGTGCCTTAAGAAGCGTCTCTTGCCATTCATTAAGAAGCACAAAGGATCAACTCTGTTTTGGCCTGATCTAGCATCCTGCCACTACGCTCGAAACGTATTGGAGTGGTACCGAGCCAACGGAGTCAATTTTGTGCCAAAGGATATGAACCCACCAAATTCACCGGAACTTCGTCCAATTGAAAAATTCTGGGCAATTATGAAAACGGAACTTCGCAAACATCTCAAAACTATAAAAACAGAGCTAGAATTGAAGAAAATTTGGGAAAAAACAACAAAAACACTGGGAAAATCGGTTGTACAAAATTTGATGGGTGGAGTGAAAAGGAAGGTGCGGGCATTCGGGATGGGAGACGAAATTGAATAAAACAAATGTTGTAAATCAAAACTCATTAGTAGTTCTTCATTCCCTGAAAATTTCAAGAAAATCCGATAATCAGTTTAATTTTGATGAGTATATATGTGTGTGCCATTTTTATCGAATACACCCTTTATAAAGGAATACTTGTTGGGTTGAACTTCTACTGCAGAAGGTATAATTAAGAGATGCTTTCAAGCTACCTTTGCAGAGTTTTCACTTTCAGTTATTTCTAGTTTTGTGCTAGTAAGTGAAGATTAAAGGCTCGAACGCAGTGATAACGGAAGCGGAACGGTGACCGCTGCGGAATCGCTCAATCTCATCCTGCTTGTCGAATAGAAAACTGATTAGATCTAAGATGATTCCAATTGGACATATCGACGTCGTTTGTGACAACTATCAAACTTGCCGTTTCCGTTCCGTTTCCGCCCACATTACGTTTAGGCCTTAACGGTCGTTTAAGAGTTAATCAGCAGTTAGGCGGATTATTACCAAATGCAGCTCAGAACTTCAGACATTCAAAATATTAATATGCGATGGAATATTATTCTGTTCTCCTACAGATCGTGAAACTCGCTTTGGAGCAAGTTGATTCGTACATAATTTTTTTTTGTTACCTTGTCATATAAACCAATGAGAAGTCTCAAGTTGCATTGCTTAATTATTACATCGAAATGTTCTAGAACAAACTTTAATTATTAAAATTTGGTGAACGTAGAACCGGTAAGTATATTGATTTGAAACCACTCAAAACCATAAATACTATACTTCAACACATTGAAGAGTTGTACAAAATGGATCCTAACACGAAATACAGGTCGGGTCGTTTTACTCCAGGTGTGCATTTTACCCCCAGTTACCCTATCTCTTCACGTAAATGTTCAGCTGTGGCATGTCTTTTTTTTACGGAGTATAGAAATACAAAAGATTTTATTTTCTGGCCACAAACCAAATCGTTGCCCAACCACATCGAGCATCATTGAGTTATCGGACTAATGATCAAACACCAATTGAATCGCGATAGTAGAGCGAAAAAACCTTGAAATGGATCATAATTACCTCATACTGGCTATCGCAAGCGGCCAACGTCCGATTACTGGTTCAATCACGTCCAATAAAAGTGTCGCCGCAAAAGGATTTGCGTGCGTTTCCCAGCGGTAGCAGTTCGCCGAAAAAAGAAAAAAAAGTAGGAAGGCAATGCTAATAAATTATCGATTTCACTTTGCACGCACATAAACTTCACCCTTTGCTTTGTGAAATTAACACTTACCGCGGTTGATTTTCCTGTGAAAGGCATCCTTTGAAGCAATTTCCCATAGTTTGCAAGTGGAGCACACGTGTACATTCAGATTTATTGCGTGGGACCTTGATTGTAGGTCCTCTCTAGAGTGGCCACTCTTTCGATGAAAACTTTTTTGTTTCTGCAGCCGATGGATTGCGTTGCGGCAAATAAATCTGTATCATTTTCTACGGCGATTTGCAGCAGTTGTTCTGCCCTGCCCGAGTTTGCTTTATTGTCGAAAAACTATTGCACCCATTTAGAACACATTAAAAGCTTAAAAAAGGCAACATGTGATGCTTGTTGCCTTCATCTTCACATTTTCCAACACATTTCATGACTAAATTAAACAATTCCGATATGTATAGAGCATGAAAATGGATCAACAAATTGCAACTCAGTCTCAACAAAAACCGCGATATGAATCAATAAAGGAAAAGTTTTGACTTTTGATTCTGCTCTCCTTGGCGACGGGCAGCGTACTTGTTGTGGGGGTTCGATGGAGAGGGAGGAACTTGGTTGTAATGAAAAACATATAGGGTAGGTAACGACTTAAGCACCCCGAGAACCTATTCCAAGCACGGGGTTAACGTTAACCTACAACGCTCATTTTTTGCAGTATGGTGCTTCACTAGTTAACGTTAACCCCGTGCTTGGAATAGGGTCTCGGGGTGCTTAAGTCGTTACCTACCCTACCTACATTTCAGGCGCTTTGTGTGCCTATAGACGGTGAGTAATTGGAAAGCTATGTGAAAATCAGCCAGCACTGACAGGCAACAGCTGATTGACGGGAAATGAAAAGCGCTTGCGCAGATATTTGTTTATATGTACGTTCGGGAGGGAAATATTAAAATTTTCCGATGGGATCTGGCGTGTGGCGTGTGAGCCCATGGCAAGGATGTTTAAACTGATGGTGTTTCTGGAAAACTATCAGAAACATGAAAAATTTACATAACTCTAGAAAATATCTCAATTCTCTAACAACACAAGGTGTTTTTGTGTATGCATTCATTGAAACTGATATACATATTCCTGCAATCCTGCTAAACTTAACATTTAAAATTTAATCTATTTCCCTGATATTTCATCATGGAGTTTGAAACAAAATTTATGAATCGATTTTTTTTTCAGGTCGAAATCATTATGGTGTAACACATTGTTGATATTCGAAAAGCATCTAGTTATGCCTTTTGTTCTGCAGATTATTATTATTGAAAAGGCAATCTAACGGGTGTTCCGATCAAAATTTGGTCAAACAGTAAGGTGTGTGAGTCGATCAAAGTTATTAATAATTCAAATTCTTTTTCTTTTTCAAGTTCAGTTTATACAGAATACAGGAAAAATATTCAGCTAAGCTTCCATTTTACCGAATGCGAATTGCCTGGTCTTTCGTTTAACACATACCATAACATTTTGTACAGTCTCCTTGTCCACTTTATTCGCCACAGAACGCCAGTTTGCCTTGAACTGTTTCTCGCTCACAACAGCTGTTTGAGTCTTCTTAAGGTTCCGCTTGACGATGGCCCAATATTGTTCGATTGTGCGGGGCTCTGGCGTGTTGGAAGGGTTCTTGTCCTTGGGCACCACTTGAACGTTGTTGGAAGCATACCACTCCACGGCCTTTTTCCGTAATGGCGTGATGCCAAATCCGGCCAAAATAGAACGGAACAATTGTGTCGCTTTAGGAAAGGCAGTAGATGTTCTTGGAGGCACTCGCCCAGTTAAATTTCCTGTTTGACGGTTCCGGTCGCAACGTAAACTTTGCTCTTCAAGCCACAGGTTCAGATGGCCTAGCAGTCTAGCTCGTTCTTTAGCTCTATCCACGGTTGAAGGCGCCACTCCCAGCTTCTTTGCGACATCTCGGACGGAGAGGTTGGGGTTCTGGTCGAAACAGCAGGCAATTCTTTTTGCTGTGGCTTCCGGCTTTCGAGTTCCCCCCGATCGAGCTTTTCTGGCTGTCCAAAAACGTTCACCGAACATTTTTAATACGTTGGTAACAGTTGATTTTGCCACATTCAACAATTTCGCCAACTTGGCGTGAGAGTAGTTGGGATTTTCGCCATGCTCGTGCAAAATTTTCATGCGTTGCTTCTCTTCCTTCGACGACATTTTGAGTTCAAAATCAAAATAGAGACATGATGCTACACGCAAACATCTTCAAAAGGAAATGCGGCAAGTCCAAGTCGACCAAATTTTGATCGAAACACCCTTTAAAACAGCTTATTCGGTAATAGCAGCCGTTTGACTTTCTCATATAAATGTTTGACTTAATATGACCACAAACTATCACTTCTGAAGGTCACTTTGTATAAACAATATCGCAGTATGCTGGATGAAATGAGTGTTTGACAGTTGGTGTGTTCATATAATTGTCACTGCTTGGTGTGTGATTCGATTTCCGAGATTAATAAGGGTAATGATAGTTATTGCCTTTGACGAGCACATTTACAGCAAACGAAAGTGGCACGATAATAAATCTAGAAATACGCGCAGAAAATAAAAGGATTCCGACCCCAACCTTCCAGGTAATCAAAGAGGAAACTGGTCGGTCAAAAAACAACAAAACTTCTGGTGTTGCCTTCGCCTATCACCAATTGCAAAGGAGTTCGTGAGGCAGGTACCAAGCGGGATGCATGGGTGCCCGTGCTATTACGGACAAGTTTTTTGCGATTCGGCAAGTGCAAAAAAACGTCGCAAACATAACGTGCCCGCACATCATTTTTTCATCAAATCAGTTTACGACACAATCGATCGAGACCAGCTATGGCAGATCATGCTCGTTCATTGATTTCCAGAAAAAATGACGCGGTTGGTCAAAGCAACGATTCGTCGAGTGATGTATGTCGTCAGAGTCTCAGGGACACTCGCAAGTCCCTTCGAATCTCGTAGAGGGTTACGGTAAGGTGATGGTTTGTCTTGTTTGCTATTCTACTGGTCATTTGAGCGTGTGAAACGAAGAGCGACACGATTAATACGATCTTCAGAATGTCTGTCCAAGTTTTTGGCTTCGTCGACGTCGTTGATATCGTTGCAATGATCTTAAGACTAAAGTCTAAAGAAAATAGGATTCCCAAGAAACATTACCAAAACCATTCAGCTTTATTAAGTTTTATAAAAGTTTAATGAAAGGCTCTAGAAATCAATTGGCTTTTATTATGACACCAAGAGGCGATGATAAATTTAATATTTTATTAAGGTTTATAAGAACCTACACAGCTTGTTTACAAAGATCTTAAAACCTTGTTTTCTCAAAATCCTTGTACTCGTATCAAAGGTGTTTTTTCGATTTAATGAATTCGTA
The DNA here is from genome assembly GCA_034211315.2 of Aedes japonicus. Classification (NCBI taxonomy): domain Eukaryota; kingdom Metazoa; phylum Arthropoda; class Insecta; order Diptera; family Culicidae; genus Aedes; species Aedes japonicus. Next base: position 51,336 of record JASCZW010003720.1, on the reverse strand, counting down.
AAATGCTGTTTTGAAATGCCGTTTCAGGAGTCATTTCATTATCTTATTATGGTCAGTTGAAAAAGCATTTTTAAACCATTTTGCCTCCAGTAAATGCATCAAACGGCCATTTGGCATTTAGGAAAGTCACCAAATGACCAAATAGTTTTATAGTAGTCGTTTAGGTGATAAATTGGCTTTTTGGAAAAACTTTGATACAATCGCCATATTGAAATATAAGAAATAATTGCAATGCTCAGCTATTAAACAAAATTTCCCTCAACACTAGAACTTTTTTATATTTTTTACTGCTAAATGAATCAGAATAGCAGAGAATCGAACAATGCAGAACAACAAATACCCATAATCGTGAAGTTTGTCAGCTGTGGCCATTTGACCGTATGCTGGTTTTTATGGCAGTCAATGGGTTTTATGAAGGTTCTCAAGTTTTCATAACATCTTTCACTAGAACATTATCAAAATCTTTATGGTCTTGTAAAGGTTTAATGACCATGTTTTCACAAACGTTTATATAGTGCGCTACTTTGTAAAAATGTATTCTTTCAAAAAGCATAGAGACTTTGAAGAAGCATACAGGAGGATTTGGTAGACAAAACAGTTTTGAATGTAGGGAGGAATGTTATACGGATGGAAAAAAAAACTAAAAATGTTAAAAAAAACAAAACACATGAGAGGAAGAGGCTAACGAGAAGACAACGCTAGCCTTCAGTCACGAGTTCAGAGCGACGGTGGTGATATCGATACGGTACATTAGCACGTGTATCGGGGCTCATTGGTCACCACCGATAACGACACCAACAGAGAGATACAAAAGCACACTATGGCTGGCAATCGTGCCTTCTTTGCACTCCGAAGGACGCTGACATCGAACAAAGTTCGCTGAACTACTAAGTGTGCTACTTGGGCCACTAAGTCCAAACGACATAATTAAAATACTTGCATACGTTTTTGAGACAGCACACTTGAATGGTTACTCACAACAAGCAATACAAAATATAATCAATTAAACAAAACTAAAAAACATTATAAGCAATCACTCACCACATTATCAAAAACACAACCCCAACTTAAAAAAAAACATATAACAACCACACTAAACAATAACGACCCATCCTTCGAAACTTCGGTTTTGAACTAGTTTTCACTGGTAAAAATAATCAACTTCAAGCTCTCTTGACAATCTTCAAAAATCCGGGATCCACAAAATAACTTGTGATCATTGTGAAAAAATTAACACAGGACAACCCAAACGTACTCTAAAAACTCGCTTCAAAGAACATATCGCAGAATCACTTATGCGAACAAAGACACCGACAAAGGAATCATACACAATTTCAAATCAAAAGTAGCTGAACAAATTTTTAACGAAAAACACTTCATAAACTTGAACTACATACACATTTTAAGACATAACACAAACCCTTGGGAACATAATGTAGCAAAAAGCGTAGAAATTTACAATCAAAATTCAATAAAAATTCCGTACAAAACTCAAGAAAACGGGTATTCGTAGCGTAGATATATACCTTCATCCCAAAAACAACACACCATACGACACAATAACAATAAACTAACTTACTAAATTGATATTTATAGTTGTTTAGAAACATTTTACCTACATATTATAACTTCACAACACACGACATAACAAAAATTGACTAATCTACCAACCAAGTAGGAATGAATATTGTAGAAGAAGATGTTCGCTCATCACCATGGGGCACCAAGAGTGGACAGTAATGTTTGCTAGAATGAAGGATATGAAGAGAAAGAATTGAAAGTTCCGACATTACTGTTCACTCTTGGTGCCTCATGGTGATGAGCGAGCGTCTCCTTCTACATCATAATCGTTACTCTACGCACGGAGAATACAAAACATAAAAACTAGAGTATGTAAGCCCCTAAATGATGGTAACCATTAAAACATACTGGTGAGGACCAGGATCACTTTTGCCTGTTGAGGTGGCGGATTCGTCCGTGCCTTGACCTACCCCGCAGAAGGTAACGTCCTTGGTTCGAGTACTGCTTTACCCATACCCTTTCCAGAGTGGCCACAGATTCGGGAAAACCGGGACATGCGGGAATCCAGAATCATCGGGAAATATGTGGGAAAAAGTCGGGAATTTGAAAATCTATTGGGAGTTTTTGTCATACTCACACCACAAAACGTACCGTTTAGAAAATCTGGCTACACGGCTGTGACAGGTGAAGTTGTTTTTATTTTACTTGACTAGAATTCCTTCGGCCGGCGTTGGTGGTGTAGTGGTAAGCGTGACTGCTACATGGCACCCCAGTGGGTCTGGGTTCAATCCCAGTCGACGTCGATGGTTTTTCTGAGGCGAAAAAATCTAGTCACGTCTTCCTTTGGAAGGGAAGTAAAGCCGTTGGTCCCAGCTCATAGTCATGAGTCGTTAGGTAGGGTCCAGGTGGTGGAGTCGTAGTTTTCAACCCCTGTTAAATAGACTAAATCCAGAGAAATTTGGGTGAATCTGCTTTTGTAAGCAAACATCGTCGATATTCCGATCAAAAGTATTCACTGTTGTGGTTGATGCGGTAGACGATAGGATGCTGGGAGCAACGTTGAATTTTGTCTGTCTGCATCAATGGTCGATTCGTTTCCCAGACCTATGCGTCAAAGCAAAATCATTAATTAAAAGAGAATTGAAGGATAGCAATTTTCTGCCAGCCCTTAATATGGAAATCGGGTTTGCCTCTAATCGGAAATTAAGAAAGCGAGAGAATTTGAAAAAAATTCCGTCAAATGCTGTCGATCTATTTACTGTGGTTATCTGAAGTAGCTACTCATTGAATCGCCATAAACATACCCTTAACGGTGGCACGAGAGGCAGTCCTTTCTCCAAATGAATTAAAGGTTAGGTTAAATATCACTTCACGTTTTTGAAACTAAAATCATAAACAAAACAAAACAAACAACGCTCAAATTGCTAACCAATGGATGCTCCAGTCGAGTAAACAATTCTTGAAAATTTCACGTCTAGACTTCTAATAGTATTTGAGGGTTGTGCTCAGAAAACTTCGAAGTGATAGGGACTTAATCCCTTTATGCCCTTAACGCGTTACGTCATCTATATTATCCCTGATTTATAACTCGCATCAAGGACATCGCTACAAATAGTCTGGAACTGTGTAGCTTAAAAACTATCTCAGCTCTGCAGTTGCTCACAATTTGAAAGAACTGATTGGTCATTCCAAGAATGAGCTGCCAAATTTGACAACATTTGTTGAAAAGGTGCTGATCCTGTAGCACGAAAATGCAACGATGGAGCGAGGATTTTCAATAAACGAAAAGAATCTGGTGGTGAACCATATTGAAAAGAGTTTGGTAACTCAGAGAAGTTGAAATCAAGAAATACTTGATACAATATGCACGCAACGCACGTGTATCATTTTAAAGTCGATTTTCGACTACTACTAGCCTGCCAAATCAAATACTTCTTCGAGAATTTGAACACGTTCTTTGTCCGAAAATGTTTCGCAACGGCGTTCCTTTGCATTGCGGTATAAAAAGCCAGACTCTGAAGCTATTAAAGTCTTCGAGTACTTATGTTTTGTCGTCCATTATGATACAAGAAAATGTTTGCGAAAGATTGGTGTCAAGCACCTTAGCACGACTTTTTGCAGTGAAATTTTGCATGACATCACAGCTGGGCACCTTTTCCACTTTGTACGGCTTCAGTCCTTGCCCATGCTTCACCTTTTGTACCTATGATTTTGACTTCCCCGCCACAGTTCGCACAGAAAGATTGGGATTTTTCTCAATAACGGTTACCACCTTCTTGTCTATTTATTGGGTGCATACTTTTCGATTTGCTCCACTTCCAACCTTACGATCAACAGTCAAGCGCTGGTCAAATGATTTACTAACACAAAACATGGTACTTTTCGGTAGTTTTAGTTTCTTGACAAGATCGCGTACCGATAAATTCGGATTTTTCCGCCGTTCGTACAAAATGCGTGTCTACTTGATTCGACGCTGTTTTACTGAATGTAACAAGAATGTAAGCATGTTGCACCACGAAAAAAGTGGAGGGTTTTACTGCCTGTACCCTAGGCCATCCCTTATTTTCAAAAAAGTTGCCAAGTCAAGAATTCCACCTCTTGAAATGTTCGTCTTGGCTAGAAAACAAACATACTTAAAACTGGTGTACTGATGATAAAGTGTCTCAAACAACATTGATAATAAAAAAAAACGAACATAAAATGTTATCAACCTGACGACACTGATCTTAGTCGACCTGCAAGACCATACACTACTGTAGCGTGTTTTGCACCGCGTGGGTAGTCACCCGTACTACCATTTCTTCAGGTCCGTTGGGGGAGCACTTAACGTCAACGTACGGTTTTGAAATTTAAGTATGTTTGTTTTCTAGCCAAGACGAACATTTCAAGAGGTGGAATTCTTGACTTGGCAACTTTTTTGAAAATAAGGGATGGCCTACTGTACCCGCATATCAGTCCTATATTGAAAAACTGCAAACCGAGAAAACGATCATTCAAGTTGGGAAAGCATTTTTCTTGATTCAGCCTGTTTGGCGTACTTTTTTACTCTATATTTTGATAGTTTATATGTAATAGGGTAGGTAACGACTTAAGCTCCCCGGGACCCTATTCCAAGCACGGGGTTAACGTTATCCTATAACGCGCATTTTTTGCAGTATGGTGCTCCATCTAGTGAAGCACCTTACTGCAAAAAATGAGCGTTGTAGGATAACGCTCGGACATGAGAGAAAGGGATCATGGCAATTCGATAATGTGAGCCAATTCCTACTTTCAAATGCAGATCAATTTAAAAGCACTCTGGTGAGGATGCAACATGTGGAAGTTTTTGTTCCATACAAGCGGAAAACCTTGTGTCAGTGGATAATGATCCTCAAGGTGATGCAGCTTTATATGCTCTATCTTCAAACGCAGATCAAGAGAAGGTTCGTGATGCATTGAATGATGTTTCACGTTTTATGTATGCGGATCATGATTCAGATGGTAGCTTTTTTGCCACAGAGACGGAATCAATGAACACCGGAACAAAAAATCGCAAAAAAAAACAATTTTGGAATCGTGATTTAACAGGAAGACGGTGCGAGGCCTTGCTCTTGTTGTTATTTTGGGGAATTTCGAATGCGTCAAAGAGTGCGGCCATTAGGATTCCAAAGATATATTATCGTGAAGTAAGGATCCCTGTATCTTCACTACAGTAACTCAGTAAAAGGTGAGGACTGTGCTGCAAATTATTTACAAACAAACAAGAAAAACTAATTTCAGCTGACGACTTTGATCTGAGAGGTCAATTGAAAAAAAAGAGCCAACCTCGAGGCATTGACGCTGACAGGAAAAAACAATTAACTTAAAACCATTTTACCATTGGTTGCGGAAGAGAAGAAGATATCTTTAATTGAATTGTCTCAAACAGGATAAACGGGAGACTGATTGGTAGAACGGATTTTTATTCCAATATTGTTCATGTTTACAATTACATTTTTAGCTTAATTTATTATTTTATTAAGTCTCCAAGAAGGATTCAACATTCGACAAATACAACCATAATTGTGAAAGGTGTTAAATATTTTCATTTTACTGCCACTTCTAAAACGGGACTCATATGCGGTTACTTCAACAATGGGACTCATATGCGGTTACTTTCAAGATGGGACAAACCGACCTGATATTTTTTTTCACATTTATTGTTACTAACTGCTAAATTTTATTATTGCTTTCGAAAATATGATAAAAAAATAAGACAATTGCGCAACATAACTCAAAAACGTCAAAAAGTAATATGGGACTGATATGCGGTTACAGGCAGTTCATCTGTCATATAAGTGAAACGTTTTAGCGATCCGTGAAATAATTCAAAATCTACACTGACATAAAAATTTCCGAAATAATCTTTTCGACCTGTAATCGGTTTACTAAGGTGGGCCGGACATGAAGTAAGAATGTCGAACAACAGCCCAGTTAAAATGATTCTTGATAACGATCAGACGAGCACAAGAAGAAGAAGGGTCAAGGTGGATCGATCAGGTAGAAGGCGACCAGCAAAGCCATCGCAGACAGTGAGCCTGACGTAATGCAGCCATGGACCGAATAGAATAGAGACTATTTCTATATACACCCGAACCGATTGGTAGTGCCTGGGACAGACATACAACGTACAACGTTGTACTCCATTAATCTAGTACCTGTTTTCAGTACTGGATTAAAGTATAAGCTGTACGTTGTATGTCTGTTCCAGGCATAAGGTAAGTAAGACGAAAGGCGCGCCCCTTTATCAGTCAAAACCCGATTCATTGCAAAGAAAGCAAACGGTGACCATGCATCCATGCAGTGTATTTATGTCTCACTGCACCCAAATCGGTCTCTCTCTCTCTCTCAATAAGTAATTTAAGATGCGTTGCATAATAGAGCAGTGTCATCATTAGTCCGTTTATTTTACCAGCATTGTTTATACAAACCTTTTGCGATAAACAGGTTTACTTGATTTGCTTAACATTGACTGTTTGTTCATACTGCTAAAATATGTCAATTAACATATGAAAAACTCACATATTTATTGATATTGAAATATTATTTAATATAGACGGAATGTGATTTTGTGATTCAATCTGTTGATACTTTAAATAAAATATGCTTGTAGTGTAACATATGAAACAATTTTTTGGCTCAATTTTTGACGTCTGTTACCACAAAAGTTGATTGGAAAATGTCATTTTTAATTCTATATAAGATCTTGTCTGTGATACGTTTAAGCCATACCTTGCTTCATTGTTGTTATTTTTGATAGATTCCCAGCAAATATGAAAATGAGGAAAACATGGATCAGATCAATTTTAATCTTCACTGGACAACAAATATATATGGAAACTTCAAAGAACTTATGTCAGATGCTGATCAGCTAGATGAGTTTTCTGCTTAAAGGTGAGATGTTTTATTCAAGTGGCTTGGGAATAATACTTTCAATTATAAATAGAGTAAAACATAATGAAGAAATTTTCAGCAAAACAGATGTTACACCTCAATGTCGTAACCGGACCGAGGGTTCCAGCCTCAGTCACGGCGACACGAGCTGCTTCCTGCTGACACAACTGTTGCTGCTGGTTCGTCTTATATCACCTATGCGTCCGCTGTTTTCGAAATCCGTCACAAGAATGCTTCAACGAGTATTATATGTAAAATTGTATTTTATTTGTCCGTTTTTTGTCTTATATACTAGGTTTACAAGTTAAGTGTTTAGCCCATTGGGCTCTTCAGCTTTGTTTAGCGTTTTATGTGTTTTATGTGTTAAGTGTGTTTTGTGTTCAAATAGTTTTTTTCAGTTCGGTCCTTGGGACATTGTTAGTTTTAAAATTTGATAACCTAACTATAAACTAATCTAAATCTACAATTTGAAAATCCTAGGGGTGGGGAACCAGATTCCGAATGATCTGGTGATCCCATGTTAGGCAGCGTGCCCTGTACCGATTGATAGACTCACTAAAACGATCGTCGAGCATTTTTATCTCGACCAGACGTTGGACCTCAGATGTTCTTGTCCTCGGAGGGGTGTTCATTATCATCCTGAGGAACTTGTTTATGCTTCAACGAGCGCAAGCAGGTTATATTTATACCATGCGCGAACTCTTGTTAATACTGCGTCGCTGGAGCAACCAATCGGATTGGTCTTTCATGCGAATGCTTTGTTCTGAGTTTTTTCACGCTCAAAAGTGTTTACTCAAATGAAGTAAAATACTACCATTAATTGCGTATCTATCGTAACCTAATGTTATCGAATATTTTAATCCTTTTTGTTCCATACCAACTCTATCTACCACACTCAAGAGGCTTATAAAATCTTACCACGTGTTTTCAAAGCTCATGAAAGAGTAAAGAAATCCAGAAATACTCTGAAACAAAAATGCAGACGTCTCAAGAAGCAAGTAAAATCTCTAGAGGAATCACTTAAAAAGCTCGTGATCGAAATTCAATCTCCCAATGTGCAACAAACCATTTAAAGGTACTCCTTTGATTTGTATTTTTAAATATTGTTTTGAAACATTCATTTTTTATTTTAAAGGTTTACTGCGGACATAATTTGTTGCTTGAAGAATTGTGCTTTGAGCATGAAAAAAGGTCAAGAATATAGTGAAGAACTCAAAAGCTTTGCTGTAAGTTTGCATTACTACTCTCCTGGAGCATACTTGTTCGTTCGACACTCGCTTGGAAAGCGTTTGCCTCATCCAAAAACTATTAGACGATGGTATCGCTCTGAAGATGGTGAACCAGGTATAACATCTGAATCAATGAGTGCATTAGAGATATAAGCAGCGAATTCTGACTCTAAAAATGAGCGAACTTTGGTGTGCTTAATGATGGACGAAATATCAGTAAGACGGCAAATAGAATAGAACCATCGTACAAAAACATTCGAGGGTTCAGTTCAGTACGCTTTATACCTTCCGGAAGGAACAGACGATTTGCCTATTGCCAAAGATGCAATAGTTTGTATGGTTGCAGGGATCCAACGAAAATTTAAAATTCCAGTTGCATACTTTTTCACTGATTCACTGGATACAGAACAAAAAACAAGTCTTATTCAAACTATATTGATAAGTTTACATGAAATAGTAATTACAGTTATTGCTCTCACCTTTGATGAACTTATTACAAATATCAGTACAGCAAATGCTCTAGGTGCCTCCTTGAAATTAAATGAACACTTCAGCACAAACTTTAACATCATGCACCGGGGAGCCCATCTATATAATAATGGACATATGTCATATGCTTAAATTGTTCCGTAACACACTAGCAGCAAAAGGTACATTCAAAACAACATCAGGATCAGTTGAGTGGAAATATATCGCAATGCTTTGAGTGGATTAAAGGTTGGGAAACTCACACACAGACATGTGTATTTCCAAAATGACAAAATGCGAGTGGACCTGTTAGTTCAGACACTTAGCCGTAATGTTCCTAGTGCTTTGCGAACACTTAAAGATACCAATGTTGAATTTGCTGATTGCTACGAAACTATCAAATGTGTTGAAATGATGAACAATCTGTTCGATATGTTTAATAGCAAGCATCCGCACGCAAAAAATTTCAAGCGTCCAATGAATACGGAGAATATTGAAACCTATCGAAATTATTTTCATGAAGCTTGGGAATATATTTCAAATATAATGATTCTTCAAGAACGACAGGGTAATAAGGCATGGACCAAGAAAAAATCCAAATGTATTCAGCAATGCATGTTTAAAAGCAGCTAATAAAGAAGTTGAAGTGCGAAACGTGCCTCAAAGAAGTGATTGGTTTTGAAGTACACAGCAGCATTCTTCGTATTTGCAAAGTTGCTGAAATAGAGTTGAAGATCTTCATCAACAACAAAAATAACTTTAATGTTGGAAAATTCTACTGTATTTTGGAAAATCGTATAGTTATGGATGTTTCCAACAATCAATCTACCACATTTAACCAACTGGCGGAGCACATCCTAGATTAAGATGCTATTAACAACCATCGGAATATGTTGATCAAACTGTGCATTGACTTCTATTTAAAGTATCGTTTGGAACAATACGCAAAAAACATCCAAGGAGTTAAGGTTTCACTTCGTAAGAAGCTGACCAAATTGATACTATTCCGAGGAGAGTAAAAAAAAGAAATTGTTTTTTCAGCATGAATTTAACATAAAATAAACATGCATTTTTCTAATAAACTTAATTTTTATACTCCTTGATTGACATTGTGTTGAGTAGTTTTTATTTTTAGATCTATCTATTTATAGTTCATTGCAAACTTAAGTGCTGTTCGGTTTTTTTTATGCTTAATATACAAAGCTTTACTGTTACTGCAGTAAAAACACGTAGTGTGATCCAATGGGGCAATTTTTACGAAGCAAATGTGGTCAAACTATATAACCACTTGTCTCTAAATTCTCATGGGATTTGAGGTCCCGCATAACGAAAAACAATTTGCTATAGTTACAGTCAAAACTATATTTCGAATGTAAGATATATTATCGCATTTTATGTTATTGTTATCGAATAATTTAATCTCATTTTCACCATACAACCTTTACATTAACACATATTGTTAATGTTTGCCATATTGGCATTGAAAGGTTTTTAATTGGGTAAATGTCGTAACAATAACGGAAGCGGTCGTCAACAATTAGGGAAATGGTCCAGGAATGGTTTGTGATTATGCGGGGTGTCGCATTATAAGGTTTACCCGCATAATCACAAACCATTCCTGGGCCATTTCCCTTTTTGTTGACGACCGCTTCCGTTATTGTTACAACATTTACCCTTATAGTTGACAACGATAAACCAACAATCTCCTATATAGTTTTAACAATATGTCAGATGGTAAAAGGCTAAATAACAATATGCTGAATAGGCGGTTAAGTTAGGTTACCATAAAAATATGGCAATTTTCACGAACAAAATTTTTGCTGTACTCTATGCCAAACAGTTGGTATATAATCTACACCGAGTGCAGACAATAAAAAACCTTTCAATGATAATATGGCAAACATTAACAATATGTGTTAATGTAGAGGTTGTATGGTGAAAATGAGATTAAATTATTCGATAACAATAACATAGAATGTGATAATATATCTTACATTCGAAATATAGTTTTTACTATATAGCAAATTGTTTTTCGTTATGCGGGTAGTCCAAGTCAAATACTGGCCACTTCCAGTGAGTAATCCGGAACATGCGAAGAAGTGGGCAATCCGGCCATAGACGCACAACATGAGCATTATAACTCTTCTAGTTAAATTTTGAAATTATTTGAGGTGTCGCATGATGCGTTCAACGTGATTGAGGCAACTTATAGCAAACAACATACATTCCCCGGATCATGTTCCTGAGATGTATCTAGAAAAAAATTGACCCCAAAAAGCATTCGATACTGTTCAATGTGATCAAAACATTAACAATATATTGATGAAAAATTACAACATATCGTCAGCATTATATATATCACGTACGAATATGAGCTCCACAGAGTTGAAAATAATAGTCGATGTAAATACGTTCAATTGATAATTTAATCTAGGATTCATTCGATTTGACAGAACCAGGGAGCCAAGATTATCGGGGTTCATTGATTTTACTCTGGAGCTGTCAAGTTGTTACCGGGTTTCTTGCGGATAAGCATCTCGGATTTATAATGAACTTCAAAGAATTGCACACTTAGAAATTATGAGTTTTACACGAGACATAATTCATGCTTGTTAAAAGTCGGGGAACGTAAAGGAAGATTTCGTGTAAAAATGTCTCATGAAACTGACACATACGCAATTCGACGAACTTGAACTTGTTTTCTCATCTCTTTGAACGCATTCTAATGTGCCAAAGGACGCTTGTGTTCGCTTGTGTCGGTCTCAGGGGACAGAAATTAACATGACATTTTGTTAGTGTGTGGCTTTTAATTTTAGACGAGAATCCCCTATGAAGGTATTTTGAGAAGATTAAGTTTTTTTTGAATTATAATGATTTGTGAATTTAAATGTGAATTCGATGTGATTGTTTTGACGAAACTTATTTAGACGAGCGATTCTAAAATGTGCAGATATTTGTTGAAGGTGCTCTGTGGTGACAAACACTAGAACAGCTACATCAACCCCGTCAATTTATGGCTGTTACTCGGGTGACGGATTTCTGCAAGTCAAGCTCCTTTCAATCAACGAATCAATAGTTTTTCATTCTATGGCTGAACTCAAGATAAGGAAGTTCCGAATAGAGATGTGAGATTTTAGGGCTTAGTTGCCATTTTGCGGAAGTTATTTAATCTTGACGCTGACCAGTCGGCATTTCTCAGCTGTAAGAGTTTTGCCTTGTTTATCATGCTAGAATTTTCTCTTTTCTAAATTTATTATAAATCAATCGATATCAATTTCGTTGACTATGGTGTGATCTTTTTCAACCACGTTATTTAACGATATTTTTGACAATCATCTATCTTTATGTCCAAAGCTCAAGTCACGTTGGTTTAATAGTCAACTGCTTTAATTCAAACATAATAAAGGGTGTTCCGATCAAAATTTGGTCAAACAGTTATGTGTGTGAGTCGATTCAAGTTTTTATGAATAAGTCAAATTCTTTTTCTTTAAAAGTTCAGTAAATATAGACTACAGCAGAAATATTCAGTTGAGCTTCCTTTTTACCGAATGAATATTGCCGGATCTTCCGTTTAACACCTGCCATAAGATTTTGTACAGACTCCTTGTCCACTTTATCCGCCGCAGAACGCCAGTTTACCATGAACTGTTTCTCGCTCACAACAGCGTTTTGAGTCTTAAGGTTCCGCTTGACAATGGCCCAATATTATTCGATTTGGCGGAGCTCTGGCGTGTTTGGAGGGTTCTTGTCCTTGGGCACCACTTGAACGTTGTTGGCAGCATACCACTCCATGGTCTTTTTTCCGAAATGGAAATATGCTAAATCTGGCCAAAATAGAACTGCCTTCAGGAAAGGCAGTAAACGTTTTTGTAGGCACTCGCTCAGTCCTGTCCAGGACTATCCACGTTTGAAGGCGCTACTCCTAGCTTCTTTGCGACATGTCGGACGGAGAGGTTGGAGTTCCGCTCAACCGGCCTCCGGCTTTCGACAAACGTTCACCGAACACTTTTAATACGTTGGTAACAGTTGATTTAGCCACATTCAACAATTTCGTCAACTTGGCGTGAGAGTAGTTTGGATTTTCGCCATGCACGTGCAAAATTTTGATGCGTTGCTTCTCTTCCTTCGACGACATTTTGACAACTGAAGTGCAAATCTCAAAATCAAAATAAAGGCATGATGTTACACGCACATATATTCAAAATGAGGGGTGTGCAAAATTTTTCAATGCACGATGAAAGGAAGTGCGTCAAATTTAAGTCGACCAAAGTTTGATCGAAACACCCTTTAGAGCGAAAACATTACGGCATATTTGAAAGAGTAATTTCATCTCTGCAGGTATTTGACAGATACTATTTGCAATTTATCAAAAGGTAATTGATTTAATATAGTGAATGAACATGTCACATTCCTACAGCCTTACATACCAGCGATTTTTCAACCGTACTCCAATCCTGTGGGCAGTGATGCAATATTATTGTACACTTCTAGTGTTGCAAAGCCTAGTCAACAATCCTCTGGTGTTTTATGTATGGTTTGACTACTTGAATTAAAAGTGGTAACTTGGACTTGTACGTTAATCAAATGGAATAAAATTCATTATTAAAGTAACGAAATGTTGTTGTAGCAATCCAAGAAACCAGATACGTATTCTTTTATCACCCGATCTTCTGCATTCATATATTTTTCTCTTTTCAGAGAGCGTGTAATGGCGCTATAGCTATAAGCCATATAGGGCTAGGACTTTAATTAATGCTGAGGTCCCAACCGTGTGAAGAGAAATGGAGCATTACTTAATTTTCTAGACTAGATGATCAAAGCGACCATTTTTTATTAATTTGTTCTTAATTTTTCATTTATTTTGTTCTGTACATCAAGTAGGGCATTCTGTTTAACTATTCCCTCCAACTATTCATTTCCTTTTTTCTTTGATATCTACTGAAGACTACGTAGGTTCCCCGTGTCTTCTTAAGGTAGATACCAAATCCTCCCAATCTCCAACGGTTGCATTGATGGATGTGGCCAGGTGAGCGATCGAGGAGTGTCTTCGTGGAGATTATTGCATGAAGAAACGTATCAGTGATTGGATCCGTTTCAGCTCTATCAGTCGAACTCAAACCGTGATGGCAAAAACAGTGAAGCAACTCCGTTCAGAAGTTTGCGCCTTAAAAGAACGGCATCCTGCCGCATCGAAAACGGACATCGTGTGGCACTTTGTGGACGCCGGATATGCCCATTCCGGCATCTACAACATCTTGGCACTATCAGACAACAATCAGAGCATCGAAAGAAAGCCCGATTCCGGACGGCCGACGACCATGACCGACAAGAATCTCCAGAGGATTCTGAAGAGGAAGACCGAGGGAAAAGTGGCTACATCGCTGCGTGCGCTTGGCCGGGAGGTCGGTTCAACCAGCCATACAGTGAAAAAGTACCTGACAAACATGAACATACATGTGGAAGTGGAAGTTGCATCCACTGGTTTCAGAGCTGCAGGCAATGACAGCAGCTGAAAAAGATGGTCAATTCCATTTTCGCAGCGAATCGCGACGGGGCGGTGATGATGGACGATGAGACCTATCTCACCCTGGATGGCAACGACTGGCAGGGCACTTCGTATTTTATTTCCCCCACGATGGAAGTGAGCTCCGAGGTGAAGTTCATTCCACACATCAAGTTCCCCAAGAAGGTGCTGATGTGGCTGACAATCAGCGAGAAGGGGATGTCAAAGCGTTTTCTTTCGCTCCGGACTGATCGTGAACGGGTAAATTTCTAGTACGAAATGCCTGCCGGAAGTTGCGCCGTTCATCAAGAAGTACCATAAGGGCGAAGACGCGGTGTTCTGGCCGGATCTGGCGTCGGCCCACTAGTCGAAGCGATCGTTGGGGGAGATGGAGCGGCTGAATATCGATGTGGTACCCAAATTGGCGAACCCGCCCAACATCTCCCAGCTGCGTTCCATCGAAAATTTCTGGGCCAACCTGAAGCGTAACATCTACTCCAACAATTTTGTCGCGAAAACTGAGGAGGAATCGATAAATAAAACGAAGAAAGAACTCAAACTCAACTTCGTCCGCCATGGCGAATGTTCCGGTTAACTGCCGGGAAGCCGCTCGCAAGGGCGTAGATTTTTGTTTGCAAGTAAGATTAAATAATTACCTTCCATGGTAAATTTATCAAGAGCAATTATCTGTCTTCGCTTTTTTTTATCACCATCCGAAAAAAGTCCATTTTTTTAATGCAAACGTTACAACCCCATTGGGCTGTCCCTTTATAGTATTATTAATCGATATTTTATCTTTTAAGTCCTGTCCATCAATCGACGGCTTGCACACAATAGATACGTTTGCGTTCTGTTCTCGTTTATTTGACAGCAAACTATTAAATTCCCCCAAACGCATCCGAATCGTATCAATTGTGCAATAGAGCAACAAGGTTACGAGCTTTTTTGCATTTTTGTATTCAAAACCTAGATCTTTTCTCTTCGAAGCGACGATGAATGGATACACCTCGTCATTGAACGGGACACCTTATCCACCCATTTCGACACGTAGTAATTGCATAAAAGCGCGTGTTGTATAGTACATAAGTCGCCCTTTTGTCTGCTGATGGCGACGCATACGACGTCACCATGATTGTTGCTGCTATCGTTGACATACTTTCTGTGCCGACCGACGACGACTTTGGGCATCACCACACAGATGTGATTACATCTGTATAAAACGCTGTTATGGGTACCTGTGCCGGCAGCTATGTACAGCTTTCCAAGCCAAGAGACGTCATCTAATCGGATGAATCTTTCCAACACACTAGTCTTCTTGCCGCCGGGTGAGGGTTGGGAAGGAAGAGCAACAACACTGGTAAATAAGCGTTTGCATGCAAATACGACCGCCATAAGTCTCGCACGTTCCGGGGTCAATGTTACAGACAGTAGTGTGACGTTTTGAGCCCCCAATATTCGAGCACTCGGCTATGTGCATTTATCCTTGGGAGTGTCCTTTTTCTGTATTTCACATTCTCTGATGACTAAGATGCAGAGTCGTGCAGGACCAGACGGAAATAAGTCAGGCGAATCTTCAGGCGAAAGAAGACGAGCATCGTCCCGGAGGAAAAACAAGTCGAGGACCAAGATGCTGCATCCAGGCTCCTATGTAAAAGTCCATTGTTATATCCAGCATCCCACTACCGTTAGAAGGGGTAGCGTGGAAAGTGTGGGAACGAGGCTCAGGTGAGTGTATGGAAAAGAAAAACAACTCAAGTTTTTCTTCCTTTTGAAAATCGACGTCGTCGTCGTCGTTGTTGTTGTCGGAAAGAAACGGGACACTTCTTTTGTGTACGAGACGAGCTGTGCTGAGTGCTGATTGGTCGAGCGGTCGTTTCCGTATGGTGGAGTTCCGGAGGATGGGGGTTCCTTCTCGCCAGGAGGGGAAAATGAGAGGAAAAAAATAATCCTCACCTGCGCGTGATATGCATGCTGAATAGAAATTGGTGGGAGGAAAACTGTTTCACTGGGAGTAGCGGATGAGCGATTCTCCGCTGTCCGACTTGAGAAGGGGAGGGTTGAGATCATGCGCAATGCTAACATTCCGTATCGGTCGGTTGTACTCGGTTTATTTTCGGTTCGGAGTGGAATGTTGCTCTCCAGGCTACTATGTTTTTCTCTTGCCGGCTGATGTTTTTGTTGCAATGGGAAGGATTCGCTCAAGCATCAAGGTGTGAAAATGTAAACAATGAGAGAATTGGACATTGTGGATGCTGAAAGAGCGTTGGGTTGGATTTTCCGAGATGTTATGTTTTATTACGAGGAAGCAATGATCCGTTATTGAAAATATGCGAGAGTTTTGAGAGAAAAATACCAAAATTTAAAAGGTAAACATTGGGAGCGTAGCTGCGTATGGTTTGTTGTTGTTGTTGTCGCTGCCGATGACGGCGACGATGACGGTAATGACACTACTGCTGTGCTATATTGCTAACGTAGCGTAGTTGAGTGGATCTTCGGTGGCAATCCATGCTCTGGCCTGTGATGATGAATAAATATAAAATTGGTATTTCGCCGAGATAAACGGAACCCTCGGTGAGGAAACTGTTGACCGTTTCTTTTCAGTGTCGTTTCGGATGCGCTGTTGAGCGGTAGTACTTTTCGCGGACTCGCGGCTCGATAGCCAATATTTAGTGGATTGAATAGTGTAGTTTTGTGAGTTGAATTAGTGATCATCCGTTGTAAGGTGGATTAATGTGGCTTAGTTTGAGAAATGCGGTTTCCATAAAGTGATTACACCTAAATTACGCTGGTGGTGCTGTGTAAACATCTGTATTTAATCATAACACGTGGTTGAGTTCGTTACGCGTGCTAATCGTTCGCTTGTTACAACTGATTAAGTGGTCATTACCGGATGATTGAATTACTTAGAAGATGAAAGCTGTGCTTTAAAGAAGTTAGTGTGTGCTGTTCGGGAAATCTCTCGGTGAGATTACATAACTACTAGTGTGACAAACTACAACAACCGGAAGTACGTGGTGGCGATTGCCACGATTGTGTCTGACACCTTGTTAAACTAGTTTCAGAGTTTGTTTGTTCTGATCCTCGGTGGCCACTTGCCAAGCCTCCTACACTAGTATTCGTGCAGTAGTACAGCCGTGGCACCGTATCGACGTGGTTTTCCCGTTGCTGAGTACTTATAATTGATTGGAGAGGATGCCCCAGGTTCGAGCAGGAGGAGTGGTGGCCCTCCTGATGATGTGGGCAACAGTGTTGCCACGTATCCTGCTCACACTCCTGCTATTAGATGGGACGATGACTCAAACTCAGGTGCAATCGGTTGCTGCTCCTTCATCTAATATGGGAATAGTCGCGAACGGTGAGTCTAGACATTAATTTGAAATGATCTAAAGGAATATTGATAGGATTTCAGTCGCGGTGACCGTCAATATCGATGGCAGAACTACCAGCTGACCACATGTTTAAAGTCCAGTTGATTGATGCCGTGGGGTAAGAGAACTAGCATTATTGCTTGAAAACGATCTTACTACAACATCTCTGTGTGTGACATGTGAAATACGTAATATAAAGCTGCTGGAGCATGGCTTGTATATTTGGTTGGGATATTTTCAAACAAATATGAGTACGGTTAACTAACGGATTTCAGCAGGATATGAAATGATTTATTTCGATTTTGTTATATAAATTATTCGTTGATCTGAATAAGCCATCAATATTAGCTACAGTCATTGCCATCATTACAGTAGATCATCAATCAGGGAGCGATCCCGGTGTAGTGGTTAACATCCATACCTCTCACGCCATAGTCACGAGCTCGAATCTCACCAGGACAAATTACGAAAATTCCCAAGAAGGTAAAAATTTGATTATAAAGGAATAATATAGAAAAAGATCATCCTTCCTAACATCCGAACTTACACCACTTGTCAGATTTAAGTTAAAATACATCTCTCAAACATAAGTTTTTTTCTTTTCTAACGGCAATATCTTAATTTCATACACGTATACAACCGAAAAAAGCGCAATAAATGTGACATTTTTGAACTTCTATCATGTCATATCAGATGTTTTGTAAAACATCCAGGAAACAAATATTATGTTCTATGGATGTTTTCAACGGCAAGCTTACAACATAATGATATGTTAAGTTGAAGTAATTATTGACTTCGCAAATATGTAATATGAAGCTATTTTACACTGAAAAAAAACCTACAATTTACTTTCATATTACAAAGGAATGTTATACGCGACTATAATGAATAAATAAACATATAAACTCCATTTTCTTTGGCTTCTCAAGACACAATATCGTAGCGTATAGTTATTTTACACGTTAAAATCAAACTCTTTTAAATAAGAAATTAAAAAGTTAGCAGTGTATCTCAAAGTAAGCAGTGTATTTTTCCTTTTTGCATTCTTGTAAAACGTAGAAGGTAACTCGAATAATTTATTGCATTTTTGTGAAACTTCGGCTGGAGCGCACAAAATTCAACATGACGATTTTAAAATGAAGCCTACAGTGTCAGTAAAATAAATTATGAAATTATGAGTAACAGTTTTGAGTATGAAATGTTGGTGTATCCGGTTTTGCCTTTTCTTCGTGAAAGTGAATTCTCGGCAGGTTTGCTATTCTGCCACCCCCTCTAAACTCAGTGAAAACGGTATTGCTGTATTGAGTTTACGATGCAGTTAGTATACTCAAAAAACTTTTTTTGACATAGGACTACGTCTTTGTTTTCTATACTGATGTACAATTTTGAACAAAATCGGATTACGAACGTCACGAAAAGTGGTCAGATTTTGAGCGTTAATATCTTAGTCATTTTTTAGTAAAAATTTGAAAAATCGATCCAAAATATACCTACGCATGCACCAATCGAACGAAAATATACCTACGCATCAACTTCAATAAATAATAATGTTGATTTCGGTTTACATACTATTGAAAAAAACGTAAATGTTAAGCCTCGTCTTAATAAGTATATTGACCTCTTCAGGCCCAAGGGATCATATAAGACTCCAAAAGGAAAATGGCTGTATAAATCAACATCAATTTTTCTATCTGGAAACGATAAATGAACATATGAGTTTTAGGCTTTAATGACGACCTGAATATAACGAAGATCAGAAAGTAAAAATAAAAGTCTAAAGCGTTGTTTTAGAGTATAATACAAATGCATACGTACTATTGAAATTTTGGTTGAAAACGTTATATTTTCGTATCTTCTACGTTATCCAAAATGTACTTGAGTTCAAAACTTCAGATCTACAGCTGCAACAGTAGCTTTCAGGGCTATGTAAGGCCTGTACTCGAAAAAAATGCACCGTTTTTATCCGTGTGTAGCTTTTTTTGTCTGTGGATATCGGTTCAGTGGTTATTGAGATGTCATCGAAACAAGATGAAAATCGCCGAAGAATTTTGCGCGCCGTCATGGAAAATCCGATTGCGACCATGAGATGGATCGGAAGACAACTGGAAATCACCTAGGAGTCCAGACGACCGAGCGGCGGGCTGGAAGTGGAAAAAAAATCGAAGACAGCTGACCCTGTGAAGGCCCGAAAGGTGTTGGATTATTTCAAGTGTAATCCGAACCTTTCGATTCGAGACGCGGCTCTGAAGACAAAATGTTCCGCCTGGTTTGTTCAGCAAACCATGAAACGAGCTGGGCTTCGTGTGTTCAAGGCTCGCGTGATCAACAAAATACGGTGGCCAAATCCCGCGCAAGAAAGCTGTATCGAGAGTGGTTAACGAAACCGATGTGTGTGGTTATGGATGACGAAACCTACATCAAGGAAGAAAGTGGACAAATTCGCCAACAAAATACTTGCTCTGGCAGGCCATATGCCAATGCGGTAAACTCAGTAAACCGTACATCACAACGGGTACCATCAACAGCGAAATTTGCCGCACCGAGTGCCTCCAGAAGCGTCTGTTGCCCTTCCTGCGGTCCCACGGAGGCTAACATTATTTTGGCCAGACCTGGCATCATGCCATTACGCGCGATCGACGTTGGATTGGTACAGAGACAATAACGTTGTTTTTGTACCAAAAACCGCCAACCCCCCAAATTCACCAGAGATTCGTCCGGTAGAAAGATTTTGGGCCTTAATGAAGGCCAAAGTTCGAAAATCGTCCTAGGTGTTTAAGAACGAGCTGAAGTTGGAGAAATAATGGATGAAAGTGACCAAAAAGGTAGGCTCCACCATTGCACAAAATGTAATGAGGGGTCTTAAGGGAAAGGTGCGGGCTTTCAGCGATGGAAAGGAAATTGAATAAAGTAATTATGCTGAAACATAATCCATATATATATATATTAGTTCATTTCATTGAAGTTTCAAAAAAACCTGACTTAAAATGAATTTTTGGTGAACACTTTTTTCTGGTGCATTTTTTTCGAGTACAGGCCTTAAGATTATGATATATTTTAAATCATATTGAATGAAAGGTCAAGAGTTATTACTACATAACTTTGTAATGTTGTAGGTCATCAGAACCTTGCGTTGTCCTTGAATTTAGAACCTCAGATCTATATTAGTAACTATAGCTGCGTATTCAACCATAATCAGTGAACATTTTTGAACATAAACAAACATTACGAAATAAACTGGGATGATCGGGGTCATCCAAACTGTCCTTGTGTACAGTACATAAAAATTACAGATGGTAACAGTAGGTTTTTGGAGTATACAAAGGAGAAATATGTATTTAACAATATTCATTGAATATTTTAAAAGGTCATCAGACATAATGTGACAAGCTTGGGATATTCTAGGTCATCCAAACTGTGCTTCAGCTCAAAACATAAAATCTACAGTTTTAACAGTGGCTTTACGGGCTATATAAGGTGACTATATGTATTCAAACATATTCAATGAATCTTTTAAAAGGTGAAAAGTCATTATTGTATAACTTTCTAATCCTCTAGGTCATACAAACTGTCCTGTTGTTCAGAACTTAAGATTTACTGTTGTAACAGTAATGTTTAGGCAATACAAGGTAACAATAAATATTCAAACATATTCAATTAATATTTTTCAAAGTCGGTTCAAACATTATACAGCAATATGACATGTTCGGGGTCATCCAAACTATTCTGGAATTCAAAACATAAAATCTACAGCTGTAACTGTAACTTTCTGGATCAAGCAAAGTAACAATAAGTATTTGACCAATTGAAGTGATTCTTCTGGAAGCTAAACAGGTAATGCGATATCATGGGATGTTCTAGGTCACGAAAACCTTCATTTAGTTCAGAAGTTAGGAGCTACAGTCATAATATTCGCTTTGCAAGCTATGAAAGGAGACAATATGCATTCAAAAACATTCAGTGAATCTTCTTTATGATCACCAGTCATTATCAAATTATCTTGGGATGTTCATGTTCATAAAAACTAACATGAGTTTAGTACTTAAGGCATGCAGTAGTAACCGTAGCCTCTTGGGCTAAACAAAACTACGATAACTATTCAAACATATTCATTGAATATACTGAATTGTCCACAGACATCATAGGATAATCTTCAGGTCTGCAATTGTAACAGTAGCTTTATGGGCTATACAAAGTTAAGTTAGTTTATTTGGCATGAATATCCCAAAATAATCTCATAATGTCTGTTGGTTTTCCAGGGTAATCGTTGAATATGTTTGAATGGATATTATAATATTGCAAAGCGGATAAAACTATAGCTGCAACTGTAGATTGTATGTACTAAACTCCAGGACAGTTCCTTGCGAATTTCAAAAACATATATCCAACTTTTTTCAACTAACGTTTGCATTTAAAAAAAATGACTTTTTCGTACGGTGATAAAAAAAGCTAAGACAGATAATTGGTTTTGATAAATTTCCCATGGAAGGTAATTATTTAAGCTTACTTGCAAAACAAAATTCTACACCCTTGCCAGCGGCCTTCCGACAGTTAACCGGAACATTCGCCATGGCGGACGAAAACATGCGTGTATGCATGTTTTTTAGTTCTTTCTTCGTTTTATTTATCAATTCCTCCTCAGTTTTCGCGACAAAATTGTTGGAGTAGATCTTACGCTTCAGGTTGGCCTAGAAATTCTTGATGGGGTGCAGCTGGGGGACGTTGGGCGGGTTCCCCGACTTGGGTACCACATCGATATTTAGTCGCTCCATCTCCTCCAACGATCGATCCGACTAGTGAGCCGACGCCAGATCCGGCCAGAAGATCGCGTCTTCAGCCTAATGGTATTTCTTGATGAACGACGCAACTTCCGGCAGGCATTACGTACTATACATTTTCCCGTTCACGGCCAGTCCGTAGCGAAAGAAGAGCGGCTTTGACATCCCCTTCTTGCTGATTGTCAGCCACAGCAGCACCTTCTTGAAGAACTTGGTGCGTGAAATGAACTTCACCTCGGAGATTACTTCCTTCGTGGGGGAAGTAAAATACGCTCTGCCAGTCGTTGACATCCAAGGTGAGATAGGTCTCGTCGTCCAGTAGACGCGACTTTCGCTTCCTGACATGTTTGTTCATGTTCGCCAGGTACTTTTACACTGTTTGGTCGGTTGAACCGGGCCAAGCGCACGCAGCGTTGTGGCCTCTGTTCCCTCGATCTTCCGCTTCAGCATCTTTTGGAGCTTCTTGTCGCTCAGGGTCGTCGGCCGTCCGGAACCGGGCTTTCTTTCGATGCTCTGATTGTTGTCTAATAGTGTCAAGGTGGTGTAGATGCCGGAACGGGCGTATTCGGCGTACACAAAGTGCCGCACGATGTCCGTTTTCGACGAGGCGGGGTGCCGTTCTTTGAACGCGCATACTTCTGAAAGGAGTTGTTTCACTGTTTTTGCCATCACGGTTAGAATTCAACTGACAGAGCTGTCGAATTTTGTCTGCTGACTCATGGGCTACTATGATTGAAGCTGCATGGGTAGTTTCGTCAGTGCGGGTGAAGGTGAATCCTTGAAAAAATTTTGTCCATTTATTTTAATGCAAACGTTTTTTTCCATGTTATTGAGCATCAATTAAATCAGAACACACCAAATTAATTATGTAAAAACACATGGAAAGTTTTCAGCCTGCAAGAGTTATATAAAAAAATATAGCATTGTTCAATCTGGATGGCTTACATTAAGTTGCGTAGTCCTACGTCATTATTTCGAACAACCCAATGGGGCTGTACCTTGTTTTTTTTTTTGAATTTGTTAGGGTAAAGATTTTATTTTATGCGCAACATTTATTTTTGATTCACTATGAACATATATCACATTCATTTTTTTCATATTACGTATCTGCTTACGTAAAAATCGTATTCAGCTTATCCTTTGTTTTTCTTTATAAATCGTGTTCAGCTTGTTTTTTGCGTGCTCTATACTTTAAAAGTTCGCAGTCATTGAAATTTGACACAATGCGTTCAAAATGCCGCCAACGCAAATTTCTCATACATTCTAGTCTATCCATGCTAACCATCAATTCAATTGAGAAGGCAAACTTTCCCTCAACAATCATTATGGTGGTGTACATAAGCAAGATTCAATTCTAATAATATTCACCAAAGAAGTCATTGGTTACGTTTGCGGCACCCGAGCAAAGGATTATACCAAATTTATAACAAATTCTATTACCAAGTTATCATTGTTTTATCACTTAATATGTTATCATTGTGGCTGAATAAACTGCCAAAATAACAGAATAAATAACAAGAAAATACTCGTTGAGTATAAAAATAACAGCTTATTTTATTATCACTGCGAATATCTTGATAGCAAATCCTTTATTGTAAGCAAATTTATTGGAATAATTTCGAATAATGCTATTAATTTGAAATAAAATTCTCACGCTAATATCCTTAACTAACTATTTTGAGAAAAACATAATTTCTTGTTCAAATAGGCTGGTAATAGTTATAGTTTTGTAACGTTCGTCGAAAATGTTATGTTGAAACAAAATTAGCCAACGGTGATAACAAACTGTGCTATGCGATAACAACGATCAAAATCAAAATGGTATCTGGGACAATAGAACCTGTTACTTCATGATACCAGCTTGTTATTTTCCTTTGCTAGTGCATTGACTCTCGTGAAAGAAATCGCGATAATTTTTCTCGCTCAGTATGATGCAACGCGCATTACAATTGCTATCTTTTAGGTAGATTCATTTGATTGCTGGCATTTAATGAGGAATTTCGCAATATTTGACGCGACTTTAGGGTTGATTAAACAATGTGCCACGTTTGCTCCTATTCTACGCCTTTTTAAAGGGAATAAAAAAGGCAGCCTGTAACGTTGTCCAAAGCCCATTTTGGGAAACCCGAATGGCCGCGCGATGCTTGGTAAACTTGACTTAATAATAGCTGAAGTAATCATTAATCTAATTTTTAGATAATTAAAAAGTAATCTTCGTGCTTCAGTTTTAGGCCAAAACGTTTAGTTTACTCCGAAGTTAGCATCGCATTCAAATCAAGCAAATCCGCAAGTGCGAAGGAGGATGGTACAAAATGCACCGTTTAAGCAACACCGTGAATAACTTGGGGATGGAAGCTGAAATTTAAGAAGAAGTTATTGAGGATGGTGCATTACGATGTGTTCGTTGTAGATAAAATATGATTTAAATTCAAAACGATAATTTTTCATGATTTTTTAAACCTCTTTCAATTTGATCCCAAAACGACATCGGGGTAAAACGCCTGTTGAATTGCTCAATATGCACCCCAAAATTGGGGTAAGACGCACCACAACACTGGGATATTATGCACCACACACACTCAAAAAAATCGTCACGTTATTTCCACGTGAAATTTTACGTTACTTTCACGTGAACACGTAACCAAATCTTTTTCAGTAAAATCAGGTGAACATTGAGTGCCAGTGAATTGTACGTGAAAAATCACGTAGCAATTATATGATTTTCACGTAGAATGTGGATTTACGCGGAAATCACGTAGTTGTTACGTGAATTCTACGTGTTTATTACTGGTTTTGGCAGTGGACGAAAATTACGTGCGTTTCACGTGGAAACAACGTGACGATTTTTTTGAGTGCATTATTGGAATAGAATGCACCGCTTGTAAAAAGTAAAAACACGGCTATAAAAAAATACTCATTAGAGGTGTAAAGATGAAACATATGGCCACGTTTTCTTAGCTCTGTTTGGTAGTCAAGCAGCCTATGGATTTATAATAAAGTTGGTGTAAAACATAGTGATATGTTGCCAACTCTTCATTATATACACGCTTAGAAAAAAGTACCCAAAGGAGCAGTTAAGTGTGGGAAGCACGTTGGGTATAATTGTGTTTACCTACCATTGGGTTCAAATTTGTTACTTTTGAAATTTAACAGAATTTTAACAGAAGTATGTAATTTGTATCCAAAGTTGGCTTCATACATTAAACCGCTCCACTGGGTATTTTTTTCTAAGCGTGTAGATGTATACATAACGCCACGGTGCGTTCTGCTCTAGTTTTGCATGGTTTTGTCTAAAATTGTCTCAAAATATGAGGAATTATAGTGAAGTTTTGTGGTGTGCCATATATGTGAAGTGAATTTATTATAAACCATGGATATTCACGCGTGGTAAAAGCTTATTTGATTTACTCTATTATTGACATGTGAGGTACATTTTCTTCAATTTTGATCATATTTTGGTGTATTTAGTACCATGTTGTACCTCAAAATTATCAGTTATGCTGTTTTATTTAAAAATTAATAAAGTTTTATTCCATTTAAGCTATAGCTATGAAGGTTTCCGCATATTTATTGAGAGGGTCATTCTACCCAACCAGTGCGTTTTGTACTGTTCTCCCCTACCTCAATCCGAGTATGGTTTCAACTTCAAACGTTCGCACTGACGTGTCTCACACAGCATGCAGACCCTGGTTCTGGGATAGAATTTTACAGAATCAATAACGCATTAGCTATCAATTTGTATGAAATTCAAGATCACGGTGATGCATACTTTTATAATTTTGGGTACTCTGATCATGAATGTGACAAAAAAAACATTATCAGAGCTGTGACTTTTTTCGGCGATCTCGAGAATCTCTATTGTCTGAAATGTATTTTATGATTCCTCGATTAAAAAAAACGATGAACATTCATTGGAGATTTTCCCTTCTTTCTATCATGAGCAGGGTTTTTTTTCTATTCTTAAAACTTTCTTCTACCACGATTGGTTGATCATTTTACGATGCAGATTTTTCCTAATTTTGAATACGAGCAGTTATTTCGACAGTGTGGTTACCAAACTGAAATTCCGTGAAAACCGGAAAAACCCCTGGTAGTGGAAGTTATCGGAAAAAATAGAAACCCCGGGAATTTTATAGAAACTTCATAATTCCGGGACAATTTGAAAACAGATTTATTATCAGAATCCAACTACATCAGTTGACTATTTTTCGGTGCAAACCAGCCGAAACTATGCATTTCGATAACTATTATTGTATAGCTGCCTTCTGTTCGTAGCCAGTAGATCGATCGATCCCTTTGAGAAACATAGAATTCCATAAAGTTCCGCTACAGCAATGCAAAAAAGAAGCCTACCGTTGGTGAAGTTGTGAATTTTGTGAATTCGTCGAACACTGACCCCGGTCAAATAGAAGCTGCACATCGCATGGCACGTAGTGTGTACATGGATCGGAAGCGATATATTTTTTATGCCGGTAACAAAGAAATTTTTTTCTTTTGCAAGACTGCCGGACACCGCGTGAATGCAGGCCACAAGCGATAAGTCCAAATTAAGGTAAGTGAAAATTAGGGCCTTATACGCCTCCCCAAGTTATAACACATTGGGCGGGGGGTGATTTAGGGTATCAGTTGATCAAAAGATCAGTTGGTCGACATAAGAAAATTAGAAATATAAGGTGTGGCCCAGTTAGAATTGGAACATAGACTATTGCGCATATTTCGGATATACATTAACAGAATAGTATTTTGTTTAAATTAAAATGCTCAACTTTATGTTAACTTTAGAGGGAAAATACAAAAAAATAATCATCTCGAATTCGAAGAAATTTGCGGACTTTTCCCGGAATACGTTTCATCAACCGACGCACATTATTCTCATCCATCGTTTTGGCAATCTTATTTCACTTGGTTGTCAATTCATGGATGCTTTTGACGACACTACCATTCACCTTCAGCCTCCTCTTCATAATAGCCCAAAATCTTTCTATCGGTCTGAGCTGGGGACAATTTGGTGGGCTGAGTTGTTTCGGTATAAACTGAATCTCGTTGGTTTCATACCACTGTAGCATTGTTTTACTGCAATAACAACTTGCAAGATCTAGCCAAAACATGACAGGTTCATTGTGGAATCTGATGAATGGCAATATTAGCTTTTGGAGACTTTCCGTTCTATACAGCTCTGAATTAAATGTCTTATCAGAGATGAAAACCTTGGTATTCCTACCGCAGCTACAGATGCCGTGTCATATCATGTATTTACGTGCACATTTATCTGCAAACACAAACTTGAATTTGGCAGGAACATCTCCCTGAGCCGTAGCCAAGTAGATTTTTTATCCCGGTAGCTGTTTGAAATCGGCCTTTACATAGGTTTCATCATCCATAAGGAGACAGCCATTGAATTTTGTCAACACCTGATCATAAAGTTTTCAAGCACGGATTCCAGCTACATTTTTCTGCCTTTGATCCCTATTTGGTTGTCTACCGGCACGGTATAACTTGTTGCCTTCCCGGAGACGAATCCGTTGCACGGTACCGCGTGCGGCGCGCAACTTTTTGGCCAAATCGTGGTCTGAGATGTTGGGGTTTGCCTTAATGATCTTCACTTTCACTTTTTTTTAAAACACTATTTGAAAAAAAACTTTTTTGAGCGTATTAGTACAACGATTGTGATTGGGAAACTAGGAGAATTTAAAATGATTTTTTGATGATTTAATGATCTTGATAAATTTGTGCCGCAGTTGACGGTTGACAGTACCCATCCGGCGCTTGCTTTGAGGCTTGCGATCCGTCGACAAAGTTTCTCTGTAAGGTCTGTATCCACAATATTCCGGACATAAATTTTGCATTATATTTCCGTCGTAGTTGTTTATTTCAGATTCATGGGTTGTGTTTTAACAATTCGTGAAGACAAAACATAGTTATTCGGTATTTGCATAAAATTTTCGAACTTTGCGCTTAACTCCATCTATTAGGGTTTGTACAGACTCTTGAGAAATCGTAGAAGCCGTCTTTGTCCAAATTTTTTGGAAGTGTTTGATGTCTTTGATTCCTTGCTTCTTTACAGAAAGCTTCCGCTTCATTAGAGCCCAATATCTCTCGATTGTTCGTAGCTCTGGCCAATTTGGTGGGTTTGAGGATTTTGGTACAATGTTCACTTGATTTGCTTAGTACCACTCCATCACAGTTTCATTCCAGGTTTATATTTACAGGATACAGATTTTACTTTTTCAAAACACGCCACATGGTATTTCGGGAGAAAATCCAACACTTTTGCAAGTTTTGGCCCTGACCACGAAGGGTCTTCCAAATGATTGAGCACAATTATTTTTCTTCTTTCTTCCTACATTTTGTATTTCTCTGTAACACGTTCGAACTGCACCGTCAAAAAAACCTGATAATGTTAATATTATAGGGAACACATAAGATGTCATACGCTGTAAGAATTAAAAATGATTGTTCCAATACTAAATGGGCCCTTATTAGTTCAAAATCAAGAAAGCATGACCGTACTTGATCTTTCTCGTTCAGATCGCCGAACAGAACAGTTTATTATCGACAGACTTGTTAAATTCGGAGTAAGAAATGTCGTGAAGTGTTAGTTGAAGTTAGTTGAAGTTTTGTGTATTGCCAGAGTTTATATTAATTGAAAAGCTAATTGGAAAACAATCGTGAGTCAAGATTATCCTGAAAATTGAAAAAAGTAAGCTTGTTAGTGACTTGGATAGTCACAGTCACCAAACGTGAACACGTGCCGTGGGTTTTTTTTTGCGGGCGAGTGCGACTCGAGGAGATTGTGCTGACAGGAACAGTTCCCCTAGCTACAGCTAACGCAGCACCCAGAAACTATCTGCTTGCTATTGGAGAAACTGTGGGCAATCCCCTGGGGATATTCTTTGTCTCGCGGCTGCGTGCCACTAAGAATAGTTTCAGAGAGCGTAGTCATCGGAGAAGGATGTTTGGCTTCGCAAGCACCACATGTCACGATGTGGTTGCCACAATCCGCGAGTGATCAGTCTGGAGAAAGTCTGCCGTGTATCGCCCAGACTCACGTCCCGGGAAAAAAAATGAACAACCAGTCCCTATAAGAGTCCAGCAGTACAGAGCACATTTCCAACCTCACCTACAGATGCAAGAAGTCCTCGTACGGAGTGCTGTAACCTCACCAAAACCGGTTGTATCAGTGAACCAAGTCCATCTTCCGTGCATACTGAAGGATCCCTGCAATCGATAGTCTACCAACGAAACTCAGCGTGCGACGTTTCGGCGCTAACCCACTTCGACGACAGCGAACGGTAAACGGCAAAGGCGTCGTATTCACCATCTCCGCTGCCCAGGGTGGGCAAGGCAGATGATCAACTTTCGGCGAAACCTGTAAGTACATGAACCGGGTTTTAAGTATTTACACAAATACACCTAATGCTGGAGAAGGGCCTAGAAATTGTATTAGTAAAGACAGAAAGGGGAAAGGGAAACTGGGAGTAGAAGGACTCAGGTATAGGGTACACACTGAGGGCATGAGTTCACAAGATAGGAGAAGGTAGGGACAGGGAAATGTTTTAAAATCTAAATACAAAATTAACCCATCAACTATAGACTACATGTGAGCTTAATAGAAGTTTAAATTATTTGGTCAACCAACAGGGAGTTTGTGGTCGATGAATTTGGGGAATCTCTTGGGATAAGGAATTGGCAAAGGAAGTTATGGAAGCGTTGGACATCCTTGAAGGTGGATCCTGCTGTAGGATTGAACAAAGAGCTAGCATGGCAAACCGATCTTGAGTTCTGGCAGACGGCTCTCGTCGTCTGGCGCAAAAGTCAGAACTTGGAAGCTGTAAGCCTGTCGTAAGCTGTACGATAAATTGTGGACAAAACAAACGTCAAAGCAGACTTCAAGCAGCTTCCTGATCTTGAGTTTTATACCGCATTACAACGTGGCAAAGTTGACGATCACTTGAAGGCCAAAAAGTTATCGAAGTTCTCTAAAAAGTACATGGTTTGTCAGGCTATTTGTAGTTGTGATTTGAAGAGCAATATCTTCATAACAACAAGTAGAATTAACAAACAAGTTTACACCAATGAGTTCTGTGTTCTTTTGGCGTCTTGCAATTATTGGAAAGTGGCTCAGGAGGGGTTTATCGGTTTTAATAAAAAATGTAATTGATCGCTACATATTAGGCTGAGGCAAGACACATACCCTATTTGTTTTTGTTGTCGAAAGAACATATCTTAGTTCGTGTTACATTTTATGTCTTAATAATGTATGTGTATGTATGTTAGAAGCCAGCATCCTAGCGTGGACCTTGCCCTGCATGTGGTTCCACTTAACAGAAAGATCATGCTTTGTTACCGTTTTAAATTCAACTTACTGCTGTATGAAGGGCCAAAAAGGGTTGGGCAGGCCCGTAAGCAGAGACACTTACACGAAACCTGCGGGAATAAGAGAATCTCCTTCCAACAATATGATCCGATAAAATGAATAAGAAAATACGCAATTCAATTAAGCTTTCCACTAGATGTTTTGTTTGAGAAAGGCGCGTCAAATTCAGACATACATTTTAGGTCTTAATAATAGTGACAAAACTTGGATTGAGCCATCGAGGATGAGTTTGAAATAAGGAAACATGATAAGGCTTGAATTATTTGAATTCTCATTTTATAGAGTTGTTCTTCTATAGTTTGAAGTGGTTAGGACTGGAGTTCTGATGCGAAGGCACATTTTTTAGTTCAAATTGGAGGCGGAATATAAAAAAGAATTTTATGGAGCTACATACGCAAGAAAGCAAGATAAATTCCGGTTTCTAAGCGGAGAAGTGATGTGCTTCTTACTTACCTTACCAATCAGACCAAGGCCGTTGTGGCATCTGCTGTACACAAAACTTGTCACCATTGTATTCGGTCCACGCCATACCTCACCAGCCTCGCTGTCTGTGGAGAGATGGCAGGTCACCTACCACTTGATAGATCCACCTTGCTCGTTGCGCGCTTCTTCTTCTTGTACCCGTCGGTTCGTTTTCGAGAACCATTTTAACAAGGCTGTAATTGTTAACTTTGTAGCTCTTCGAACTTTGTTCGGTCTTAGTGTCATTTGCTGTTCAAAGAAGGCTTGATTGCCAGCCATTATTGCACCTGTGTATTTCTCTGCTGCTGGCATTATCCGCGGTCATCAATGAGCCCAGATACACGAATTCGTCTACTACCTCGATTAACCTTATTCACCGGCGATCTGAACTCGTGGTAGGAGGCTAACATTGTCTTCTCATGAGCCTCTTCCTTTCATGTATTTTGTTTCAATCACAAGCCCTACCAGTTTCAGCATTAAATCGGATGAATATGCCCGCCATCGTTTCAAACTTACGTGCTGTGATATCAACATCGTTGACGAAGCCAAATAGTTGGGCAGACTTCCTGAAGATTGTGTCACTCATGTCCATCCCAGGTCTTCGAATCACACCCTTTTATGCAATGTTAAATAACAAACACGACAATCCATCACCTTGCCGTAATCCTCTCCGAGATTCGAACGGGCTCGAGAGTGTCCGTGATACTAAGACGATACTCTTTACTCGATCCATCGTTGCTTTGACCAATCGCGTCAGCTTTTCCGAAAATCCATATTCGTGCATGATTCGTCATTGCTGGTCTCGATCGATTGTAGCGTGTTGTGCTCCTGGATTTCGCCAACATCATGCACAAAAAGCTATCAAGTATTTTGGAGCAGCTTAAAAACTTTGAAATCAAAGTTATGCCCCATTTGCCAAACGAATGGGGAAAGATCGCCGTCTTCGTTTTCGATAGCCGAGAGAGAAAACTGGAACATTTGTAACTTGACCAGGCAAATCAATAATATTTGTTTCCGAATGCCAGAATGTTCATCAAGGAAACGACATCGAACATGTACACACTTAGAAATTATTAATTTTACACGAGACGTAATTCATGTTTGTAAAAAGTCGGGGAACGTAAAGAAAGATTTCGTGTAAAATTATGTCTCCTGAGACTGGCACATACGCAATTCGACGAAAGACGTGTTTGATTGAATTTATTTCCGCATCTCTTTGAACTCATTCTTATGTGCTAAAGGACGCTCGCGTGTGTCGGTCTCAGGAGACAGTAATTTACATGACATTTTGGTAGTGTGTAAGGACACATCGACATAAATTGTACACAGTAACTAGTAACTACACAGATTAAAAGAAACATTGAATTTTCTCCGTTATCTAATGCTAGATTTGGCAGAAAATAATATCCCATCATGTAAATTTAAGCCAGATAACGCCTAAATCTATCATGTTGTATGGAAAATTGCAAAAAATGGTGTACGGCGCATGAAAGATTGCAGACAAATTTCTTTGTTTACGCCTCCTTTGGCTTGGAATTAAACAAGAGGAACTTTTACGCGTCTGTTTACATTCACTTTTTTTTTTCTGTGTAGTCACCCTCAACGACAGGTAGAGAAATGAAGAGAAGAAGAAAACAAATATTCTCTTCAGTGATTGCGACCAGGGATGACGCCAAGTGGAGATTCCTTCACAACACAAAAGCATCAAAAAATTTAAATTTGTGTTATTTTTTGCGCACAAATAAATTAAGGGTTGTGAACGATGATATTTCCGATTTTGTTATTTTTTGTTACGGCCAACCTAATGGCCACCCTTTGCTATCTACCGATATCAAATACCTGATTCTACGTTACTATGATTCTATCAAAAAAGCTATTGTTAGAGATGAAATGAAAGAATAACATTTTTTAATTGATTACACTAGATACATCCAATGCTTGAGGAGTGCCGCCGACTGTTGCCTATGTGAGTCCTTCACTTGTATGCAATGAAAACAATTGCCGTTTTACCTTCAAGCATTTTCTATTTCATTTATGAAAAATATTGCAACCTTCTGTATCTAGGGAACCAGTTGCGACTCACGGCAGCAATCTGAGTAATGGTTGAAAACATGATAGTATTATTCGCAGCCAAATCACAGCATGACTTGGAGGTGGATTATCCAATCCATTAGATTTTCATAGCAGAAGTTATATTCTCAGATAATTCACACTGAAGCACGTTCCTGTCTCTTTTTCATCAATAAACAGCGATCAACCTTTCCGATGATCCGATGTCGCTGGTCTAGTAGGTATTAAAATCATTAGCACCCAACAAGTTTCTCACATCGAGAGATGGTGACCAAAAGAGAAGCTCGTTCACTTTTCCCAAATTAACCTCGAAACGACACCCAATCCTCATTCTTCTCAAGTTCTGTCAACTGCCACATCACTTGATCCCAGACTACCCGCTTCCCTTACTCTGAAGGAACCCGCATTGGAACCGAAGTGGAATAGTCCATTTTATCTTATCGCACTTAATTTTTATTGGCCATTAAAAGTCCCGTTTCTCAATTTATACGTGTCACGTTCATTGGCGATAATGACGAGCGATTAAATATGTATTTTTGAAAAATAATTTGTCATTTTCCGCACCGGGAAATTTATCTGGCCTTTCTCACGGGAGGTATGTGTGCACGGGGAATAAATTGTGAAACATTCACGTGCGACATCGTTTGTGCGTTTTGGATAGGTTTGGTTTCATCGGTTGATAAAATTAAACGTGCTGGAAAAACAGTCAAAAGGGAAACACCGTGCCGCTTTTTGCGTGCCTGTCGAAACGTATCGTCGAGAGGAGGAGTTATTTTGGGCGATGCAAAATTATAAACTGACCATGTATAATTTTGGCGTTACCTTAGTTTATTCTTCCTCGCATCGAATGCGTCGGACATTTTATCAGAGGGACAGATAGAAATGCTTGTATTTCGTATATGATCGACAGAATTGAATAATTTCTTAGGATGAAATATATCTTATTACATTTCATTTCGGGCACTAAGTGAACTATTACTGAACTGAAATTACCCTATTTAAGTATCTAATACTTAAAACTGAACAACCGAAATGTTAAAGTTAGAACAGTAGTAGTAGTTCGATCGACGCGAGTATGTATCGATAATATTCGTAGATTAAACTGCTTCAAATGTGAAGTTCTACCGTTTTTTCACCACCGTAAAAAACCCATCGCGATCCGGAGTGCCCGAATTAACTGTAACGGAGTGC
The DNA here is from genome assembly GCA_034211315.2 of Aedes japonicus. Taxonomy (NCBI): domain Eukaryota; kingdom Metazoa; phylum Arthropoda; class Insecta; order Diptera; family Culicidae; genus Aedes; species Aedes japonicus. The sequence goes on along the minus strand of JASCZW010003720.1, from coordinate 16,960 downwards.
CCGAACTAAAGACTGTATTCGATGAAATTTGGACACACGCAATTGTTCGTAACTTTTTAGCGTGTGGGTAAAAATTATTGAAATTTTAACTGAATGTATTTCATTGTGTTGTGCAATATGCAATTGTGCAATGAGTTTCGTGAAAATCGGTCGAGTGATTTCAGTGATAGCTTCGAATGAAGAAATAGTGCGCCAACAAATTTTGGGCACTCACTTCGAAAACCCAAACGCTGCTCATCGATGGATCGGAAAAGAGCTCGGAATCGTACATTCAACCGTATCTCATGTGATCAAAACGTTCAAGGATCGTAAGACAACCAAGCGGAAAAATGGTAGTGGCAAAAAACGTGGCACATCAAATCCGGAGAAGGCCAGGATGGTATTGAACCAATTTAAGCGTTATCCCAACATTTCGATCAGAAATGTTGCGAAATAGGCGAAAGTTTCAGTTTGTTTTGTGCAGAAAACAATGAAACGTTCTGGATTACATGTGTACAAGGTCCAGAGGCACCAAACCGGAGCGATAAACAGAACTCGGTGGGCAAAACTTTTGCAAGAAAACTGTACAGGGAGTGGCTCACAAAACCGTTCTGCATTGTGATGGACGATGAGACCTACATTAAAGCCGACACCAAACAACTGCCAGGACAGGAACACGACGTCGCCACCTCTAAGTTGGCCGTTCCGGAGAGTGTACGGAAGAAGAAACTGTCGAAATTCGCCAAAAAATTCCTTGTCTGGCAAGCGATCTGCGGATGTGGCAAAATGAGTCAGCCCTTCATCACCTTTGGGACCGTCAACGGACAAATCTACAAGGACGAATGCCTCCAAAAACGACGTCTGCCCTTCTTGAGATCTCACGATGGCCCTACACTGTTTTGGCCGGATTTGGCATCTTGCCACTATGCCCGGCCCGTCTTAGACTAATACAAAGATAATAATGTAGTTTCTGTACCAAAAGACGTCAACCCTCCAAACACTCCGGAACTTCGCCCAATTGGAAAATGTTGGGCAATCATGAAGGCAAAGCTCGTTAAAACTCCAAAACTGATAGAAAATGAACTTGAACTAAAGAAAGTGTGGTTAAAAGTAAGTAAGCAAGTCGGTCCTATCATTGACCAAAATTTGATGAAAGGGATCAAGGCAAAGGTGCGGGCATTTGGGTTGGGAGAAGAGGTTCAATAAACCAATGATGTCAAAACTTAACCATTTAGTAGTACTTTATTTCCAGAAAGTTTGAAAAGAATCGGGCTCAAGAAAAATTTGTGGTTACCTATTTTGTGTGTCCAAATTTCATCGAATACAGTCTTTAATCGTGTTATCCAGTCCGTATGATATTTGGTTGGCCGTTTCTATTCGACCGAAAGTTTATCTGCAGTTGATTGTGACTTCTCCTTTGCTTTTGTGCCTTTCAAGATTGATATCAACAGTCAACACTCTGTAGTGACCCACACATGCGCACTCAGATTGTGTTGCTTGTCTCTATCTCTTCACACTCGCAATGACGAACGTACAACGTACTCCTCCTGCTGTTGGAACCTGCAAAAACACACCCTTGACGAACAGGCCTGATGACCAAAACTGGGTGAATACGGTTTCTGCGGAGTGCAATGATGATAATGCACATTCAATTACACTTCAAGGTATGTTGCAGACGATGATGCGGCAGTTTCAGCAAACGCGGCAGCTTATCGACACGGTGAGCACCGAAATACACGATGTAAACATCAAAATTGATTCCGTTAAAACTGAGCTGAAGAACGACATAAAACCGGCCAGGAATGAATGCACAGCCAAATATCAACACCACGACGCTACATTGGATTTGCTGAATTCAAGGGTGTGTCCCAGAAAATCGGAGCCCTGCAAAATCGAAACGAACTCATCATAAGCGGCATTCCATTCCAAAACGGTGAAAACCTACACGCGACGCTCTCGGCAATCGGTAAACACCTAGCAGTGAACGACACGATAACTATGGCGCGAAGCAGCCGCATTAAATCCAGCAGAAACTCTGACAGCGACGGTCTTATCGCTGTTGAATTCGCTCTGAAGGCAACACGGGACGAGTTCTTCAATGCGGAAACGAGATCGAAAGCTGAGACACATTGGTCTGGATTCTGATCGTCGGGTGTATATCAATGAGAACCATTCCATCGAAGCGCGCCAGCTTACGTCGGCTGCGCTACACCGGAAGAAGGCGGGTAAACTGGTATCTGGTATCTTGCAACTGATGGGCCACCCATCGCCATTCAGTCCGAGGATGAGCTGAATAAATATTTGTAATTATGTTATGTGGTATTTTTATATTGTAACATTTTGAGTTGAAAATTGTATGTAAGAGATATTTGTTTTCTGCTCCTCCGTAATTATGCAGCTCCAGAGAAATTGCTTCCCTTACTACATTTATCTGCCACGGAAATTCCCAAAGTCTCTGTGGTCGTAAGTATAGTAAGCTAGATGAGGTGCGAAACGTCTTGACGGACTCTAAGGTTGAAATTGCGTGTTTTACTGAAACATGGCTTAATTCTAAGAACAGCGATCGCAGCATTGGCGTCTCTGGTTACTCCGTTGTGAAGAACGACAGAGCGTATAAGCGTGGTGGAGGTATCGCTGTTTACTACAAGGAGCATTTAACCTGCTCAAAAGTTTTTGGCACGACACTCACAGAAGAATCAGCGAACTAAACTGAATGTCTGGCGTTGGAGTTTAGAGTGGACTGTCATAAGATCCTGCTAATGACCGTCTACAATCCTTCGAAAAATGACTGCTCGCCTTTTTTGGCAGAAAAGTTGGCTGAGACCGCCGTTTGCTACGAAAAAAAATTCCTGGTGGGGGACTTCAACACTGACTTACTACGGCCCAGTAACAAGCGTACGTTTTTTGAATCGATGCTACGTACCTATTCGTTGTAGCCCGTTAGTGGAGAACCAACATTTTTCCACAATAGAGGATGCTCGCAACTTGATCTTTTCCTAAGTAACAGAAACGATGAAGTTTTGCGGTTCGGCCAAGTCAGCTTTCCTGGATTGTTTACGGTTGAATTGTTGCGTCAGTTGATATTGAAATCTCACGGACCTCCAACCCGCGCAATTACGATGATTATGCAAATTTTGATACGCATGCTTTGGAAACCACAATTCTGCACATCCCCTGGAACCTTTTCTACACGATTGAAATCCCGAACGAATCTATGCAATTCTTCAACGCACACGTTAAAGGAGTTCATGATGAATGCATCCCTCTCCGTGGCAGTACCAGTCGGCGTCGGTATAATCCGTGGTTTTCTGATAGTGTCCGTCAGTCCCTGCTAGAGCGTAACTTGGCGTACAAGGATTGGTTGCAAGCTCCAACACAGTTGAAGGACGTCAAGCGGCAACGGTACAAGGTGCTGAGGAATCGCGCTAACACTTAAATTACCCAAGCCAAACAGCAGTACCTAAATCGTTTTTTGGACAGCAAAACTCCGTCTAAAACCCTAAGGCAGCGAGTAAAGAGTCTTGGAGTCGGCAAGGATAAACAGTCGTGGCCTTATGAGTTCGATCCAGCCGAGGTGAATCGCACATTCTCAGCTAACTTCATAAACAGTTCCCATCGAGATACAACGCCTTTGAAATCAGCACCAGTATCGCTGCACAGCTTTTCTTTTCGACCTGTGCGTTATTGGGAAATCGTCAATGCCATCTGGGACATCAAATCAACAACTGTGCAACACATTACACATTTATTCATGTTTATTGAAAGTTCCACCTCTCCTGACTCCTGGAAGCATGCGAAAGTTTTACTATTGAAGAAAAAACGCATTTGAACGACATTAACAATCTGCGACCCATCAGCATACTTTGTGCGTTGTCGGAGGCTTTTGAGAAGCTTATCAAACATCAAATGACCTCCTGCATTGAAGGTAAGGGCTTGTTGACTGATTGTCAGGCAGGTTTCCGCAGGGGATAAAGCATCAAAACCTCAATTCTTCGAGTGTACGGCGATTTAAGAGCCAGCGTCGATAAAAAAAGGTGCTGGTATACTGCTACTATTAGACTTTACGAAGTCCTTCGATACCATCCCCTATAGGAACCTTTTGAACAAGCTGAATACACAATTCAACTTCTCATCTCCTACCGTAAATTTGACGGAATCTTACCTGCGTGGAAGGAGGCAGACGGTAGGCTGTGGTGAACGCTGCTCAAGCAGTGTGAAGGTAGCATCCGGTGTTCCTCAAGGCTCAGTTTTCGGCCCCCTACTCTTTTGCTGCCATATAAGTGACCTACCGACGGTGCTCAAGTACTGCTCCATTAAGATTTACGCAGATGATATGCAACTCTACGTCGGTCAGCTTGGTCCTTGTGCTCGCGATTTAGTCAGGATGGTGAATGATGATCTTCAACGATAGAATGAACTTCACGTAAATCCAGCTAAGAGTAAGGTTATGTTCTTCACAAGTCGACGTCGCAGAGGTGAAGATTTTGTTCTACCTACACTTGGAATTGTAATGGACGGTCAAAGTATCGAATGGCCAGAAAGTGACAGCAATCTAGTACTCATCTTTCAAAGTGATCTGCAGTGGGATGGTTTAGTAGCACAATAGTGTGGAAAGATCTATGCTAGTCTTCGCACGCTGTATTGTTGTGCCTATTCAGTGCCGACTGGCAAAAAACTTAAATTGTTCAAATCGTTGATCATGCCGCATTTCTTGGTCGATGATGCTCTATATCCGTCCCAGTGCAAGCTCCTTCAATCGGCTACGTGTGGCACTGAGCTGCTGTGTCAGGTATGTTTACGGAATGAGCCGTTATGATCACGTGAGTCACCTGCAACAGAACCTTATTGGGTTTCCCCTACAAAACTTCTACGCACATCGACCTTGCGTTTTCTTGTGGAACTTGTTGACAACGCAATCTCTTATCGCAGACTTATCCAATTCGAGGACGCCACTTGTTGAACCTTTTGGTACCACCCAACAACACGGTGAGGTGCGCCAGTTTATTGTTTGTTCGAGGTGTGATAAACTGGAACTCATTACCCCCCGCAGTGAAGCGTTCTTCTTCAGAAGTAATTTTCAAGAGTGACTGTATCAATTTTTTGAACCAAATAAATCGATTAACTTTATAAATTTTAGATTTTTAGATTAGTAAAAATTAGAAATGAGAAGAAACAATAGTATTTTACATTTAATTCCAACTACCTTTGCTTATCTTGACAGATACGCGTATTTCTTCTACAATGTGCAGACTTCATCAGTGTCTCATACTAATAACTCGAGTTCGGTGCGAAAGAAGTGGGTTATCGAGGTGCGTGTGCAAAATGTTCTCGCGCACTTCGTCTCCATTTTTGAAACTACGACACATTTCACAATGAAATAATACACGCTTAGATACTTTCACCCAAAATTTCGTTGAAATCAACCCAAAGGGCGAAATGTTACAGCTTATTGGAAGTGATGCAATTTAACTGTGGACACCCTTTAGCTATAAACGAGGTTGACAAGTGTTTGTTCGCGAAAATTTTAATAGGCAACTCAGATTGAACAACAACAAATTGTTTTGTGTTTTAAGTCGTGAATTGAGGATCATTTTTAGGTCAAAATTTTATTTAATTGCATCGAAGTACTCTCTTTTTACTTCGTAATATTTGAAAATCATTCGATGGTAATCAACAATAATTGCAAGTCATAAATCTCGCTCCCTTTTCAACAGCCGTTTATTGTCCTAGTTATCCTCTTCAAACTGCAACAAATCATAGTTACGTGTTGCTTGTGTCGTGACATTCGCAGCTGGCAGCAAGTAGGTGTTGCAGCGATTTGTTTGGAAATTGATTCCTTAGTTTTACAATTTTTTATTTGTTTCAACTTGCCAGTTGAGTTCTATTCAAATATTACGCTAGCTGGATAGTTTAAAATGAGCGTATGGATTTCGAATGCAGTGGTTGCCACGTTTTTCTATATGGCGCCACATGCACAAAATAGAGGTCGTCTGAAAAAAAATGTGAAATGACTTATATTGTTAACATTGTATATTTGCTTAATATCTCAGTCGTTTCTCCAAACATTTTCTAAATGTTTGCACCAATCGATCGAAAATATTCCTACGCATCGATTCCAATAATGTAAACTATTGATTTTTAACATTTAACTTTTTTAAATAACACAAATATAAGGTGATGTCCTATAATTTCCATTTTTCAGAGTAAATTTACCAAACACAGTACTTTCCTAGCACAGACTTCATATTTAAGTAAGGAACAGTGTTGACAAAGGTCATCGTCAAAGCGCATACAATCACAGTAGCGACGGAGTCTGATGCCTTCAATGCTGTGCAATGAAACATGTCGACTTTTAATGCGAAGCCTCTCGTCGTGCAATAATAAAGTTCAGGGCTGGTAGCGAGTCACTTTTTAGTGACTTGGTCACTATTTTGAGTCTAGTCACTAAAAAGTCACTATTTGCATCAAAAAGTCACTAAAGTCACTATTTTTCGGAAAATGGTCACTAAAGTCACTATTTTCGCACTGCCGAATGTAAAAAGTTTAAAAAAATCACTTGTTCATATTGTACAATAGTTAACCAAATTTGGCGATCTGGCCATACCTCATAAAAGTCGATAAGTAAAAACTAGATGCCCTGGTGAACGCTGTCCTGCCTCTAACTCAATTAAACTTCTCAAATGCAGAGCGCTGGTCGGTCACAGCACTCTAGATTAGTTTGAATGCGACGCACGTGGTCCCATAGTATAAAATATTTCATTGTGTTTACAATGTTCCAGCTATTTCATAATAATTTTTCATATTTCTATACAAATAAACCTAATGAAGTCCATGTCCGAACGGGATAGGTGTGACAACTTAAGACGTTTATCCAATATACTAATAAAAGGTCCAATGAAGAAACTACATACAAGAATCAAGTCATATTTGATTTACACTCACTTTGTTTCAAAAAATATTTTGTTCGATTCTGTTTTTTCAAAAGTGAAAAGTGAAAAGTGGGAACGAATTGAAAATCAGACAAAGGGCTTATTTTTGTTTATTCCTGTAGTAATTCTTAATCTAGATTTGATTGTTGTTATCCCGTCAGTCAGGCAAACTCAATTCCATCATAGATGAAATCGGGATACACTACAATTCGACCAGTTATGGACACAAGAATTTTATATTTTGCTGATATTTCTGAGATAAATAATATTAATTAATTATATTATTTATTAAAAATTCACAATAAATCGAATATATAAGCTTATTCTCACTTTGCTTGACTGCTGTTAAACCGAATATTTTTGTGCAAAGTTGTAAAACTTGTTAAGTAGAAACTGATCTAAAAAATTTTGATAAAGTTTACAAGCTATTGTTAAGCATGCCGATCTATTTCAATAATATTTTCTAAGGTTTCTTCTAGAGGAAGAACCACTCATAGCATCTAATGCACGCTGATCTGGAAGGGTTGATGCAAACCACAGTCGTTTGAGTTTGTAGGCCCAATTTGTGGCCTTCGAATACTTCACTTCCAGAGAACAGCTCACGGCTTGAATGACTATATTAAGAACTTGCTACCTGCTCCTTTCAGGCCTATTTAAATAAGCAATTTCAATAACAAACGATTGAATAAAGTAGGAAATATTTTTTTGAGATGTGCTCGGTCGATCCAAACTGCCCAGGAGTTCAGAACTTAAGATGAACAGCTGTAACAGTAGCTATATTCGCTTTGCCTTAATATGATAGGTATGTCCTGGAAGACCAACTGACACTATGAGATAATCGTGGGATATTCTATGCCAAACAAACTAACTTAACTTTGTATAGCCCTTAGAGCTATTGTTACAATTGTAGACCTTAAATTTTGAAGGACAGTTTGAATTGACTGAAACTAGCAAGGTTATCCTTTGACGTCTGAGGAGGTTTTAAAATATCTCATTGAATTTGTTTGAATATTTATCGTAGCTTCGTATAGCCCAAAAAGCTACAATTGCTACTGTATATTCGGAAGTTCTGAACTCTAAGATCAGTTCCTAAGATATCTCATTATATTCCAAAAGACTCACTTGATTTGCTAAATACATATTGCTACTTTGCTAAGTCCAAAAAAGCTGGTGATTTTAAGCTACAATATTTAAAATCTTCGGCCGTAGATTTTTATTTTGAATTCAGGAAACTTCTTGGATAACTCTAGAACAACAGAAGATTAATGTCTGTTGTTAATGTCTTCCAAAATATTCATTTTCGTTACAACTGTTAGTCCTATGTTCTCAATGATAGTTTGGGTGACCTAGAACGTCATATTGCTTGGTAATGTTTCTTTTACTTTATGAATATTTATTGAATAGGTTTGAATATTTATTGTAGAATCTTTGTATTTCCAAAAATTTACTTAAATTTTGAGTTCTGAAACCCTCAGTCAGTTTGGATGACCCTAGACCATCCCAAGATTATCTTCTCATGTATTTTAACGTTCGAAAATATTCACTGAATATACTTGAATACGTGACGTTAATTTGTATAGCTCCAAAAAACTACTGTTACTACAGTATATTTCAAGTTACGAACTCTAGGACGGTTTGGATTTTCTAGAGGATCTCAAAGTTATAAAATAATGAGTGTTGGCTCCCTTCCAAAGATTCATTGAATATGTTTGAATCCCAATATATAGCTCCAAAAACTCAACGGTAGATCTTATGCTTTGAACTTAAGTACAGTTCGGAGTACCTAGAATATCCCAAGATTGTCGCATTATGTTCGTAAGCCTTCCACACTATTCCAATCAATATAAATACATATTGTCCCTTTACACACTCTACTACCACCTAATGTTACAACTGTAGATCTTGTGTTCTGAACTCAAGGATAGTTTGGATGACTTAAGTTATCCCCAGTCATTTCATAGTGTTTTTTCTTTACGTTCAAAAATTACATATGGCTTAACACGTAGCGTAAATTTGTATGGCCCAAAAAGCTATAGTTAGTACTGTCGATCTTAAGTGCCTGAACTCAAGGTCAGTTTCGATGACCTAGAACATCATCAAGTTTTCAAATAATGACTGTTGATTCCAAAAGGTTTATGCAATATGTTTGAATGCATATCGGAATCTTATACAGCTCTGAAAGCTTCGTTACTACTGTAGATCTGAAGTTCGGAGCTCTGGTTCATCTTGGATAACCTAGAATATTCCAGAAAGATAAAAAGATATTAAACGTTTATCAACTAGAATTTAATAATACGTACGCAAAGGTACAATTTTCCGAAACAACGCTTTACACTATTAATAAGGCATTTATTTTTTCTTCCTGAACTTCTTCAGCAAGAGATGTCAGAAGTAATTCTAGCACAGACCATGCTGGAAGGCGTTTCAACCATGCGAATAGGCCCATCCTCGCAAAAACGAGCTGCGTACCAAGTGTAGCAGGTCGTGGAGGTCGCAGGTCGCGCTTGATTACGTCGCTTCTTTACAAACAAAAACTCAAGAAGTGACTCTGCGCCGCAGTATTATTTGTTCATTATTTGCAAACGGGGGTAATCACTTAGTTAATTTTTACTGTACTTATACAACTTATAAAACAAATTTAAGTATAAAAGATTGAAAAATACTTAAATTTGGAAATCACTTTTTAGTCACTATTTGGTCACTATTTGGTCACTATTTTTATTATTTTAGTCACTAAAGTCACTATTATTTATCCCTAAATCCGCTACCAGCCCTGAAAGTTGTAACGCCGTACAAATTCGAAGACGCCATAGATGTTCGTTAGCAAACCCTTCTAGTCACGCAATAAAAAGGTATGCGAAGAACTACAGTCATCATTTTGATGATGTATGAATATATTGTAATCGTCGCACCTTAGATGGTAAATACGAAAACCGGTATGTTTTGCTTGTTTAGTCTTAGAATGACCAAAACGTCCTCTACGGTTGTAAGGGGTTATTCATAAGACACGTTGACTAGATTTTAAGCATTCAAAACCATCTCTCTTTTTCATAGGAAATTTTAAGCCGTATTGTTTGCAACCATTTCATGTGAAAGTCGCACAGTATAACATGCTTCATCTGTAGATCAATTGTCAATTTATATACTGGGTATGCTTCAATAAAACCCTTCAAATATTTACAGTGATCCTCTGTGATTTCTAAAAGATAATTTTTTGTTAAGTGCTGCAATTAATAAAATATTGAATAAACATGTCACTTAACAATTTCTTTGTACTCCTGCCAGTCTCCAAAAATTTCTTTTGCCCAACGATGCATTGAACCATTTTGTACTTGCTTCCCCATCTTGTTGGGAGGTTGATGCATGATTGTGTTCAAAGAATAGGTGGTATTTAGCTTCGTGTTTCTTTCACTAGGTGCGTAATCCTGCGGGTATTTAGATCATACTTCTTCACATCTCCGAAAGCCAGCTGGAGTGGTATGACTTGCACACCGAGTGAGGCAGAGCAGTAGGTCCGAATTCCGAAGCAAGCGCATCGAGTAGCTCAATAACCATCTCATTACATTGCTGTACTTCGTCTTCCAATAAAGTTGCGTCGTATTTCTCTTGATAGTAGTTGCATCTACTAAAAGTGTCGATTGCACAGTGCACTTTTTTTGTCCACTCTGTAATTAAAGACTAATACGTGAATCTTCGCTTTTTCTCCACCATTTTGTCGAATGTTTTGCCTATCGTGGTACAAACTCAAACACAGACTGAATAAAAGATCGCGCCAGCTTCGCATGCTGTTCGATCTCACACAGCACAAGGCGTTTTGCTGTTTGCTATGTGAATGGCATCCTCCAGCAGCATGCATTGTTTCCACCGATCGAGAGTGACTAGCAAGCAAGCAGCCGACTGCTATCGTTATAGTGAAAGTGGGCAGCGTGGAACATCACTTTTAGCGCGTCATCTATGGACTTTGGTAATGATGAGGTGAGCACGACTCTACAATGTTCATCCGTACTTCGTGTCCCCTATAAAAGGAACACGTCATTCTATGTAATTCGGAATTCTAGAACGGATAATTCGAGCCGAACTGTGACACGCCTGTCTGACCATGTGGTTGAGTTCGTTGTAGTTCCTAGTTGTGCCTAGCGGATTAGTTGCTGGCGGTACATAACCAATAGCTGAATAACTTGTTTGAAGTTTGCTTTTTTGCAATCGCTGCCCGCTGTTTGCTGGCATGTGATTATTTCCCTATCACAGTCATCATTCTCATATAACTAGTTATTTAATGCTGGTAATGTATCTCTTCAACACCAATCGGTGCTGAAAATGTTTCTTACGCTCTAGTGGCTTAAAACCAAACAGTCCCTTTTCAGGGCCACCAAATCGCTATCTAAAGAGTGTACAATAGAATTTTCTTTACATATTTACTTCCTAATGCCGGTCTAACGTTCCATTAGCACTATTTCGACTTAGACGTTCACCGGCAATGATAGACTGTGAATTCCGAAACAGACCACAGCCGTCCGCAACGCAATAAGGATAATGATCTTCAGGTGGTCGATCATATCAACAGGATATGCCTTCTAGGTGCATTCTTTCTCCACTATCTCGGAAGGCAAACAGCTCCAGCAGTAAGATTCGGAGGAAGAAAACGTATAGCATCATATCTACCGGATGCTGAAGCATTCTAACCCGATATTGTAGTTTCCTCCAAAGCGATAAGCATTATGAACAACTTCTACAATGAAATTTTCGAGCGGATTGAAAACGTAGCTTCCCAACTAATATAGAGTATCTTGATATCATATGTCATACATATTAATTCCAATGAAAGCAAGATGTATGAATGTGTGCGAAGCGTTTAGTGTATGGGAACAAGATTTGGAACGAAATCAATTTCGGCTAATTATTAAACAATCAAGCGATCTAGATTGCAAATTGCTGCGTGGTCCTACCTTATCTTTCGCACAACCCCATTGGGCTGTTCCTGTAGTTTCTTCTTTATTCCTGGCCGTTTATTTTTTCATTTTCATTATGAAATGATCCAATAATGCTACGTTGTATTCGCTATTCACCCTTTCAAGAAATCAATAAACAAATTCAACCTGCATCCTAAAAAACAGACGCCATAAGCTTGCCGTCCGTTATTTCCAGTTTTTGGTCGCTTTGGTCGTGCTTTAACTGGCTGCCGTCCACTCAGCTGACTTTGATTCGACTTGGAGTGAAGTGATGAATCCATGTTTTATCTAGTAATCCTCAGAGTACAAAGATAAGCGGAGGTTCAATCCGATGGTCTGGCAACGGTGTTTGTTTCTGTTTACAAAGGTTGCCAACACTTTCGCAGAGTAAAATGTTATAGCTTTGTGCGTGACTCCGTCGTTGTCTGCTCCTAAGTTGTTTACATTTATAACGTACAAGAGGTTTATTGAGTGAGTATTCATAGATACTTAACTATAAAGCATATTACAAAACACGTTAATTGTTATGTCATACATATTCCTTAAAAAGGAGGAGTAACGATTATGATGTAGAAGGAGATGTTCGCTCATCACCATGAGGAAACGAGTGAACAAATTGTCGTTTTTGCTAGAAATGAAAGATATGAAGAGAAAGTTTTGATAGTTCCGCTAGTGTGCGGCAGGCTTGGAAATGTAACAGATGTGCTTAAGGAAAGAGCCAGTATGGCATGCATGTTGGTATTCGACAATCACATTTTTGTCGTTATCCCACTGCGGGGTAGGTCAGCTAACGACTGGCGTCCGCCTTCCGCGGTGGCAAAAATGTCCGGTTGAAGGACGGTAATTAATGTATTGTATAGTTATTCTAGCGATCTATTGTGTGCACTCGTTTACCGGATGCGCACATGGGAGAGGAACTCTCTCCTTTTGGGTGATGTTTCGACCTGCACCACCGACATTCGAATAAAAATATCGTTGTTCACTTCCGGTGCCTCATGGTGATGAGCGAACATCTCCTTCTACATTACAAAGTTTTGCACTAACCGTGGAGGTGTTAAATCATCGATTCATCGCATATCTCCGTACTCTGAGATTACTAGGTGATTCCTAATATTGACTTCAGAATTGGCGATTCCTCGAACGGCTATGAGGGGATCTGCGAACCAAAGAAGCAGACAGAATAAGACACTGGAGCAGAATTCTCTTTAAAAATCTGACGTTGGACACTATCAGAGCAGAAACATAGCCACTATAAGTAGTATAGTATAATTTTCGGCATCTTCCCAACACAGCACCAGTAATGTTAGAATTGATTAAAAGTTAAAAAATAGCCTACTGTTCAAATTTTCGCAAATGTTGATCTCAGCATCACAAGAATCCTCATCGAACACAGAAAATAATAAAATATTACATCTTAACATCACGATTTCCGCAGACTGTTTAATTTTTGATTTTTGAATGAATGTTTAATTTTTGATTTTTGAAGCGTAATAAATACAAACCAGTTATTTTAACTCCAGTACTTAGCAATGCTAACAATCGACTCATTTCAGCAAACAGTAAATCATGCTCGTTTGGCTCAGATTTTGACAGTTCTTGCTGCACAATTGGCTCAAGATGGCCGCTTACGCATATCTCTGTACTGTGAGGATTACTAGTTTCAACCATTGTCACACATAGTCATGAAAAATCCATTTCGGACAGTATATTTTTCAACAATGTAATTCTCATAGGCAGCACGAAATTCTTTTTTGAATTTCTTTTTCACTGAGATAGCTTCAGTTCCAGCTCAATATTTCTCAAACTAGTTAACAAAATCTCATGTATTTTTGACAAAGAAAAGTGCATTTGTCAAATGCCATCAAGGATATTTTCTAATAGTGTCGCCATCTATGTCAACCGGGATCAATGTGGTAATTCTATTTTAAATGTACCATTACATTTATTAAAATTTTCAAGGAAAACCCTCGGTGCGCCATGTGGGGTATACCAATATGTTAACCGGCTGGCATGAATGGTATGACGGAAATTATTGGTGGTATTCTTTTGACTTAATTTTGGAATCATATCAAAATACACCGCAACGTTCCTGTGTAGCCCTCACGCCAAACCGCGGAAATTTTCACGGAAGCAATTACATTTCATACCGCTTCGGTTTGGTTTGGCGTTAGGGACCCCGCATTTCTGTGTGTTTATTTTTATAGCTTCCGATATCAACCGTTCTGAGAATTCACTGCATCCTACACTGAATATGCCAATATTTTACCTATGAATTATGAGCTACCAGTGCTCGGCCTGGATTACTGATAATATCTTAAATCACTTCACGGTTCGCTGCCAACTGAAACGAAAATCTGGATAATTTTCCATTCCATAAATTTACCCACAGAATGTTCCCTTCCACCAAATGCTATGGATACTTGCTTCACTGCTGGAGCATTCGAAATGTATGAAACCGCAACTCATTCCGTACAATCATTCGTTCGAAGGTGGGACCGTGGGTCGGCAAGAGCGAAATGTTTCACAGCATGTAACAGTGATTTTCTCCAATTGAAATCGATTGGTGGGTCATCGAGTGGAAAAGAGTTTAATTATGCGAAAGCTTCGCGATTATAAAATTAATTTTTTGATCCCTTTGCACTTATCACTTTTCCTGTTGTGATCAAATTACCAGTTGGTGTGTAGGCTTGGACAATCAATTCTAAGGAAAAAGGTATGGTTGATCTTAGAATTGAGCAACAACTGGTTGTGTTGTTTGAGAAAAATAATTCTCATCACCATGAGGCTCAGGAGTAGTCAGCACTTTTTTTTGCTAGAACTAAGTTGTTAAGGGGAAGTATTGATAGTTCCGTTAGCGCACGGTAGGCTGTGAAAATTGAATAGAAGTAGTTTTGAAATTGAGGGGAGGCATTGTGAGGTATTATTTCGAAATTATTTCCTTCTCAAACAACATCATCATAGATCGTTACTCTGCGTATGGGGAGAATACAAAGAAAGACTAGTATCAGCGAACATTTGGTTGTTTAATTCCTCATCGAAAAATATTTAATCCGTATGTTTTACTTTTCATAAAGGTTACCAAATCAGTGTCAGGGTTATTGGAAGGAAGAGTTTTGTAAGTGGGAGGAAAAATTGTTTTTCGAATGTATCCATTAAACTAATGCTTAAGACTCTTTGTCTTAAAACATGAAAAAAACAGCGATTTGTGACATTTCCTGCAGGAGAATTTGTTTTAATATTGACAGATATTACGTTTCGTGGGAATATCCAAAACTGTGAATACCTAGCAAAGGAAAATAACAAGCTGATATCATATAAGTAACAAGTTCTGCTATCCCAGTTACATTTGGATTTCTGCTGTTATCGAATAACAAATTCAGTTATCACCATTGGAAAATTTTGTATCATATGTAATCATTTTGCACACACTAGTTTTTATGAACGTTATAAGTTGAATTGTAAAACTATAAATATTTCCAGCATATTTGAACAAAATTTTTGCTTCTAATCAACATATTTTGTTCAGTTATGATAATTTGATTTCAAAATGATAACATAATTTGAAACTATTACAAAAAAATTGCTTACAATACAGGATTTGTTATCGAGTTGTTCGCAGTGATAACAAAATAAGTTATTATTATGATATTCAACGAGTATTTTTTTGTTATTCATTCTGTTATTTTGGCTGTTTGTTCAGCCTCGATGATAATATATTCAGTGATCAAAACATGACAACCTGGTATTAAAACTTGTTATCAATGTGGTATAATCCTTTGCTCGGGTACTTAGTGTTTTTTTCGAGAATATTGACTTTAAAAGTTTATTAAAAAGTACAAAGCTATTTGGAATCATAAACTACAGTTTAAATCAAATTGTGAGTTTAATTGGATTGCGAAGTTTTTCTTACGTAAGGGGATTAAAAAATTGAAAACAAAAGCAAATGTTTAAATAGGGATTTTTGTGACTTATTTAAAATAAATCATAAAATGCTATATCACATCAAGATTTACATTTCTTACCTCTTTCATCTCCGTACTAAAAAAGTTTATTGTTTTCAAAAATAGTTTGTTGCTGGCTCTCAACTAAGTATTCTGAGATGCTTTTTATTAGTCCGCTCGTATAGCTCCGTGCCGTCAGGTTCGGTTAGTTATTCGCCAAAGGAGGTGATGATGCTTTACATATTTTTACATGAAAGACTGGCTTTTTGCTTTCCAATATTTGGGACAAAGGGAAAAAATGATCCAAAAACTTTGCCGGTTGTAGAATGTAAATTTCTATGGTTTTGTAATGGTTCACTTTTTTTTAATTTTTCATTCGATTATTTTCCACGTACGACCTTTTTTTCTAATATATAGGAAAGGCTTGAAAGATAGAATACGATCCGTTTTTTGCGCAGTAACATACATAATTTTTATTTTTTCGCAAATCCAAAGACATCTTTCGAAAGAAGAACTAAAAAGGCTCCAACTTTGCCCAAAAATTGATTATTATTTATAGTCATCAAAAAAAAAGTTACAGCGTATTTTCTGACATGCATCAAAAAATTGCAATTTCAAAAAATGGCTTGTAAAGATGGAACACCATTATTTTTTTGTCTCGTAACATGTAAAGTTTTTATTTTTTCAGAGGTTCTTTCGAAAAGAGGTATACTCAAAAAGCTCCAAGCTTACAAACCTAACAGTGTTCCATCTTACAAAACATGACGCCATAAACACAAAAACGTCAAAAAACTGTTTCACTTTACGATTTGTTTGGAAATGCCTTTAGATCATAAAATACACCAAAATAAAGCTAGCCAACACAAATGTTAACCTCTTGATATTGATGAGAGATTTCCACTTACTGACCAAGGAGAAATAATTGCGTATTGCAATTGGGATGTGCCAACACTTTCGGGAACATTGAAAACCTGGTAGAGCTAAACTCGAATGGGTGTATTCCACTCCAAAAAGCAAATGAAAATTGGAAGAATAGTCAAAAACGAGGTTAACACTCTGTCAGCGCGGTAGTGCTGTCGCTGTGAATGTCAAAAGTGGCGCTGTTCCATCTTTACAAGCCTCTTCCTCTAATAGTTACCACCGAACGCTAACACTAAGAAAA